>CM053588.1:103930539-103953318 GCA_028646515.1 Pseudochirops corinnae
CCCCCCCCCCCCCCCGGGCTATCTCCCAGTGAATTATGGGCAATATGCTTGCGCAGTTGATATAAAAAGTGCATGTTCCTTTAAGCACTGACCACTCCTAAACTCCTCCCTAATCCCTCCCTTACACACTTAGCATAATTAATCTCTGATTGACAGATTTATGGCTTTAAAACTGTATCTCTAATTCCTGTACTTTGCAGGGCCCCTTACTCTCCTCTCCTGCCTGCTCTAAAGTCAGTGTAACAATAAACTTTTATAACTGCCAAAATATAGCTTGAGTCCGGTAATTCATTTCAGACTAAAGAAGAACCCTCAAAGGATTTCCTAGAAATCCATCTCCCTCTCTCCCTCATCAGTCCCACAAGAAACCTTACTATATATTAGGATATGGTCTGAGATGTTTTCACCTCTCCTACTCAATGGAATAGAGGGGAAGACAACACCAGTACATAGTCCTTTAAGCATATAATAGAGAGAACTTTCTCAGGGCCATAGAGTTCATAAATTTCTTAATGCCAAATAATATCATTTTGTGCCTAATTCTAACAGAAAGAGCACTCTCAAATGCTGTTCTTATTCCTTCAGGTCAGATTTTGACTTAAATTGCTCCAGTGCTCTTGGCCCTTTAAAAGGAAATATTATCCAAAAATTCATATATTCCCTTAAAAAGACATGTGGTGACAATTCCCAGCTCCAAAAACTTTTTCTTCTGCTTTCTTTAAAGAAAGCTGAAGTCGTGTCTCTTTCGAGACATCAGATAAAGAGCTACCCTAAGCATTATACAGCTCCCCATTCTCATTCTCCTGGGAAAGTGTTACAAACAGTTTGAAATTACCCAGTTAGCATCAGGTTAACTAAAGAGTTTGGGGGGAGGGGGAGAAGACCTAAGGAATTTGAATTAATCCTGACAGGGTGTGGTCAGCTTCCCTCCCAGAGCTTCCAAAGTTAACATAATAGTTAAACAGTACAAAAAGAAACATTTTAAGATGTTATATAATTGCAAATCACAAACCCATTACTCCGTTTACCTCCACTTTCCTTTATATTCCAAATTAAAAAAAAAATTACACACCTCATTTTTGTACTGCTTCTCTTCACCAGTTAGAATCTAGAGGGAGTTAATAGTTAACAATTTACAAATGAAGAGAGCTGTATTTCTCCCACACTTTGCAAACAGCTTTTACCCCAGTGTGTGGGACAAAATGAACCACTTACCCAAATAAGAGTCAGAAGTAGACATGAGATATACAGGAAGCTTTATTCCGTTCTCAGGAATGGGGTATCCTCCACAGAAGTGAATCAGGGGAAGGAGGCGCTCTCAACATGGGACAAAAGGAGGTTTTTAAACCCTAGTAACAATCAGGTCATAGTTCCCTGCTGTCCCTGACTCCCATTGGCTGGGAGGCAGGCTCACACTCTGGACTATCCCTTGCTCCCATTGGCTGGGAGATCCACTCACATTATGGACCATCCCTTGCTCCCATTGGCTGGGAGGCGGGCTCATAGTCTGGCATGAAAAAGGACAAGGGGGAGGAAAGCAGTCTAATCTAACGCTGTTGCAGGGAAAAGGGTGGGCTTAAAAACAAAATAACTTTGAAAGGGTTTAATGTTAACGTACCAGCAAGGAAAAGGGGAGGGGAAAGGGTCTCAAGTTGCATACTTCTTTTAGGGAACCCAGGACTCTGTTCCAATTTCTCTCGTTCTTACTCTGGGAGGTCTTCACAGAGAGTGTATCTTATTCGCCGGTTATCAGACACATTGGTGGGAGGGGCACAAAGACAATTCTCTAGGTTTAGTACAAACTTTAGCTTTTAGGGTCTAATTACACCTGAGTTGTCAACTCACAGCCTTTTCTCTCCCAGCTCTTGCTTTTTCTGGGCTGTCTCTTTTAGCTTCTCATCAGTTAAAAAGCTGCTTGCTAAATGATCCCACTTCCCAAATAATTTCTGGGAAAGTCTCACCCTGCTTTTTGATTATTTAACTTATTATCTAACGGTATTCCGGTATTCCCCCTTGGCCAGTGTTGGCCCCTTCCCCCAAAAGGAATCTTAATCTCCCACTAAAAGCCTAAGGTGGGAGTGCTTTCCCAATGTTCTCTCTCTATTACAGACCTTAGAAGTCCCTTAGAAGTTTTATCTTTCACCACAAACATGAAACATTTTACAAAGATACTTGAGAAGACAAAGTGTGCATGAATCTAATTGTTGGTTTTTAGGAGATAAACAAATTTAGAATTAAAATTAGACTGGTCAAAATTCAAAGTTATCGCATGCCAGTTTACTCTGACTTCTAGCCAGTTACAGAGGATATCCTTCCAAAGCCCTTCAAAGAGTAGGTGTTCCCATGGGGTGCCAGTCAACTCTGATTGGTCAACATGGTGGGATCATCTTTTTCCAGAATTTCAACATCCTCCCTAAGGGACTATTTGGAGGAATATTCTCATTATCCCCTTTATTTCCCTTAAATTTTGTATCTTTATTCTTCATCCTATATCATTTGTTTGAGACCTCTTATATCACACACTCAGTCTCAGAACCCCATAGGATGCCCCAACCACCAAGGCAATACTTAACACCCTCTTTTTTTACCTTGATGTGTGCACAGTTACCTGGTTGCCCACAGTACCTACTTTTTCCTTCTCCCCTTTGTTCCGAGATCCACAGTGGTCTCTTTCATTAATGTGGTCCTGGGATCCTGAACAGTCCGTGATTGGGATGGGCCACCATTCAGTCAATGGGACACATCACCCTGTCCTTTGGCGGCAGCTGCCCCTCACTCAGGATGTTGGGATCCTAGACAAGCCCCCATTCGTAAGAAGCAAGAATCTTACCAAGAACTGAAGCTACTGGTGATTTAAGGACTTTTATTTAATATTCTTGCAAGAGAGGGTGCCTAATAAGTAGGTGCACCTGTTGAGACAAATACACAGCTTTTTATTCCCTATTCCTGATTTGCATTTCCCTCTCCTGTTTCCCCATTGACTGGGTACCACAGGGTTTGCAGCCTATCCAGAACACCAAAACTCCCCATGTGAATTCTCCACCCCCTTTACATCTACCATTACCCAGCCACCTTCCCCTCATTTTCTTGATAATTTCTAGCTGCCTTGTAAACACCTGCATCTTGTTTAACAACCTGGCTTTTATGCAGAAGCAACAACCTCCTTTTTCCCACATGATGTCATTTACATCTCTTAATCTTCTCAGGCTGCACCTGTGAATAAGACCATACAGTTACTATTTATTTGTTATAGTTACTATTTATTGGATCAGATATAGTCTGTCCTGAGGAGACAACAGCCTTGAAATTCTCTGTCCTGGAGTCCAAAGCACTCAATTAATTGGTTGAGTAGTTTCACAAAATGACTGTCATGGTTCATGTGAATTGTATGCTTTTTAGTGGAGGAAATAGAGTGGAAAGGAGATAGACCTGGCACTTATAAAATTCAATGAAACAAAAATGTTTTAACTGTCTGTTTGTACAAGGCACTGTGTTAACCCTAGGGTTATTTTTCTTTTTCAAAGTCTTGGCCCCCAAGAAACTTAACCTTTTGCTAGGGCCAGTGGGTAACATGGGTAACATGGCATTGAAAAGAAGATATGGAGAGATACAAACTGGCAAGAACTTCTTGGGATTTGGAAAAAGAAAATAATATTGGGGTTCAAAAACGATTTCTGAGGAAGGTTTCTATGTTCACTTGGGCAAAGAACTAATGCTTCTTGGATGCTCTAGCTGGGTGTGGCCTTATGTTTTGGGAAGAGGATTTTCTTCTGGTGTATTTGTAAAGGGCAATGCATCCTTCAATAAGGTTAGTGAAGGAAGCTTCGGTGCTAGTCGTGATGATGAAGCCTGGCCTTGCCATCACTCAGCTAGTCTTCAGTGAAAATGAGAGAGCAAAGTGAAAGGTACCTTTCTGATCAGGAGGCTGGGTTGGTGTTCTGTCTCTTCTTCAGGCTGAATCCATCAGTAGAAAACCTTAGTTCTTCCTAGAAATATACAGGTCATGATGCTATAGCAGAAGAGGAGCAGACAGACTTAGAAAGACCCATCCTGGATTTAAAAGTGCTCTTAATTTGTTGATACAACAGTTCACAAAAGGGCTGACTTGGTTCAGACTAATCCTGTCCTTCGAGTGCAGAGCAGCCAGTGTAGAAAGAGTAATGGGGTGAACTTTCAGAGGCATCAGTATTTTGTCCTGGGGAAACCAATGGGAAGACTATTCTCTTTGGTTCTCCTTTATTAAGCAGGAAGTAGGAACCTCTTGGGAGAGATAAGTAAAACTATAAGTTTCTGGAGGAGTAAGCACTGGATTTACTTCCACAAACCTTTATTAACTACCATTTACATACAAGGCAATGTGTTAAGATGGGAGGTGAACATTGTTAGCCAAAACAAAACAGACCAGTCCCTTTAGGACCCTAGTTTCTGCCAGGATTAATGAGCAACTTGGCATGACAAAAATAAGCTGGACTGGTGAGTTCCAGGCAAGGAATTCCTAGGATTTTGGGAAAGGGAAAGAAAACTGTTGAGTGAGGATTAAAAACTCTTTTGTCTGTGCAAAATTTCTAAGTTCACCATTAGCAAGAGCTCATTCATAGTCTTTGTGAATGATCTTATCTCTAGTAACCAGGCATTTTTGGAATAGGATTTTCCTTTGGTGTCTGTCTAAATAGGTGAATAAACACCTTCAGAGAGCTAAGTGCTTCCATGGTGGGGATGAGGCCTGGGTGACCTTGGTAGAGGTGACATATTTATCCCCCAAGACAAGTGACATGTACTTTCTCGGGTAGGAGGTTGGGTGATACTCTACATCTCCATTTACATCTCAGCCTTTTCAGGCTATATCTGTGAGCAGGAAGAAAAAGTTGGAAGGAAAAGGTGGAGAAGACAGTCCATCTGAGGGAGGATAAAACTCTGCATCACTTTTGTCCTGAGCAATGAGGCCTCACTTTATTGCTATAACAATTTCCCAAAAAGACTAACCTGGTTTTGCCTACTTATGTCATCTCCATGTGCAAGAAGTAGACCAGAAAGGGCAAGAGGGCAAAAAACCCTAGGGAAGAGTACATTGGCTTGGGAAACTCATTGGCTCTTCCTCATAGAGCAGAAAGTCCAGAGCCTCTTGGCTCTGATAATTTTTTTTCTTTGTAGGAGGAGGCGGGACACTGAGATTGGGTTCCACAATTATTATTAATTTTATTTACTGCCTGTCATGTACAAGACAATGTATTTAGCTTGGGATTATGAACATTGAAAAACCAAAAAAATTCCTCGGATTAAGGTTGGGAGTGGTGGTGGAGAAAATCATGTAGGATGGTTAAACATTCTTTTCTGTAGAGTCTAACTTCACTGTTACCAAGAACTCATTTGATAGTTTCTGGGTGCCCCAGTTCCCAGTAAATTGTCTTTTGGGAAAAAGATATTCCTGTAGCATATGCATATAAAGATTAAGAGGTACCCATCTTGGTTTTTTTCCTTTTCCTTTTTGGAGGGCAGTTGGGGTTAAGTGACTTGCCGAAGGTCACATGGCTAGTTTTTGTGTCAAGTGTCTGAAGTTAGATTTGAACTCAGGTCCTCCTGACTCCAGGGATGGTGCTCTATTCACTGCGCCACTTAGCCAGCCCTGAGGTGCCCATCTTTAAACTGATGAGTGAAGTGTCAGCTGTTTCTAATGGTAACAAGAGGGTGTGTTCTTGCCATTACTGGTTTGGGATCCTTTGGTGGATGTGAGACATTATTGGCTCCCTAAGTGAAAGGTACCTTTTTGTGGTAAGGGGGTGAGGGGGATGTACCTTCTCTAATCTGTTAAATCTCATTTCTCTGGCACTGTATCCATAGAAACATAATGGAGACCACAAAGAATTTGGTCGAGAAAGGGTTAAGAAAGAGGAGAAATAAAAGGACAGTGACTATACTGGGTGAGTAGGGACCAATAGAAAGTGTCTTAAGGATTGGGAAAGACTTTGGCATGTTTGAAGGCAGTAAAGAAGGAACCTGTTGAGAGGAAGAAATTGAAGATTTGAGAGTGGGGGGATGACTGAGGAATACAATTTGCTGGAGAAGATGGGAGAGGATGGGATTAAGATGCTAATGTAGAGGGTTTATCCTTGGCCAGAAGGGCTATCTTTGTTAGTCACTGAGGGAAGGGAGGAGAGAGGGAGGGAGTTTTGAGATGAAGAGAGGGAGAGAGTTCATGTTGGATGGCTTCAGTTTGTTTTTTTTCTAGTAAAGTAAGAAGTGAGGTCCTCATGTCAGAGAGAAGGAGGAGGAAGAGATGAGGAGTGGAAAGAAGAGAAAGTTTGAAATGACTTCTCTGGGATTTAATTAGGGCAGAGTAAAGTTTGGAAAATATGAAAGAGTAATTTTTCAAAATCAACATATTTATGGGATTTCCTCCAACTTGGATCAGCATCTCATGAGTAAGACTAAAAGAGACTGTTGATGGGAATAATCCAGAGCTAAGGTTGGCTAGAGGCAAGTGGTTTTAGGACCAGGGACCAAGGGATTCAAGGACATAGAGGACATTGTAAAGTTGAAATGGCTGTCTACTGGGTTGAGGTTGGAGAGGACAGAAAGTGAATTCAGAGTTTGAGAAAGTACTGAGTGGCTAGAGGAATGGATGGATGGGAAGAAGACACATTTATTAAGATTTCAAAAGATTGGAGGTCTCAATGAGGGCAAAGAAGAAAAAGGGGTGAAGCATAGAGAATAGGTTGGCTGATACAAGTTGTGGTCTGATAGAGAAATGTCAGTTTCTAATTAGGAAAGTAGAACATTTATGGGCAAAGGCAAGATCTAAGTGTGTTTGCCTAGGATCCTTGTGTGGCTGAGGTGTGGTGAAGGAGTGGGTCATGGGACTCAAAGGGGTGGAGAAAATGGGAGGTGAGGGAGCATCAAAGCCCCCTAGTATGAGGGCATGAGATGGGAAAGAGAGGAAGGTGGAGGGTCAGGTACATAATCCTTTAGAAAGAAGGTGGAATGACCTGGGGGTCCATACACTATAGCTAGCATGATTTTGATTGGGTGAAAACTTTTACTGAGTGAACTTCCAAGGAGGAAAGTGTATGAAAAAAGGAGGCAAAGGAAGAATCTGGAAGTGACTATAGTGAGCTAGGAGTATTTTCTCTCCCCCTCTATTACCAATGATTGAGTTGTGTGAGAGAAGGTACAGCCAGTGCTGGAGAGAAAATCTGGAGAAACTGTCATTTGAGGGCTAATAGTTGGAAAGAATGATGGGGAGAGGTTCAGGATGAAGCGAAATTTATTTGCTTTGGAATTCCAGAGGACACAGTGAAAGGGTCAGGCAGGGGTGGATATAGGACATGGGTGGGTTTGGGTTAGGGGAAAATGGAGGTTAAAAACCTGAGGAGAAAGGCAGGTAACATCTTTCAAATTGCCACTGATTAATTATCGAGATGGTGAGAAAAACAGCAGGTTAGTAGTGGGTGTTAGATGGGGAGAGAAGCCCACTACCTTTAAGCTTTGTTGTAGAAAATTCTGGGCTCAATATTATGTTCTTTTACCTTAGAGGCCGGTAAAGAAGGAATGAGTGAGGCAATGGAGGTGGGGTAGATGTTTTTCCACTGATTTCTCAGAAGATACCGGTTGGAGTCTCTTCGAGATTAGGGAGCAGGTGACCCTCCTTTCCTCCTCTAATGTGATGATTATGGACTGACATGGGACCCCCTTGAGAGACCATGTAGTATATTCTTATAGCACAGTGGTTTTCAAATGTTTTGGCCTCAAATCCCCTTCATGCTCTTAAGTTTTTGAGGAACCCAAAAGAGTTTTTGTTTATATGATTAAAATCTTTATCAATTCATGTAAATTACATGTTGACATAAATAAAATGTTTTATGAAAAATAGCTTTTCCAGAACAAAATTTTAGTGAGAAGATAGGCATTAGTTTTGCTTTTTTTGCCAATCTCTTTCATGTCTGACATAATAGAAGACAGCTGGATTATCATATCTTTTACATTCAATATGTTGCACAATGTTGATTTGGTTGAATTCTATTCAGAAAATGTGGTCTCGAACAGATAGGTCATTGGAAAAAGGAAGTGTCTTTTAATGGCCAGGAATCTGAGACCCTATCAAAGAATTTTTCATTTTCTGTTACATGAAAATCCATTGATCTGTCTTATATTTTCAATGATTTTGTAATATCAGGCATTGTTTATTTGAAAAATACTTGTTCACTCAGTTATACAGATCTTCCCAATATTGACACATTTCATGATCTAATATCTGAAAATTGCAACCAACTCCATCAGAAAAGTCTTTTAAGTGTTGGGAAGCTCTCAGATTCACAGTAGCAGATACAAACTTTCCAAAATTCTCATTTTTGCTTGAAAGCTTGAATTTCATCATTGGCAACAAATATTTTCAGTTTTCTGTAAAGTGACAGACTCACTTGGTTCATATCTGAAAAAATGTCTGCCACATATCCAAGTCTGAATAACCACAGTTTGTCCATCACTCTTTCGAGTAAAAATAGTGTTCTATAAAAAGGTGGTTAGTTCAGCTTACAATTAAAAAAAAAGTAGGACGTACTTTATCTTGTGATAACCATCAGATTTCGGTATGCCACAGAAGGCCTTTAGTCCGACTTCCCATTTCATTACAAAGAATATAAAAAAATAAGAATAAAAAATAAAAAGAATATAAAAATATATAAGGGTAGAGATTTAATAAAATTAATCATTTTTATTGCTTCACCAGGAGCATTCTTAAGTGAAACTGGTGTTTTATTTTGTTTTTTTAAACTTAGAGCTCATAGAGGTGAAGAATACTGTGGCTAGGTACAGATTGGTGGCACTACCTGGATTTGTGTGTGCTGAGACAGAAATGGGTCTATAGGACCCTAGGTGAACATCGCTGCCAGTTGATTTCCCATCAGCTTGCTCAAAGAACTTCAAGAGTGATGACAGCATCACAGACCACATAGCCTCAGGACAACTATACTGTACACTAATGAGAGTAAAAATTGGTAATGGCTTAGTATCATTATGGAAATAATTTTAGAAGAATTTTGACCCATTTAAAACTCTTTCATAAGATCTGGAAAGTGTCTTAGGGACCCCCAAAAGTCTGGGGACCATAATTGAAAATCACTGGTCTTGTAACTGATTGTGGTTCCTTAATCCTTGACATTTTTTGGATGTTTATAGTAATTTTTTTCTTTGACTTAGAAGCTCTGGCTTCCAGCTATGACATTCCTAGGTGTTTCTAGCTTGGAGTTTCTTTCAGCAGGTGATTAATGAATTCTTTCTATTTTGACTTTTAAGTCAGATTTCCTTACTCTGGGAAAGAATGTAGCCACATCCTTTTTTGGAAGTCTGCTCTGCTTGTGGGCATTTGGATGTTGTTTTTCTCTTTTGTAAAATGGATATGAGATTCAGTGAAACAAAAATGTATTCACTCTCTGTTATATACTAGAACTCTGTTAACTAGGAGAAATTAAGCCCCAAAACAAGAGGCTAGGACCTCAAGAAGCTTATCTTCTGCCAGAGTCATTGGGTGACATAGCATTGGGATGAAGAAAGTGAGCAGTGGTTGCAGGCAACGAATTCTTGGGATTTGGGAAAAGTCAGAGAAAACCTTTTTGGGATCACCAGCTACTGTCTGTGGAAAGTTTCTAAGTTCGCTAGTTCTAAGAGCTCATCCCATGCTTCCTGAAGGTCCCAGTTCCACATGGCCAATGGATCTTTTGGGAACAGTATTTTCCTCTGAAATCTTTGCAAAGAGACCCTGATTTTCACACAAATGAGAGCAGAGAGCTTTGCCTGTGATGCTGATAAGTCTTGTCCTGACCTTTTTAGTCTAGTCCTTTGGTGGAGATGAGACACGCTTATCTCCAAAGATAAGTGAAGCCTTTGAGGTTAAGGGGGTGGTCTGCATTTTCCAGAGGTTCCCAAACATATTTGGCCTACTGCCCCCTTTTAAAAAAATTACTTAGCACCAAACTCTTATTTTTATTCAATGCCGCCCAGTTACACCCAAGGCTACTACCACCCCTTCTGGATTGTTCCAGCACCCACCAAGGGAGTGATATCACCCACTTTGGGAACATGTGTTTTTGTTTGGTATCTATTTTCCTTTTGGGCTGAATCTATAAATAAGCCAGTTTTCCCGTAAAGTCAGATAGTTCTGACCTCAGCATAAGAGGCTGTATGTAAGGTGGATTTTGTTATTCTTTTTTTTAAGATACTAGGAGACTGTTGGATGGATGGATGGATCCCAGGATCTATGGCCATAACAATGTATTAGTTCCTAGGCTTATGGCTTGTAAGCATCTCTACCACTCTTATGCATAACTTTATAATCTTAAAATAATGTAAACATTTGAGTTAAGCCAGTAAACACTCACTGCTCATAGGCTATGCTGAATCACCATGATATTTCTATAGTTAATACAAATTTGTGAGGCTGTTGCTGGCAAAATTCCTTCTTTGTGTGCTTTTTGATAAATTCAGTGAGCACTGGTCAGTAAGGGGGGAACCCAGAGGGGGAATGGGATTGCACAAGCAGGCATATTGATCAGCCCCCATCAAGGCTTGGGGAGGGGGATTGTGAATGTGTGTGTTCGTCTCAGTTGGCCCACATAGAGACTTGGGGGATCCTGTAGGAGTTGTGCCCCTGTTCTTTCTCCCCTCCCTGTGAGAAGAGTAATTAGGGGATGCTGTAGTTGGTGCTGCCAGTATTAGCAACCCATTGAGAAGAATAGAATAGTGAATTAATTAACTCCTTGTTATGTCTCTGATGCTGTCTTTTTGGCTGCCCAGCTAAAGAATGAACAGGGGTCAGAGCCCAAAAGCTCCTGTGTCTCCTGTCTGATAATACATGGTGTAGTTCAGTATTACCTATGTTACCTCTCCTACAGAGGTGCATACTGGTTTTCCAAAAGGAATTACTTGGTTCTGGCTAGTTGTGCCCTTTAAGTGTTGAGCAAGCAGGTTAGAAAAGGGAAAATGTGAAATCTTCAAGATAAGGGTGCTTTGTCTTTGGGGAATCAGGGAGAAATGGTCTTCTGTTCCCCTTCCTCATTAGGAAGAAATTAACAGTCTCCTAGGATTCAGGTTTGTACTTGTGGTCCTCTTAGCCTTTTTTCTTATCTATGAAAGGTGGGGGCACATTTTGGATTTGCTTTAAAAAAATTTTATTAACTGCATGTCATGCAAAACACTAATAAGCTTGAGGATATTAACACTGAAAATCCAAGGAATTCCTGTGATTGTGGCAAAAGTGAGAGACAATCATTTGTGGGGGAGGGGACCTGAGGTGAAAAACTTTTGTCTCTGGAAGGGTTCTAAGTTCATTGTTGTTAAGAACTTATCCACATATATTAAGAACATATCCACATATTCTGATCACCCCGTGGTGATGTCTTCTGGAAAGGCAGTATTCCTCACGCATATTTATAAAAAGTTGTGATGAGTGCAGAAAGCTTCACCATTTCTAGTAATGTTGGTAAGGCTTGGCCTTGCCTTTACTAGTCTAGTCCTCTGGTGGTGATGAGAGATGCTCGTTTCCCAAGCTAAGTGAGAGGGACCTTTCTGGTCAGTAGGTTGGGTTGGAGTTATGGAGGATCTAACTTGGTTAATAGTTCTCTTGGTTCTCTCAGACCAAAACCACAGTTTCAAACCATAGTACTTTATAAACACAGCTCAGACACTAGCAGAAAAGACTACCAATCAGCTTGGCATTGTTACTGTCCTGGACTCTCAGGTGCACTCCCATTATTGGTAGAACAGTATTCCAAAAGGACTTACTGGATTCTGGTCCATTGTGCCCATTAAGGTAGGAGAGGCAGGCTGCTAAGAATAAGGATGAAATCTCCAGGGCAAGAGCACCTCATTCTGGAGGAGCCAGTGAGAAGACTGTCCTTGTTGGCTTTTGCTTGTCGGGCAGCCTCCTGGGAGCCATCATTGTGCTTAGACTTGGCTTTTTTTGTCTGTTCTGCAGAAGGATTGGAGGTGGAAGGCACTGTGTTAAGCTGGGGAATATCAGCTCTGAAAAGCCCAAACCAAACAGTCTTGGCCCTCAGAGAGCTTAGTTCCTGCTATGATCAATAAGTAACTTGGCGTGGGGTTGAAGATGGAGACTAGAAGTTCTGGGAAAGGGATTCCTGAGGCTGGGGCAAAGGGAGAGAAAGTCATTGAGGGAGCATTTAAAACTCTTCTGTTGAAGGTTTCTAAGTTTGCTGTTACCAGGAGCTCATTTGTTGTTACTCATTATATACTTCCTGGATGCCCCAATCAGTCTCTGGCAATCATTTCTTTTGGGAAGAGAATTTTCCTCAGGCGCATGCACTACTACTTCAGATGGAGAAGTGAGGAAGATTCGATGTTTCTAATGGGAACCACAGGGTCTATCCTTGGCATTACATTTCTAGTCCTTGGATAGATGTGATATATAATTGTCTTCCAGTTTGGGAAAGAGATGCCTTTCTTCTGTACTGCATGAAATTTAAGAAAAAGGGTAAACTGAGGTAATTCTCTGAGCAAGATGTCATTTATTGACAGGGGGCATGAGCCCTGTAATAAATGATGGGTCATATGGTGGTATTGCCTCGCACCAGAAGGCGCTGAATTGAAGATGCAACTCATTTTTATAAGCATAAAACAAAGAACAGAACAGAAATCATATTATTGTCTGGGATGAGTTCTCTGGGATGAGGGGTAAGGGATCATTATTGTTTATATCAAAGAAAGTGAGCATAGTCCCAATCTGGGATAAAGATCACCTCTCTGCATTCTCCAAGTAATGCTTTTGTGAATTCTGTGGGCCTTAGCTGCATCCTAGGGTTACTGGTAAGGACACAGTTATATAGACTCACTTGTGACTATCTTTTTCTAAAAGATGGGACAAGGTCAGCTAATTCAGCTACTAAAGGATAATACACAAACTTTGCAGGAAATGCTGAGGCAATGTTTCATGGAAGTGTTGAGAACACATTTTTCTTCAACAGTGATTGTGGGAAGGTCTAACCTTTGTTATCTGTCTTCAAAGAGAAAGAAGATTGAACTTTTGCACACATGATCTTTTTCACTCAGAGACCCTGGGTTTGGTGTGTAGAATACAGAATATGGTTACAGAATAAAGTCATTTACAGAGTAAAATAAAATGTAAAACACAGGAATGAATTCCCTCACTTCCGATCAGGAGTTTGGGAATAATGTTATATAGCTTTTAACCTACTGGACTTCCTGCTTTTTTTCTGGCTGTATCCATAGACAGATGGGCATTTCTCTTCCCAGAACAGACAGGCCAGGCCAGAACAGATTAGGAGTGGTCTGGCTTAGCATCATCTCTGCCCTGTGGTCACGGACAATTTCCTAATTGTTCTAGAAGTTTATCCAAAGGACTGACATGGTAACTATTAAGCTCTTTCATTGTAGAAGAGGTGAGGTGAAAAGAAAGTGGGGAAATTTCCTGGGCAAGCATCCCTTTGTCCTGGAAAAAGATGAGGGTGGGTCTACCCTGTTAATTTTTCCTGAGTGGGGAGAAAGTAGCAGCCTCCTTGAAACTGGCTTTATGGCTTTGGATTCCTGAAATTTGTTTTCCTTCCTAGTGAAGTGGGTATTGGTTCATGTACAAGGAAATATGTTTATTTCTGTGTGTAAAGGTTCCTCACCTTCTTCTTCCCTCTGCCAAAGAAGCCACCAAACAACCCCAGTCTCAAGTAACTTACTATCTGCTTGGGTCAGTGAGTAAAATGGCAGTGATGAAGATGTGGGATCCTGGGGCATATCTAGGATTAGGGAAAAGGGAAAGACAATTAATTTTGGCAATCAAAAACATCTTGTCTGTGGAAGATTTCTAAGTTCATTGTTAACCAGGAGCTCATTCCCATGTTTTCTGGTGATCCTAGCTCTACGTGGCCATGTCTTTTGGAAAGAATATTTTCTTTTTGCATGAAAAGAGGCATACATCTTCAGTACAGGTGAATGAAAATTCTAGCTGTTCTATGTAATGGCGATAGAGCTTTACCTTGCCATTGCTATAGTCTGGTCCAGGGGTGTGTAGCCTGCAGCCTCAAGGCCACATGTGACACTCTTGGTCCTCAAGTATGGCCATTTGACTGAATCCTGTAATGGTAATGGGAATTTGAAGATCTTCCCTGCCCCTTGTATTTGCAATCAAACAAGTACTTAGCACCTTGTTCCAAGTTCATGATTGTGTCAAGTATTAAGACCCAGAACTTGTGAATCCCACAATGGGATGGACTTGATGATGTAACAGGAAGGGGCTGGAACAGAGAGGAGCTAATACCTTATATAAAGAAAGTCCAAGCTAGAGAGCCAGAACTTCTGGGAGCAAGCACCATGGAAGGTGAGGAGCTAGAAACTGAGAAGAGAACTGAGAAGAACTGAGAAGAGGATTGAGAAGATCTGCAAAATGAGAAGAGAGAAGATTTTGAGAACAGAACTTGTGGTGGCAGAACTACTTCTGAGAGCTGCTGAAAACTTCTGAGGGCCAGCTGGAGCTGCCTGGAATCAGAATGGAGAAATGAGAAGAAAGGAGAACTGGGAGGAAGCATGACTGTGGTGTCGGTACTTTGTCTGTTTTGGTGTTACTTAGACCTTGTTGTTGCGTATATGTTGATTTCTCGGGCAGAAAGTTAGTTGATGAGGCAATGTGCTGGCAATGTGCATGAATGTTATTGTGGCTTTGTTAAGCTTTGTCTTCCCAGGAACAGAAACTGTAAAGGACTTGAGGTGGACCAGACACTGTGAGTTTCAATATTGAACAGGAACTGCACGAGAAGCTGGACAAAGAACTGAGAGCTGTCTGCCTTTGAATATAGGTGGCAGTTGGATAGATTCAGGCAGGAGCTGGGACCATGAAAGAGGAACCATGGAAGCTGAGAGCCTGCCTCGAGTCAAGATGAAAAGATGTCTCCTTGATTAGATTGAGGGAGGGGTCATACAAAGGTATGGCTATTTTGGGGGGGGGTAGGGGAAAGATGGGGAGAAAATTTGTAACTAAAAATCTCATGGAAATGAATGATGTAAACTAAAATAAAATTTAAAAAAATAAATTAAAAAAAAAAAGAGAAGACCTCTCCTTGAGTATCTAATGCAATCTGAGAAGAACATGATTTACTGTGGTCTAAGGGTAGAGAACTTTGACCTTTATATTTACATGACTGAGTTAAGGACTTCTCCAATTAAGAAGACTTTTTGACTGAAGAGATTAAGACAATGTGACCTAGGGGAAGAGAACCTTGACCTTTGTACTTTGTGTCAATTAAGGAGGCTTGCCTCCTTAAAGATGATTGAATTAAGGACTTACTAAATGATTGAGTTCTTAACTAAATGAATGTTATCTTTTGCTTAAAACTATGTGACCACTTTGGTGAAAACTATGTGGCCACTTTAGTGATAAGTTGTTAAGTTATAACATTTTCAATTCTGTACTTTGATTTCTGTGGATATTTTGCCTTAATTTGTTACTGAATAGAGAGTTCACTATACTGTGTAATCAGAACCTTGAAGCTGTTCACAGCAGCAGTCCTCTGGAAAGCTGCTCATGCTTGTCTTTACAAATCCAAAGTTCAGCTTTGTTCTGTGAAGTTTGGATTCAGTTAGCGGGCTGCACTTGAAGACCGAGAAGGCCATGTGTGGTCTCAAGGCCACAGGTTCCCCATCCCTGATTTATCTAGCCTTCTCCCATATGGAAGACGTGCTTCTCCCCCACACTGAGTAAGGAGTGTACACTACAAACTCTTTGGTGAAGAGTTTAGAGCGATATTGTGAAGCTTCCCACGTTTGGTGTCTGTAGCAACTCTATAGTCTTCTCGCCCAACTTTTGCTCACAGCAGTGGCTTGGGTCCTTAGATCCCAGTTCTTTAGTATTTATTCCCTTCAGTTCATGAGACCCCACAGAAGTCAGCCAAGTAGACACAATTAGCTCTTAGTAATGGCATTTATTAAGATGGCCAACTAGGAAGAGTCACTACAAGCCATCTGTCAATGAGGGCATACACTCTCACAAAAAGATACAAACTCCATCGAAAGAGTGGGCATACACTTAAGAGTACAACATAATGGGGCACATGTGTAAGGAACCCATGTGGCCAAGGCAAAGACCCAGTCCCAGTATTCTAGGCCCTACAAGTCCTTCTTCCCCTCAGGGATTTCTCCCTGTAACTCAGCTCTGACTTGCTGTGGCTAACTCCCTCCTGAATCCATGAATCCATATGTGGCTCTATTTTCTGGCATTAGCACTCACGCTTCTTTGAATTGCTTCCATATTTGACAATGTCTTTGTGTCTGTTTCTCTTCAAGGTGTCTCTTTTCCTTCACTCTCTTTGAGTTGATTCATCACCTGTCTAGTTTTGTTAATTTTTTTCGTAGCAAGAATGTCTATTACTGATGCCATGGCTGACTTGGGATAGGGGAAGAGAAATCCTGTCACCTCCAAGATCATTGTCTTAGTTCTTCCTCCACTGCTGGCTCCCTGCCTGAATTGGATGGCATTGCTTGCAGCTCAGGGGTCCCAGATTTATTTCAATAAACCTTTATTAAGTGATTTAAGTGGAAGGTTGTGTGTTGAGTTTAAGGATATGACAATTATAAAGAAACTCCACATGAAACAGTCCTGGCTTTCAGGCAGCCAGAAGAAGGCATGGTGAAAGAGTACATGAATGAATGAGAAAACATTCTGTGCCAAGCCCCATGCCCTTAGGCTTGCATTCTGGGGGAGGGAAATAGACCACACAGAAGGAAGTGGTAACCAGGGATGGTATTTTGGTTTGTAAAACTACAGGACTTGATACATGAAGCCATGAGAAATTAGATGGATGCATTTTTTCCCAGAATGATGACAGTGTTGATTTAATCATGGTTCCAAAACTGGAAAGAAGTGGGGAGTGGGTAAGATGGTATGAATAGGGGAGACTGGGGCATGGGGTCTAATGAAGAGATAGTGGCAGAGTGAATAGCCACTTCTCAAAGAAAGACATCCAATCTCTCAACAGCTATCTGAAAAAATACACCAAATCCCTAATAATTTAAAAAAAGCAAAGCAACTCTGAAATTCCACTTCACAACCATCATCATACTGATGACCCAAAAAAAAAAATGGCAAATGTTGGAAAGACTGCTGGAAAACAGGCATATTAATGCACTTTTGGTGGAACTGTGGTTTGGTGAACACATCAGGAGGACTGAGATCAGGAAGAAAACTTTCAGCAGAGTTAATATGTGGCATTTCTAGTACACACAAAGAATTACATCAGAAATTGTACTGCAGACTTTACACCCTCCTTACTGATGATTAGCACTTGTGCTTTGGAGTCTTGAGAGCTGGAGATAATGTAAATACTTGCAAACATCTACTAGCTAGCCCTAATTTCACCGAGAATGTAATTTCATGTATTAAGATGTGTTAATTGCTTTATGTTCCAAATTCTATTTCTATTTTATTATTTTTCTGTTTATATTTATTTACTAGGGCCATTTGATACTTATGCATTATTTCTTAGTTGTTTATTTGCTAATGCTACTCCTGTTTGTTGCTGAGTGTCTGTCAACTTATTGATATTTTAGGGACAGCTAGGCTATTCAGTGGAAAGAGCACTGGGCCTGGAGTCAGTCAGACCTGAGTTCAAATCCAGTCTCAGTCACTTGTGAGCTGTATGACCATTGGCAAGTCACTTAACCCTGTTTGCCTCAGTTTTTCCTCATCCATAAAAATTACCTGAAGATCAGGAAAAGGCAAACCACTTCAGTATCTTTGCCAAGAAAGCCCCAAATAGAATCACAGAGTCAGACGTGACTCAACAGCATTAGTATTTTATTGCTGGCTTTCTATTATCTCGATCTTTGAAGATCAAAGCACAAGTCCTCACATCGGTATGTATAGTATAAAGTCTGAGGCATGGATACATGTGTACTATCATGATATGTGCACGTAAAATTTTTTGCACGTAGTCTAAACAAACTGCTGAAACAGCTTGTCAAGTATTACTTTCCCTTGAGCTTAGTCTATTGTATATAATGCCATTGGGGATTTGATGTAGGTGGTATCACAGGATGATTACGGGGGATGTGGGAATAATTGTTTTTGTTAAGTGTTAATGTTGACTGTATATTTCAGTGTTCATGAGATACAGATTACCAGTACAGTGACATTAAAGCAGCTAAAGATAGAGACCAGTTTCCAAGGGAAAAGAAATGGGGGTGAGTCATATTCCCTTCATGAGCCCTGCTTAGGGATGGGGTAGAATCAGAATCCTTGAGCCTCTTGAATCTTTGCTCCTTGACCTTGGAGAATATCTCCACTCACATGACCCACAAGTACTGACTCATACATTGGAAATCTTTCCTAATTTCCAGGAGGGAAGCAGGAATGATAGAGTAAGGAGAGGGAATGGGAACTTATATTTATTAAATGTCTACCATGTGTCCAACACTGGACTAAGTATTTTACAAATAATATTTTCTCTTTTACATTTTAATTATGTTAAGAGTAATCTGATCACATACTATATGTCTGAATCTGGGGGTGCTGAGGGAAAACGGTGAGTAGTGAATTATCTTTCAGGATGAGTGGGAGCTAAGCCTAAAATAGAAACATAAATTCTGTGTTTCATGTTTTATCACTATTTTATCCCCTTGATCAGACTTGGCATAATAAAGAGATTAAAAGCTGATCTTAAACAGTGTGGCTATAAGTAGAGGAAGCAGACCAAGTGTTTACAGTCTTGAGAGCCCTCTGGTAGCCAGTGGTGATATTGCAGTCTGATTTTATAAAGAAAAAGAAAAATCCTGGATAGCCTTTTTCCATATGCATCTTAAGAAAACCGCCCCATGGTGGTTAACTTAGATGTTGCGCTTTGAGCTAATTCAAACCCCTTGACTGGATTTTTACCTGTGTGAGAGTATATAAAAGCCAATATTCTCAAGTGACTGCAACCCTATTGGTATTCATTCTTATATGAACATATATCATCATATGTGCATATTGTCACTAGTGAAATAGCACTTGACCTAGCATCAGGCGCCTAGGTTTTTACTACCATCCCTTCACTCACTTCTTAAAGAGGCCTATTCACTGAATGTGCATTACTTTAAGTGAGCACCTGAAAAGGCCTTAGCCTCCAAGGGCCAGGGTCTCCCACTGCATCCTGGGCCAACTTCAGTCATCCTGATGAATATCTGGTCACTGGACCCAAATGGCTCAGGAGGAGCTGTACCAATTTTTTTTCTTTTGCATCTTAGTTGGAAGATGGCTACATTTGGGCTGTATCGTCTTCCCTCATTCAAATCAAAGTCAACTGCAAGTCATGTCATCATTTCCCTGATGCCACGGTATTCTTCAAAAATGAAGGACAAACACAAAAACAACAACCCCCTCAGGTATTGACTACCTTTATGACTCAGAGCCTTTTAGTTTCTTCCACTGTGAAAATGGGAATTCAGTGAATTCAAACCAGTATGATGTGTATGCTTTGGGATGCACTGAGATAGGTGGAGGGATACAAAGATGTAAAGAAAGACCTTGCCCACAAAGAAATAGCATCTATATATTCACAGATTATTATATAAAAGATGATTTGAGGAGTGAGAGAGTACTAATGACTGGTAAGGGACCAGGGATCAGAGAAAGCTTTGTATAGATTATATTTATACTATTGTCATTGTTTTGTTGTTCAGTTGTTTCAGTCATGTGACCCTATCTAGGGTTTTCTTGGCAAAGATACTGGAATGGTTTGCCATTTCCTTCTCCAGTTCATTTTACAGATGACGAAACTGAGGCAGATAGGGGTTAGGTGACTTGCCCAGAGTCATACATCTAGTGTCAGGCTGGATTTGAAGTGACAAGCGTGAGTTTTCCTGACTAAGGCCCAGCACTCTACCCACCGCACCACCATTGTGCTATTTGCCTTTTGGTATTGTGAGAGCACAGACTTGTTATTCTTAGACAATGGGAATTATTTCTAACTCCCAGAGCACTGTGTGGCATTAGTATTAGCTCATGACATGAGTTCTTACCTCAGTATTAGCAAACTTGCTTTACAAATTCTTCTCGATAGCTGTGTTTCAATATAATTGTTTTCTTTCAAATCTGTCACATATTTTATACATTTAAAAACTTGCTTCTGAGAAAGGGTCCATGGACTTCCCTAGACTGCCAAAAATGACATAAAAAAGGTTAAGTCTCCCTGACTTAGGGTGATTTAAATAATCCTGTCCATTTGTCCTGTACAGATTCTTTGGGATAGAAGAAAGATTGTTCTGGGAGGAATTGGGGGGCTTTGTCAGATGAACAGGTTAAGAATGATCAAATGTTCACTTTGGGAATGGGAATAGGGTGCCACGTCCCCATGCCTAGTGCTCTATCTACTGAGCTCTCTAGCTGTCCCTAGACTGTCACTAACTATGATATACTGACTTGGCCTGGATACAGCTGTGGTGGTTCATGGACCAATGGGGCATGTATTGCAACGCCAGACTGTTGATGTTGGTTTCTGCAGTTGATAACTGCAGTCACAGAGAGAGACGTCAAATGCCCTTTGCTTGAAGTTGTTCAGAACTTTAAGAGATGCCAACTGGGGGCCCTCCTGGATAAGAATGGTAAAGACTTTGCACATTTAGGAGCCTTTTTTTTTGAGGAAGTTTGTCATCCAAGAGTTCTGGTGAATGGTCCATTTTGTTTTCTCAAACTTTAAGTACCATCCTCCTCTATTTTTTGTTTCCTTTATTCTGGATGGTGTCAGTGATTTTCTGGGCAAGGGCTATGAACCAGAGAGAAGAGGAATTTCAGATAAAAACCTGGGCCTTCCATGTTTTAGGAGTCTCTTAGCATAAAGGTTGCAATTGTTGGGCTATTTTTTGGTGCATTCCCCATGGGTAGTGAAGACTGGTGATGGACAAATATAGAATGATCAGCCCCAACATCAAACTTATCACACGACCAAATTATCTTATACTTAGCTAATTAGAACATCGATTTATAAAATGTCTTCTTACCCCAACTTGTCCCCTCCCTTTCTGTGCATGCACATGCACACACACACACACACACACACACACATGAGTTAGTGCTGTTTTCCCTTCAGTCTAGAGTTTGCTTCTGGTGGTGGGGAGGTGGTTGAAGTGTCAGTTTGGGGACTTTTCTGACATCCTGATAGGACAGGGCTGAGCCTCCAGTGCATTAAGGATCTAGTGTCTCATTTCAAATCTGTTTATAATATCCTGTAGTTAATAATGCTATAGTGTTTTACAGTTTGCCAAATATTTAACAAATATTATTTCATTCAATCCTCACAAAGATCTGAAGTAGGGACCATAGGTATTACCCCAATATTTTAGTGGAGGAAAATGAGGCCCAGAAGTATAGTGACTCCCATGGTGACATAGCATCACAGGGAGAATCTGAAGCCAAGTCTTTCAAACTGACTTGAAGATTAGCACATATTCCCTTATATCATGTTGCTTCCCAGTCTAGGTACCTACTGTGTGGGATAAAGAGATCCCTAAATCACTCGGAGACAGCTCAAGGTGAAAATAGAGAAAGGTCTCTTTACTAGAATCTTGCGAGAAGAGGGCAGTCCAACCACTGAAAAAATCCAGGGAGGGGAGGGCTGAAGCCCCAGGGCAGAAGGGTCAATTTATGCTAGCCAGGTGGGTGGGGGGGTGTTTGGGAGGGGTTAGGGAGGAGTTGGGGCTTAAAGGGACAGGCACTTTCTATATTCACTGTGCAGACGCATTGTCCACAATTCACTGGGAAAAATCAGAGGGGAGGGGAGTGACTGGTGTGATTTTTGCCTCAACACATCACTAGATAACTTCTGGTCAAGGATGAGTGACATAGGTCCAACTATGGCTTATTGGGAGGATGGGCCTGGTTGTTTCAAGAGATGCCAAGTCTGGAAACTAGACTGATTAGGGGTTTCACCAGGTCCCATCTTGGGAGTGAGTCATCTCTGATAGTGTTTTTCAAGGTTCCTAGGCAGCTGGCCACTAAGAACAATGGAGTCTCTAAACTAAGCATTTGTTGATTAAATGCTTGGACAATGTGTTAATAAGAAGCTGCTAGCTCAGAGAAGAGGCTGGGGACAGGAGAGAGGCAGAGTTAAAGTTAATGCCTTTATGTCTGAAGGAAAGTGTGACTTTTACAGCTTATTACACAGGCTTATTACAAACTGATGTTACAAATATAGGTGCCTGAACACAAGTGAGATTTTACAAACTGAAGTTACAACAAAGCATCCTAGATCTTATCATTCCCTCTTAACGGATAAGATACAAATTCATTTGAGGCCAAGGGACAAAGGTCTCAGCTTCCCAAGCTGCTTCATGCTGAAAAAAGTTGTAGTGCTGTCCCTTTCTCAGAAGGGGGAGGGGGTCCATCAGTCGAGGGACAGGGGGCAGGGAGCTGTAGCCAATGTCCAGAACTCAACAGACACAAGATCCAAAAGGTGTTGGACCTAAAAGATACAAATCTAGCAAAGTGAGTAAACAAACAAGAGCCTAAAAGAAGTAGGGAAATGACCAGAAGTAGAGTGAGTATGGGTTACTATAATCCATTACTCAGACTGTTTAACTGTCCTTAATATTTCTACATGCTACATATGTAACTGTAGACCTTAAACAAAAGAGGTTTCTGACTTAAACCTCACAACTGAATAGCAGACATACATCCTTGTTTCACAAAGCTTGTCTATCCTCTAATTATATTCACTTTGGAAGAAAGAGATACTTCAGAAATTGCGTCTTCTACATATACACTCAGTTACAAATGTTAACCTTTGCTTAGTTCATGGA
>CM053588.1:103953418-103998132 GCA_028646515.1 Pseudochirops corinnae
CATATTGGAACAGCAAACATTGTTCTGCTTTACAACTCATTACATCAATTTAGCAATAATCAATTGAAAACTTTGTAAACCTTCAAAAATTGTTATACAAGACTTTTTCAAAAACATCTTTTCTAACAGTAAGGGGGATCAAAGTAACACAATGAAAATAAAAAGCAATAAGCCAGGGCTATAGCAGTTCCTGTGCAGGCCTAGATTCTTGGAGAAGCTGGAGATGCCATCTGCATCTGATGTCATCTTTTCCAGGTCCCTTGGCTCAGATGTTCACTCAGGAGCAAGGGATATTCAGTCAGGCCTGATGGGGGCTCACAGAGACATGATTTAATACCAAGGGCACATAGAAATGGTTCAGTTTCTTAGCCATGCAAGGCTAGGCACATTACAATAAAGTTTCACAAACAGTTACAATACTGCATCAAAAAAAAAATCCAAACTTTTGATCTTATTACCAAACATGCTCAAGGTTTGAGTTTCCATGATAGAGAAACCTTTGAAAGCCACTCTTATACACACATATATAGTTCTTACAAGAATCAATCTGATCCTGTTGCTTTCCTCAAAATTTTAGAATCAAATTACAAATCTTTCTGCTTTCCAAAAATACTTCCACACACACTCTCAACATACTTAAACCTTTTGAAACTGATATCAGCTCTCTCAAGACAGTAGGGGCTTGGATAAACCCTCATTTGTCCCCAAACCTTTCTATTTGTCTTTCACATTTCTCATCAAACCTGTATCTGTCTTTCCAAATCCCTCAAAACCATTATTCAGTTTATTCAGCTTTCCTTTACATTTGTTAACTTCAAAACAAGATGGTTCAAATCTTCTACTGACTACTTGCTCTGATCATAGAAACTTGCTATAGAAGGGATAAGCAGGGACATATGACATTCCAAATATGACAGGATAAAACATCCTTGGCTCTGTTTAAATTCAGGTAAGATCACAGATATCCATCCATGCAGTATCGATACCACCTCATAGCTAGACTCAGGAATAGGTGGGAAACATTCCTTTTCAAAGGAATTTCATGGGTAAGCTGAGCCAGAAGGGGTCCCATTCTAGTTGAGACTACAATTGCCCCTTCAGCCTTTACCAGATGTAGACTTCCACCTGTTAACAGTATAGGATCACACTCCCTCTGAATAGCTTGTGGCACTTGATGCAGGCACTGACTTAGGCAGGCAACCATACCCAAATTCAAACTCCAAACAAAATTTAGTTATGGTCCCAAATGCCTTTTAACTCCAACAGCAAATCTCATTAATCACAGCTTAGAGCCAGTTCTCTTATTTATTTATTTTCCTTATGGCCCTGAGGCCAAAGGCTCTATATACTTTAGCAAATGAGAGACCACACTTTGTCCTACACACCTACTCTCAGAATCATTATCATAGGATATATGGGCTGGGTCTTAGAAACTATTTCATACAGTCCATTTGTAGCCATCTTTAAATTCAAGCTGCAAAAGAAAAAAAATTGGTATAATAAAATATTAAAAATGATAATTTAGGAATAAAATTAAATCACACTTAAAATTCTTGTAGTGCAGGCAAAATAAATAATTAGGCAATAATGCAGATAAATCTACTTAAGAGAAACCGAAGAGAAAAATTGGGACTGTCTCCAGACCAGAGAAAAGAAGAAAGGTCACCCCAGTATGAGAATCATATTTGTTGCCCAGTAAAAGTCATTATGACTGGCCCAGAGTATGACCTGTTGAAGGTTTGTTCTGCTCCCCTTTCTGTCTCTCTTGTGTGAAGAGGAAAAAACCCCAAAGGTCTTCAGTGAGCATCAGCCTGTCTATTTAGAGATGGGATCAAGGAGAAGAGATGGTATTGGCATGAAGGGATTCATCTCCCAAGGTTGAAGCAAAGGAGAAAAGTTGGAGAGGGAGGGTGGAATGATACTAACATGATTTGAAGTGTGTAACTGAGGAAAAATAGTGACTTGAAATGGATGATCTTGATTTTTTTTTAGTGAAATATTGAGGTAAGGTACTTTACTGAGAGAAATAGACAAGGCTGTCTTGCTATAGTTGAATTGAGAAGGTTTGGAATAGCCAACGTGGGAGAAGCCAGTCAGAGAACAGCAAATGGATTAGTAAACAGCAACTGGGATCCAGTTGAGATTGGATATAATAAATCTGTAGTGTATTCATTCACTCAGTATGGTTATGGTATGTAATAGTTGAATCCAGTTGAGATTTGGATAGCATAAATTTGTAGAAGACCTAGTCGGCATGGTTGCGTGACTTCCTCCAGGGGTATTCAGTAGCATTTGAGCAGGATTAGAAAAGGCAAATGGTGGCAGTTATCTTGGATTGAGTTTTAGAAAGGAATAATTTAGGACAGTTTAAAGTTGAACTGATAACTAAAGTAAGTCCAGAGATGATGACTTGGGAGAATGGGAAGGATGTCAAGAAGTGACAACTGACAATTTGGCAAGAGGGGTGAGATAGATTAAAAAAAACAGACATAAACTGTATGGTGTTAGCAAACAGCATCTCCTCCACCTCTAGCTTTGTAGATTCTGAGAACATCATTATATGGTAATCAATATTCATTCATTTATTCATTAAAAAACTCTTGAATGCCAACAACTGTTCAAAGTGCCAAGAAGGTGCAGAGTACTGTGTTACCAGTTGGAGGAAATACAAAGGTAAATTATAACATGGTGCCTTCTCTCATGGAACTAATAATTTAGCAACTCTGAGATATCCAGAAATGGTTAAGGAGGCAGAGAAAAGGTATGATGTATTTTAGGAAAAAAATTCCATCCAATATACTTAATGCAAAAAACATAAAAATAACAAAACCAAACATTTGAGACTTTGAGCTTTCTTGGTGATCCAGGAAGGCTCATTAAAGAATTTTTTTTTAGTTAAAATTTGTATTTTTCTTCCCTCCCATTTTCTTCCCCTTAGGGAAAAAAAGAAAAAAAAAAACACAACCAAATCAAGTAAAACAAATTCTGTTTTGGACTTGTCTAAAAATATGCCTCAGTTTGCATCCTGAGTCTATCATCTCTATCAAGAGGTAGAAATCATGCTTCCTCATTATCAGACTTAATTCTTGAGAATTATAATGAGCTGAAGTTAGAGAGACTGTGGTGTAGTGGTGGAAAGAACACGGGGCTCTGGGTCGTTGGATTCCAACCCCACCTCCTTACCCCCATTCATATGTTAGACTAGACCTTGGACAAGTAATTTTACCTTTCTAATCCTCAGGTTTTTCCTCTATAAATGAAGATAGTAACATTTGCACCACCTATTTCATAGGGCTGTTATGAGGCAAGTATTGTGTAAACCCTAAAATGCTACAGAAATGTGAGTTATTACTGTACTCTTCAACTTAATGTTTTATATTCAGTTGATTTTGTTATTTTATAATTTGTAATTATTTTTATTTTGTATTTATTTTATAATTTAATATTTCTTACATATAATAACTTTGACATTTCTTTCAAGTTAATATTTCTAGAGGCAACTAGTAGAACAATGAATAAAGTGCTGGGCCTGGAGTCAGGAAGACCTGAATTCAAATTTGGCCTCAGACACTTAGTAGCTGTGTGATCCTGGAAAATCACTTACCTTTGTCGGCCTCAGTTTCCCCAACTGCAAAATATGGCTAACAATAGCACCTACCTTGCAGGGTTGTTGTGAGGATCAAAAGATAGAATATTTGGAAATTGCTTAGGCTGGGCCCCGGCACATAGCAGTTGCTATATAAATGTTTCTCTTTCCCCTTCCCCTTCCCCTTTAAAACTAAATATTGTTATATTTAGTTTTTATGCCACTTACATTTTCTCATGTCTCCCTTCTCCTTCTCACAGAGAACCAACCTTTATAATAAGGAATTAAAAACCAGTCAGCCAGCATTTATTAAGCACTTGCTGTGTTCAAGGCACTGTGTTAAGCACCTGGGATGCAAAGGCAAAAGGCAGTCCTTGTCCTCAGGGAGCTTATAGTCTAATGGAGAGACAATACACAAATAACAACGTATATGTGGGATCAATGCAGTGTTAATGGATGGTGATCGTGGAAGGGAGGCAGTAAGCAGGGAGGAAAGAAAAGGGGGAAAAAAATCAGTGCAGAGAAACAGCCAGCACATGGAACAATCTGGCATTTTTGGCCCTGTTCTCCACTTGTGCCAAGGAAAGAGGAAAGAGCCTTTTCATGCCTCTTCTAGGACCAAGCGACATCTTTATAATTTCATGGCCTTAAGTTGTAGGTCATCTTTCTACAGTGCTTTGCAGTTTACAAAATTTGTTCCTTCTCAGCACCAGACCTGTGAAGGAGACAGATCAGGTATCAGCGTCCTCTCTTTTAAAAATGAGAAAACTGTGGTTCACATGGCTTTAGGAATTTACCAGATGTCCCATAACTGATGTGTTGAGAGTTGGGACTAGATCCCAGCTCTTAGGCTTGATAAGACCAGCTCTTCTCCCACTACACTGACATACTGGCTCTAATGGCAGGAATTCACCCTTTCCAGTGGATGAATGAGGTGTACTTCACACCTCATAGTCATAGGTGGCCCATGAGAGAGCTCTGCTATGCAAAAGTCTCCCTCCTTAGCTTTGTGAGGAAGAAAGGTCACTTCTCCAGGGGGTCTTTGAGGCTTCATGTCTCTCCCCAGGAAGGGGGCTCCTTCCTACATCCAGTATCACAATTGGAGAGTCATCAAAAGCTAGGGAAAGGGGGAGTAGAATCAAGGACCACTGGTAGGAGGAAAGGTTGGCGTTGCTTAGCAACGGCTACTCTAGCTGCTGACACTGGGAAGGAAAGTCTGATCAGGTGAGCAGTTGACCAGGGGAGGACATGGGACTGGGAGAGGATAAAACTGGACATATTATGGGGGGATGGCAACTGTCTCTGGTCTGAGAAATGGACCAAGGTAGCCCTTGGTTTCCATCTTGTGTATGTATGTTTCCCTTGGGAAATGTGCCCTCTTCCCACCATCCCCCATTCCTCCCAAATCCTTTGATAAAGGATATGTTTATAGGTTAAATGCTACCAGGACACTGGCACCCAACTTCAGGGGAAGATAGCCTGTCAGGCTGCTACCCTCAAGATGAAGGTTAGGGTAGGGGTGCTGAGAAAGGCCCAAACCTTCTCATTTCCCATCCTGAATCACACTATATTACTTGGGAGGGGTGAATTACATTCTCAGTCATTAATATCCAGATGTAGATCAGTTTCTCTGAATAGTGAACCAGAGCAGGACCAGGCTGTAGATATTAATAAGGCTTAGGGTGGAGTGACAGAGGGCTGATACACTGGGTATTGATCCAGAAAGAGAGGCCTATTTAGAACCCTGAGCCCCAGGAGGTACCACTGTCAGGAAATCAGGTTGGGAGGAAGATGGAGGTGGGGCTGGGAATCACTCTTGTCCTGTTTAATTCCCCTGTGCCATGCTCTTGCCAATACTATTGTGCTGATGGAGAGTGAGCCTCAGCTCAGCTCGGCTTCTCTTCCTGAACTGTAGGAGAAACACCAAGAGGAGCAATTCACCACTTCTTTCTTTTCCTCCTTTTCTGCCTCTTCATGTCCGTCTTCTCCACTCTTCATTTTCCTCTTTCCCTTCTTATTCCATCTCTTTTGTCCTTTTATCGCCTCCTTCTTGAATGATAACTTATTAATAGAGCGCTTTGAAGTTTGCAAAGGTTTTTGCGCATCGTGTCACTGGGGCCTCACAACAACCTTGGGAAGGATGTGGTACAGGCATTATTATCTTCATTTTACAGATGAGGAAACTGAGGCTTGTTGAGATTGAATACTTGCTCCTGCTCAGGAAGCTGAGTGTCAAAAGTGTGATTTGATCAGGTTTTCCTGACTCCCAAGTAAAGCAGATCAGCTCAGGCCTCCTTCCTGAGCAAGAAAAACATATGCTGTGCTCTTTCTTCTTCCTCTCTTCATCCTCCCCTTCACTTTCTCTCCTAAAAAACTCGTGACTTGGGAGTTACGTGACTTGGGTTGGAGTCTGAGCTTTGCCATCTTATTTGATTATTGAATTTGTCCAATTCAACTTCTCCTTTTTGCATCTCATTTATCTCTATGAAATGAAGGATTGGTGGTGGGCAATTTTAAAGCTTCTTCCAGCTCCTAAGTTTTATAATTTTAGGAATGTACAACCATGTAGGGTCCAGCAGTTTTCAACCTAGATCTTTGAATTTAAAAACTTTTTAAAAAGTGTATTTCAGTAGAATCTGTTTTATTTGTGATTCTATGTATCTTATTGTATATATTAAAAATCTTATTGTAAAGAGTCTATATAGACTTCATCAAACTGCCAAAGAGATCTGTAACACAAAATGGTCAAGAAGCCTTGAGTTAGTCAAGTTAAAATATACATATTGCCTGAAGGCTCAAAAGAAAATCATTCCAATGGTAGAAGTTCAAATGATAGCTTGGGGAAGGAAGGGACATATTTTCAGAGAGAGGGAGCCTTTGTAGGAATTACCCAGGTCACAGAACTTAAAAGGTTACAGATTTTGGAGAATCCCAGAGGGGACTCTCCCCATGAAGAAAGGAATATCCACTCTTTAGCCTTAAGTAGAGAGAAGAAATCTAGGCCAACTCTGCTTTCTTTGCCCCAAATCACTTGTGTAATAGTCGTAATTTTTTGCTTTTCTTTAGTGTTCTGTTTTTTTTTGTCATTTTCAGTTTTTTCTGACTCTTTGTGACCCCATTTGAGTTTTCTTGGCAAAGGTACTAGAGTGGTTTGCCATTTCCTTCTCCAGCTCTTTTTACAGAAGAGGAAACTGAGACAAACAGTTAAGTGATTTGTCCAGGATCACAACAGGTAGTATAAATGTCTGAGGCCAAAGTTGAACTCTTAAAGATGAGTTCTTTATTCACAAGAACTCTTCAAGGTCCATAGTGCAAGTATTGCCCCCGTTTTACAGATGGGGAGACTGAGGTTTGGAAAGGTAGTGAATTGCACAATAGTTAGTAAGTTTATCCGCTGTTCCCAGGTTTTCACATCAAGCTTCTGGAGAAAGGACCTGTTGGGGTGATTGCCACAATCTGGAAAGCAAATCAGAGGCAGCATCATGCTATTAAAGTGATGAGTAAGATAGGGAGTAAAGTGTAGCTGGGGTTCTTGACCAAGAATTGCTGCTCAAATAGTTCAGCTGAGAAATATGATTGTGACTATTCTTCTCAAACCTTAGTGCTTGTCAAACCTTAGTGTTTGTCAAACCTTAGTGTTTCCTGTTTTTATTCTCTGTCTCCTCCCCTCTTTGAGTATGAGTTTCTTGAAAGCAAAGACAATTCACTTGTTAAAAAATTTTTTTTAAATTTTACATAGAAGTAAAGTATTTTATTATTGAATTTAATAATATTGAATGATTTGTCCATAGACAATTACAGCTATTCCTGTATATAGGCATGTGCTTAAAAAATGAGAAAAATTTTCATTTGAGACAAAACAAACCACTGCCACCCCAACAAAGATGGTAAATTATTGTACCTGTCCACAAACTTGTTATTTATGATTATTCAACTCATCTTGAGATGCTTAGCATATTGTTTTCATGATGGTTTTTTTTTAACCCTCCTCGCTGGATCCGTAACGTCAGACTGTGGCTGTCTTTGTAGTCTTTAGGTTGTGGCCATTGTTAATTGTTTAGTTTTACTTTGTTCACCATTTAACACTTCATTTATCTTTCCATAGTTTTATGAATTCTTGAGAGTCTTTATTTCTTGTGGCATAATGACATCCCATTGCATTTATATGTGCCAATTTATCCAACAATTCCCAAATTGCTCAGTTGTTGGCAGTTTAAATTTCTTTTTCTATTACTAATAGTTCTCCAAGAAAGATTTTTGTGAATAGGTCTCTCCCCTCTCCATCTTCCCCATCACTGCCTTCTCTGGATGTAACCTCTTTAAGGTAGTTTATACCACTTGTGTGAATGAATCTGCACATTTTGGGAACATGTTTATCAATTCCATTTGTCTTTCCAAAACAGTCAGACTGTCACCCAATTCCACCAGTACTGTAGTAGCATACATACCCATGTAACTCTGGGAATTGTTACATAAGGCTTGCAGTCTGAGGAGACAAATTTAAAAGGATTCTGTCTTTGGAATGATAGTTATGAAATGCATGAATGGCTTGTGAGAATGTCCTCTGTTGGAGAGGGAAACTGGAACAACAGACAGGGGGATTAGGATCCTATCTCTGCACGTGGAAAGGTCACTCGTTCCCCTGTAGATGTCCTGTGCCACTATACTTCAAACAAAGGATACAAAGAAGTGCAAAGGACATGGTCAACCAGAGGAGTTTATAAGAAATAAGATGCAGTCTTTAATGGAATAAAAAGACAAATTTAGGCAGAGGATTGGGGTGAAGACTACCAGTTCCTCCATGTTGGGGATAACTGAACCAGTAGTGGTGGCTTCCAGATCTCTCAGCCCACAGATGGCAAGGGAGTTGAACAACTAGCCCAAAGGAGATTATAGAGGTTCCTTTTGCTGCCACTGGGTACAGGACTCAGTTGCATGGCCTATATGTAGATCTGGGTCACAGTCCCAGGCATACTAGTGCTTACAGCCACAGGGAAGCATGGGCTCTAGTCATAGTTCCAAGGCTGAAAAGAATGCTTGTGATTGCTCATAGAGCAGAACATAGGCCAGGAGAACAGCTGACCACACCTTTCTTTATATCATACCACCTTGAAAGAACCAAAAACTTACAAAAACTAAAACTTACCAAAAACTAAAACTAGCTCTAGGAACAGCAAGAAAGGCCTGAAAATTGGATCAGTGCCTTCTCTACCCTGGAAACAGCCCAACTTTGACATCAAGTTAAAAGTCAAGAAATAGGTTAGGAAAATGAGCTATCCTGGAAACAGCCCAACTTTGACATCAAGTTAAAGGTCAAGAAATAAGTTAGGAAAATGAGCAAAAAGAAAAAGAACCTGACCATAGAAAGTAGCTATGGTGATAGGGAAGATCAAAACACAAACTCAGAAAAAGATAGCCAAGTGAAAACTGCTACATCTAGAACCTCAAAGAAAAAAATGTGAATTGGTCTCAGTCCCCAAAAGAATTCCTAGAAGAGTTTTTAAAAGATTTTAAGAAGCAATTTAGAGAGGCAGAAGAAAAATTGGGAAAAGAAATAAGAGTGGTACAAGAAAATAGTGAAAAAAGTGAACAGGTTAGAGAGGCACAAAAAATAAGAAAATAACACCTTAAAAAGGAGAATTGGCCAAATGGAAAACAACAGCTCACTGAAGAAAATACCTTAAAAATTAGAATTGGGCAATTGGAAGCTAATGATTCCATGAAATATCAAAGAACAAAACAAAATCAAAAGAATGGAAAACTGGAAGAAAATGTGAAATATCTCATTGAAAAAACAACTGACCTAGAAAATAGATTGAAGAGAGATAATTTAAGAATTATTGGACTGCCTGAAAGCCATGATGAAAAAAAAAAGGCTAGACATCGTCTTTAAAGAATGTGTCAAGGAAAACCGCCCTGATATTCTAGGTACTGAGGGTAAAATAGAAATGGAAGGAATCCACTGATCACCTCCTGAAAGAGATCCCCAAATGAAAACTCCTAGAAATATTTTAGTCAAATTCCAGAGCTCCCAGGGCAAGGAGAAAACATTGCAAGCAGCCAGAAACAACTCAAATATTGTGTGAAGCCATTGTCAGTACAACACAAGATTTAGCAGCTTCTATGTTAAAGAATTGGAGGGCTTGGAATATGATATTCTGGAGGGTAAGGGGCTAGGATTACAAACAAGAATAATCTATCCAACAAAACTGAGTATAATCCTTTGGGGGAAATGGATATTTAATATTTAATGAAATAGAGGACTTGCGAGCATTTCTGATGGAAAGATGAGAGCTGAATGTTCTAGTCAGACCAAGACTCAAGAAAAACATAAAAAGGTAAACAGGAAAGAGAAATCATTAGGGATTCAATAAAATTGAACTATTTACATTGCTACATGGAAAAATACTTGTAACTCATAAGACCATTCTCATTATCAGGGCAGTTAGGAGTATACTTTGACAGAGGTAATAGGTGTGTGTTGAATATGATAGAATGATATTTAAATAAATAAAATTAATAGGTGAGAAAGAGGAATGCACTAGGAGAAGGAAAGGGGGAGGTAGAATGGGGTAAATTATCTCATGTAAAAGAGCTTTTGTGGTGGAGGGAAAGATGGGGTTGATAGTGGGGAGCACTTGAACCTTAGTCTCATCAGAAGTGGCTCAAAGAGGGAGTAATATACATTGTATATAGAAGTATATAGAAGTTGTATATAGAAGTCTGTAATACCCTACAGAAAAGTGGGAGGGGAAGGGGGTAAGAGAAATGTGGTAGTGTTGATAGAAAGGAGGGGAGATAGTGGAGGCACAGGCAGAAGCAAAACACTTTTGAGGAGGGATAGAGTGGAATACACTAATGTGCTGTCAGTGGAGTTGTAAACAGATTCAACCACTCTGGAGAGCAATTTGGAAATATGCCCAAAGCATTATAAAACCATACATACCTTTTGACCAAGCGATATTACTACTAGGTCTATATTCCAAAGAGATAAAAAACAAAAAAGAAAAGGATATACATACACACACACACACAAATATTTGTAGAAACTCTTTTAGTGGTGGCAAAGAATTGAAAATCAAAGGGATATGCATCATTTGGGGAATGAATGAATAATTGTGGCATATGATTGTGATGAATACTATTGTACTATAAGAAATAATGAGCAGGATGCTCTCAGGAAAACTTGTAAAGACCAAAATGAACAGAATCAGAAGAACATTGTACACAGTAGCAACAATATTGTATGATGAACAACTGTGAATGACAGGTATTCTCACCAATACTGTTATCCAAGACAATTTTGAAGGACCTGTGATGAAAAATGCTATCCATCTCCAGGGAAAGAACTGATAGAGTCTGAATGCAGATCAAAACATACCCTTTTAAACTTTCTTTATTTTTCTTGTTTATTTTTTTGGGGGGTGGGGTTCTGTAGTTTTCTCACAGTCTAATATGGAAATATGTTTTGTAGGACTGTACATGTATAATCTGTATCAAATTGTTTGCTTCTCAATGAGGGGTGAGGGTAGGAAAGTAGGGAGATAATTTGAAATTCAAAATTTTAAAAAATGAATTTTAAAAATTTTTATGTGTACTTGGAGAAAAATAATTTTTAAAAAGAAATCTTGGGGGTGGCTAGGTGGTGCAGTGAATAGAGCACTGGCCCTGGAGTCAGGAGGACCTGAGTTCAAAACCGGCCTCAGACACTTAACACAAAACCAACCATGTGACCTTGGGCAAGTCACTTAACCCCAATTACCCTACCTTCCCCCTCCAAAAAGCAAAAAAAACAAGAAAAAGAAATCTTGTGTTTTTAACATATCCAGGGGAAACACCCTCTTGGAGAACATCTTTTAAGGTGGCATTAAAAACTAACAAATTGCATTTAATTTATCAAATATTACCTTTTATGTGTAAGGCACTGTATTAGCATCTAGGAATGCAAAGACAAGAATGTTAAACAATCCCTGCCATGAAGGGATTTATATTCTAAACAGAGGCATCCTTTATTCACTATACTTTTCAGTCAGTGTGACTGTAGAGATGTGATCTGTATAATATTGTATGGGGAAGCTTGCCTCTTTGCTTCTCCCATTTTCATCAAAGATTCCCTTGCTTATCTATGTATCTATCTATCTGTCTGTCTGTCTGTCTGTCTGTCTATCTATCTATCTATCTATCTGTCTGTCTGTCTGTCTATCTACCTATCTATCTATCTACCTATCTATCGCTATAGATACCTATCTGTAGATATCTGTATGTATCAGTATATATCTATAGATATTATCTATGGATTTCTGTCTATAGATACCTATCTACAGGTCTATCTATCAATCTATCCATCCATTCTGTCCATCCATCTATATCTATCTATCTACTTATCTAATGTTCATAAAAATTTTCCAGAGATTGGAAAGTCGGCATAAGGATTGACAATTATTGATACACTTATGATCACCTTTTTTCAGGAACTGGTTTAATGATTTTTTTCTCTTAGACTTGGTATTCTCCATTTCAGTTGATTAGTAAGAATTTAGTAAGCACCTACTTTGTGCCAGATATTGTGTTAAGAACTGGGTATACAAAGAAAAGCAAAAGACAATTCCTACTCTCAGGGGACTCATGGTCCAGTGTGTGTGAAGGGCGGGGGGGAACAGCATTTAAACAGCAATACAAACCATCAAAAGGTCAATTTGATCCCTTAATGCCATTAAAATTAGGTTGCCTCTGGTATGGATTACTTCTATCTATATACTTTCCTGTCTTAGTCTTCCCATCTTTTTTTTTAAAAAAAAAAATACCTTTTATATTCATGCAGCATGTCAGGGATATTATACTCTAATGTGTTATCATACTCTAATAATACTCTGATATTCTCCAAATGTGGTGGCTCCAATTGTTATTAGTGGTGAAAAGAGTTCGTTAAAGAAACTATGACTATTTTGGGAAGAGAGGAGGGAAGGGAGGAAGAGAGTAAAACTTGAAACTCAAAATCTTGAAAAAATGAATCCTAAAAATTCTCTTTATATATAATTGGAAAAATATACTATTAAAAACATTTTTCATAGAACAAATGGTAACAGATCTTTTAACATTTTTTTGTTACCCTTCTACCACTTTTGTCCTAAATGTTCTTGGGATGATTTGACTTAATTAGGTCTAAAGTCAAGCTTTTTAAAAATGTGTCTTTCCCTCCATCACTCCTTGCTGTTTTATGAGACCATAATGCTCATAATCTTCCTCCATTTGTAAGAATTGTACAGACAGATTTATATTCAAAATGCGTTATGCCTTTGGCTGATGTAACTACATAGTTAAAGAGATTAAGGTTTTCTGGTTTAGATGATTTCTAAAATCTTTAGGTGACTTTTGTGAAGATTAATTAAAATATGTTCTCCTTCCTTAATTAATGGTGACAGTGTGGATATCTATTCTTTCATCTACTCCCCTCCCTTTTTTTTTTTTTTTTTTTGCTCTCATCAACTTGTTTAAATAAGTTCATTTGGAGTTTCCTTGAATGTGTGCCATCTCTTTGCAATTTCGTTTTGATTTTTGTCCTGACAATTTGATGGTTATACTGTATATCAGAAACTGATTCAGAAAGGTTTTCCACATTGGTAACCTGTCATTTGTAGTTTTTCTAGGCCACACTCCATTTCATCATTGTGAGCTTATTTGGGGCTTTTCTTGTTCAGAACCTATGACTGATTCTTCTTGAAGAAAGTGTTCCTGTGAGCTAATGAGCTCGAGATGCAGAATGAAATGTTTTATTTTGAATGATGACATGTATTTCTTCTAAGGGTTTTGTTTTGCTTTTTTTTTCCCTTTGAAGAGAAAATATTTGTTAATTGAAATAATTTTTGAAGAAAGTTTTGATATTTATAGGTTTGAGGTTTATTAGTTGATTTAGCAGCTTTTGATCTTTCTCATTTCTTATTTCTGAACCATTTCCTCTGTTTTTCTTTGTTTTCCCCAGTGCCCCCCTTTCATTGAAGTCATTGGGTATTAAAATATGTTGATTTCCTTTTCAAGGGCATATCTGTTACTTCATAGAATTTCTCTGTCTCCTTGGCGTCTGCAGCACGTTTGTTGCCTATTGACTACAAATATTTTCATGGTGGTCCTTTGATACATACTATTTCAAAGGATCGATGGAAGGATCATTGAATTCATCATTGGAGGAGTTTGGTTCTGGTCCTCACTGTTATTTATTACTTGTGTGACCTAAAGCGTATCTCTTTACCTTTCCAGTTGTCATTATGAACTAAGATGGATAAAAATCCTAATTGCAAAGTAATCGACACACTCCTTCCTTTACCAAATTGCTTCTTCTAGGGCAGGGATTCCTTTGGTTTGCATAGGGTCCTGGGCTTTGAGTTTGAAAGACTTGGGCTCTGGCACTGTCCAGACAAGTTATTTTACCTTCCTAAACTTTGCTTTCTTCATCTGTATGTACAATGAGAATTAATAAATTACAAAGTTCTATATAAGTGCTGTTATCATCCTCTTACAGTATTATCACATAATGTCATGTATCATTATCACATTATTATCATAACATTATTATCATTGTTGTTACCTTTTCCTCTTGTTTTAAAAAATCAGGCTACTTTCTCAGGATTTGGAATAATGAGTTCTACTCACAAGGAAAACAAGATCACAGTTCTCCCAGGTAACTGGGGCCCTAGGAAAGAAAGTAGCACTATTTAGAGATCACCTAGCCCACCTGTCATCCATGTAATCAATAAATGGATATTTCCTAGTTTGTTGTTTATTATGCACAGTGAATACCCTCTGTTCAGGACTGGAGCATCCCCAGAAGAATAAAAAAAGGTAACTCTGCGTAACTTCAAAGGTCTTTGCAGATATGTGTGTAAAAGAAAGATGGACTCACAGAATCCTCACTCACACACATCCAGAAAACTACAGGGGACACCACTCCGAGTATATAATTGAGCTGTGTTTATTTGGATGGTCATTTTCCTTGCTGGCAAAACATGAAGGGCACCCAGTGGGTGATGTTTTGGGGGAGAGGAAGATGCCCTAAATGGTCCATTTTTAAAAAGTGGCATATCTTAAAAGGTAGAGGGACAGTATCATTTGAAAGGGTCCTACATTATTTTCACCACTACTACTTTTGATAGTACTGTGGGGTAGTGGGTAGAGAGCTGACCTGGGAGTCAAGAAGGCCTGCACTGGCTGTGTAACCTTGGTTGGGCGAGCCACTTATGTCTTGGTGTCCCATCAACCCCCTATAGCTAGAAAGGGCACAGAAAATGCTGCCTTCCATTTGTAGACGATGTTTCCTCACCAGGGGTTTCCTGATACTAATTAAACCACAAATCTAGTCCTTGTCTCTGTTGATGCATGCCAGTTTTAACTTTTCAAAGCATCTTCCCATCTATTATCTCACTGAATCTTTACAACTATGTAAAGTATGTAGGGTTATCATCATTTCAGTTAAAAGAAAAAAAAATTTTGAGACTGAGTCCGCCCATCTCTTCTAGGCCTTGAAATACAGCAGCCATTCACAGGCCTAGTCTTCCTGGTGATGGGCCTTTGCTCTTCCTTAAGCAGCATGGTGACTCCCTATTGTTGAAGTACAACCTGATATGCCTATCTAATTGACTTAGCCCAGAACTCTAGAATTCAAGTGATATATCAGCCTTAGCCTCCCCACGAGCAAGGAGTAAAGGCATGTGACACCATGCTTGATGAACTTTATGGAAGATAACTAAGCCCAATTGGGGCATGGTCACATAGCAAATTTGCCCAGGGCCAAACAGCATATTTGTACTGGAGTAGAATCCCATTCTTGGGTTCCTAGTCCAAGGCCATACCTTGTGGGAGGGTGACTTCCTGTTGGGTTATGGGAGTTGGAACCAGGTTAGAGACTGACTTGGCCAGAATCCCAGACCTTGACCCTCTCACCTTGGTCCTTCCAGAGACACAGATGCTTTTGCTGCCTATGCAGGGCAGTTATTTTGATCCTAATATACTGAGCACAAGCAAAATAAAGAAGGTGAGGAGGAGGATAACCCAGCATTATGAATGTTGCTTCATCACTCTCCTGCAGGGCCTATACAGCTGCCTCTGGAGACAGTGCCAGTGGTTGGAGCTAGCGACTGGCACCCCTTGCTGTCTGAGGGTAAGGGCTGGTGGGGGAAGCACGTCCTCTCAAGTACAAGGGCCTCCTATCCCCCATTTCTCCTGAAGGCAGCTGGGGGGTGGAGGTGATCAAAAGGATAAAAATGGATATTTGGAGACTGAAATCCCTACTTGCCATCCCTGGGCAAGGACAAACTGAGAACATCGGTCTCACTATGGAGTCGTAGGACTTCATAGTTGGAAGGAACCTCAGCCAACATCTTATCCCTTACCCAAAGAAAGATTCTCCACCACCATATTCCTGATAAATGGACATCCAGATTGAGCCCGAAGACCTCTAAGGAGGTCTACAACATCCCAAGGTATCTCTTCCTACTTTCTGGTTAAGCCTAATATTAGGAAATTTTCCGTTAGATTGAACCCTAATTTGCAAGCTTGCACTTCCTAAGCCCAACCAGAATAAGTTAAGTTACTGTATATGACAGCTTTTGGATCCTTGAATCATGTCCATTACTCCTTTTCTTCTCCAGAACAGACAACATTCCTCCAACTAATCATCATGGAGATGAATTTGGGGATTATCAGCATTCTGGTTCTTTAGCTTATTAGTGTCCTTCTTGAAGGACATTTCTTCTTGCTCTCTTAATGTTTGGTTTTCTTTTCTACTTCTTTCTATCCCCTCTTTCTTCTTGGAAGGAAGTATCTATGAATTACCTACTACAGATTGGGTACTATGCTAAGTGCTTTTTACTTATTGATCTCATTTGATCCTCACAACAGTGTCAAATTATCCCCATTTTACAGATGACAAAACTGAGGCAAACAGTTCAAGTATCTTGTATAGCTCCCCATATCTAGAAAGTGACTGAATTTAGATTGGAATCTGAGTCTCCCTGACTCCAGGTCCAGCCCTCTGTCCATTGTACCACCTCGCTGCCTCTTCCTCTTACTTCCCCTCTCCCATTCTGGCCCTTTGCACTAACTCTTCTTCATCCTTTCACTACAGTCACAAAGTGAAAAGCCATGAACAGAACAGGGTTCCTTTTCTCCCCTGTCTCCAGCCTCGAGGACTGGAGCTTCCCAAAAGAGGCAAGGGTCAGCCAGTATTGCCTTGCAACATGTTAGAAGGAAGAGGTGATGTTGAAGGGTTGGACTCTATACATTCACAACTGGAAGAGGCTTTAGAGATTATCACCTAATCAAAGTCCCTAATTCTATAGTTGAGGAATCTAAGCAATTAACTTTTGCTCTCTGGATGCCCAGACGTGAAATATTTGGAGAACAACATAAGCCACCTGTCATCAAATGCTGATAAAAACAGAGATTTTATACATATTAAGGTCCCCAATCTTCTGATCCAGAAAGTTTTCTTGGTACAAGTTGGATTGGATGATACCTGAGGTCCTTTTCAGTCCCAATATTCTGTGAAAATGAGTGGTACAGACCATTTATTGGACTAGTTCACATTTATATTGTGTTTTATAGTTAATAAAATACATGTCACATAGAACATCATCTCATTGGAGCCTCACAACAGGGTAACCTATTCTATACATGAGAAAACTAAGGCTCACAGAAAGGAGGACAAAGAAATCTAATGGCCAGAGCAAGGAAGATTCCTCTGTTTTCTGCTGTGGTCAGATTATACATGGAGCAGTGTTCAGCTTGGCGCCATATTTTAAAAAGGATGTTGACAAGCAGAATAGGCAATTGGGGACTATGCTATTTGGGTGATAGTTGGATGAAATGTAAATGGTTAGTTGGGCAATAGAAGAGTTGGGAGTAGAGTATGTAACTGTTTTTCCCCTCAAGTATCTGTGTTATGGCAGAGAGATTAGACCTCGAAGAGCTGCAAGAGGCCACCACCTTTATTTTACAGATGAAGAGGCTAAGGCTTTGAGAGGATTTTTGCCCAGGATCACATGCAGTTAAGCAGGTGTCTGGGGATTTGGAGGCAAGTAGGTCTAACTTCAAGTCTAATGCCCTATACCCTCTACCAGGCACCAGTCCTAATAACCTTTTTGTGTTATGGACCTTCTTAGAATCTTTGTTGCCTTTGTTTATGATGGAAGGAAATAGTAAATTTTAGTTAGAAATTAGTGAAAATAAAGTTGTGTTTTTTCCCACCCAAGATGACAGACCTCTGGAAATCCATCCAAGGACCCTATGTTATGAATCCTTACCCTATGCTATGCTTGGCCCCTGAGGGGGAACAAGGGGAGAGAGACAGAAAATGAATTACAGGGTGTAGCTTTCATAACGAGAAGACTGGACACCTTTGAGACTCCTTTTCACTCCTCTGAATGAGATGATTCTATATTTCCTGGGCTAGTGCTTTCTCCCCATGGGTAGCACACTACAGTCTTGCCTCCTAGTCAGCATTATGAAAGGGTTCCATTAGCATGTCCCTGACAGAGCACTTGCTTGTTGGAGTCATTTGGGTGTGCCCTTTGGGTGTATGTGAACTTTTAAGAAGATCACTTACCTTCCCCCTAAAACTCTGCTTCCAAATAGACTTTACCCTCTCTCCTGTCCCAGTCAGAAATCCTAGAGACAGCTATGGCTCAGTGGCTGGAGCAGCAAGCCTGCAGTCAGGAAGAGTGGAGTTCAGATCCATCCTCAGACACTGCCCAGCTGTGTGGCCCTGGGCTTCTGCCTCCCTCAATTTCTTCAGGTGGAACACTGACTCCCCAGGGTGGTTGTGATGATCAAATGAGATACTTGTAAAGTGCTTAGCTCAGTGCCTGGTCCATAGTAGGCCCTTAATAAATGCCTGTTCCTTTTTTTTTCAAGGGATTGAGTAATATTAGGAAATGTTTTGATAGATGATGGAAAGACCACTTTGCTTGGGGGAGGGATCAGGAGATCTGGAGTCCAGTCCTAGGCCTGGTCATTTCCAGAGCCACCTGACATTCTTGATCTTCAATTGGTTCATTCAGGATTAAGGGTACTGGTGGGAGTTGGTGAGGTGCGGTTGAAAGAAAGTGGATTTGGAGTCAGAGGACCTGAGTTCAAGTATCAGATCTGTCACTTACTAATATGTGACCTTCAGAAAAAAAATCACCTTAGGTCTCTGAGCCTCAATTTTACTCATTTGTAAAATGAGTGGTTGGATTCAGTGACCTCTGGGATCTCTTCTAGCTCTCAATCTGTGGTCTTACCATTTGGAAAGCAAAGGGTTTCACTAGATGATTACTCACATGCCTTTTAGATCTATGTATAAGGGCATTTCTAGAGCTAAATTCTGTGGTCTCTTCACTAATTCTGTTTTGTAGCTCTGAACTTCTATCATTCTACAAACGTAAACCCAATTTAATAATAGTCTGAGCCAAACATTAAGAAAGGAAGTCTGTAGCTGATCTGCCCCCACAACAAACGCACGCGCGCGCACACACGCACACACACACACAAATAGATCATGGGATCACCTCCTGTTTGGCATTTATTTATACCACTGTAGCTGCGCAGAAAATTCATTTGCCTCTCTTTGAAAAGGATGTGCCGAGATTTCTTTAGGACTGCTTGAATCAGAGCTGAGCCAGGCTAATTGTCTTTTCTTTCCCAGGGAGATAAGATATTTTTCCCCATCCTGGTTGCCACGTTATTCATGTCAGCCACGTTTCTGTACACGTGGATGGAAGCAGAGAATGACTACTCCAGCTTTGATGAGTGAGTTTCCCCTCTCCGATGTTGTCAGGGCTAGTCTTGCTGCAGCATCCCTTCCCCAGAGCACTCTGGGGTGTAATGGGAAAAGTCACGAGATGCTGCAGGCCTGGGCTCAGAGCTAGCCTGGCTCTGTCACTCACTCTGTTTCCTTAAACAAGTCACTTTTTTCTCTCTGGGCCTCAGTTTCTTCCTGTGGGAAATAAAAGGGGAGTTTGAGCAGATGGTCTCTGAGGTCCCTTAAAGCTTTGGAATGTCTGAACTCCTTCAGGTGCCCAGCATATGCCCATCACTCCTGTATTGGTCCAGGTGCAGGATAGGCTGCTCAGTTAAAGCAGTGGCAGATTGGGAGCTGTGGACCTCCCATGCTGGTCTTGGTATGGTCTGGCTTCTTGGCCTTTCCATCTCTGGATGGGGTAGGCCAGCTGCATTGCTTTCTCTGTCTCCAGTTTCAGGGTCACTGTCTCAGATGATGACATGATGCCTAGTGTGGAGCTCTGTTCTTTGGGTGGGTTCCCCATGTCCATTTGGTAGAATTTTGCCAAGCATAGGGACACAGACACAGACACAGACACAGACATACGCACTACTCACCAGATGGTGGTTAAAGTGTTGCTATTCTTGAATTGCTGAGAATCTTTGACCTGGATCTCTCTTTTCTCTTATGTCTATTTCTCTCTGCCTCATTGCCCTCTTCTAAAATGTAATAATAACAGCGCCTGCCTTCTAGGGCTGTGTGAGGGTGAAATGAGATCATTTTTGTAAAGTGCTTTGTAAACCTGACCTGCTGTCTTAATACCTAGAGAATTCTCTTTATTGTCATAAGTGTCACTAATCTGTATTTTTTTCATGTGTTGATCTCTTCACCTTATTCCCCTGCTCTAGAACTCCAGTGGCTCCCTATTACTTAAGCTCTTATATGTCATTGTTGTTGAGATGCGTCTGACTCTTCATGACCCCATTTAGGATTATTGGCAAAGATATCAGAGTGGTTTGCCATTTCCTTCTCCAGCTCATTTTACAGATGAGGAAACTGAGGCAGACAAGGTTAAGTGACTTGCCCAGGGTCACGCAGCTAGTAAGTCTGAGGCTGGATTTGGACTCAGGTCCTCCTGACTCCAGGTCTTGGTGCTCTATCCATAGTATCTAGTATCATTTTACAGATAAGGAAACTTAGGGCTGGAGAGCCTAAAGGTCATATAGGCTATAATGGAGTGTGACAGCTGGTTTTTAATTCAGAACTTCAGACTTTAAAAGGCTATAATGTTTCCACTGTGCAGTGTGTGTGTGTGTGTGTGTGTGTGTGTGTGTGATTTTTATTGAAGAGGGAATTACTGTTTAGGTATGTGTTGAACAATAAATGATCCCTCAGGTCTCCTCCAGTTTTGAGAGTGATTCTGCTAGACACCTACTCTGTGCCTGGAGCCTTAAGCTCAATACTCTGGGTGATAGTGAAGTTACATGACTTTCCTTCAGCCCCCTCTTTCTTTCCGCCAGCCCATATATTTACCTTTTGAAAACTGACACATCCTTCAACATCAAGCTTAAATAAAGTCATACACCCCTCCCCGAGAAACTTTTCCTGATTCCTCCTAATTGGAAAGGATCCTTTTAGCTAGCCGGCACAGTGGGTACAGCACTGGGACTTGAGTCAGAAAGGCATGAGTTCATATCCAGCCCCAGACATTTAACTAGCTGGGTGACCATGGACAAACCACTTAACCCCTCAGTGTCTTAGTTCTCTCATCTGTAAAAAAGGAAATGATAATAGCCCCTCCCTCCCAGGATTGTTGTGAGGATTCAATGAGATAATAGTGGTAGAGCACTTAGTCTAGTGGCCTGACACATAGTAGGTGCTATACGAATATTGTTATGGAATTATAATTGAAGAACTTTTTGGATCTTTTTATTCAGTTTTGCTGTGTAGGGTTTTGTTTTGTTTTGTTTTTTGATTGGAGCTATGATAGCCTTGGTATATGGAACTTCCTTGTGAGGGAATTCTCTTTCCCAATGCAGATGGCATCTTCTCTGTGCAGTCAGTGCCTAGGTGGAAAGAATTGCCTGGGAGTCATGTGTTAATTGGCTTGTCAAGGGTCCTACCTTCATGCTATTATATACATATATAGCTGTTATAGCCACCATATATATTTATATATGTGGGTGGACATGTATATGTGTATGCACACATATATGTATATAGTCTCCCATTCGCAATTAAACTATACACAAGTCAAAAGCAATTAAGATAAACCATATTTTGATTTACAGAAGTCCAGCTTTAGAGTTGGACTATTTAAAAAAATTAAAGGAAAACAACTTAAAAGAACAGAAAACTAAAATGAAATATTTATATTTGGGGGCAGAAAAGTAGTAGGGAAGGGAGGAAGACAAAAGAAAAAGAGATAGTTCACCAGAAAAACATCCAGCAAGTTAGACATGCCCCATACTTTGGTTCAGCTCTCCGCTCTGCCCTTGGTGACGTGGACTTACTGCCCTGGTGGAGTCTGAAACATCTTCCATATCACTTCCTTCACAGCCTGAAAGTATGTGTGTGTGTGTGTGTGTGTGTGTGTACGTGTGTGTGTGTGTGTGTGTGTCCTAGGTGGCTCTCTTGAGCCAATCGAGAAAATAATTTTGTATTTCATCAGTTTTGGATAAATGTTCCGCAAGTCAGAACTAAACCAAATCCAGAGTTTTCCCTTTCCATAGTCCAAAAAGAAGGCATAGAATCATTTTGCTGGCTAAGACAAGGTTGGGCTGTTTAGTCATCTTGCCTCGCTTACTCTTTCCCCTCAGCCCTCTCCTTCCCATATCTCAGTATAAGGAAGGGTTTTAAGGATAATGTCTAGGGAGAGGAATTGCCTTGTGGGAAGAGAAAAGGTATAGCTGAATCTGCCTGGCAGTACCCACATTCCAAAGGTGTGAGGACCAAAAGGGGATGTAGACACTTGCAAGCCTATATCTAGACAGGAACAGAAAGCTCTATAACACTAATCCTTAAGTCTTGCAGCCCAAAGGACATCTTGTACTGTATGCTTCCCTAGATCCTACTTTTTGCTTCCTCTGAACTCTTCCAAATTTCCTCCCCCTCTCTCTAAACATTTTGAATTCCAAATTCTGTCCCTCCCTGCAACCTCTTCCCTTGCAGCAATGAGAAAATAATCATGTTCTCTATTCCAGAAGTTTATTGGAGAAGAGAGGATAATAAGTAGAATGTTTCAAGGGAAAGGATCTTTAGGTTAGGAGATACCCAAAGATATTTTTGGAAAAATGGAAGGGGGCTGGGAAAGGGCCACTGACAATGAATTAGAGATTGAGGACATGATTCATAGAGCAGGTCTTGGAGAAGCTCAGAAGTGACAAGATCAAGGATACCAGGGGAGGGATTAACCTTGGCCTGAAGGAAAACAAGAGGGGAGGAAAGCAGGAGTGAGTTTTGAGGTTTGGGGGAGTCAAAGATCTCTCAAAGCCATTCACAATCAGGCTTCCATGTTAATTTTCAAACGTTCATCTATCCTCTCCACGAACCTTCCCTGTGCTACAGCCAGACTGGTCTCCCCCTTCCCCAAATAGGCGATATTTGTGCTTAGCATGTTTTAGATAGTGCCATGCCTTGCTGTGTTTCAGGTATGCTTACAAGTTCACAAAACATTGGTTTTACTGGTCCTTCTTTGTGATGATTGTGGCTTCAGTCATGTTCAGTTACATTGTGCTGCTTATGGTGAGTATTGGTAAGATCCCTCCAACCTAACCCCTGTGGTGTTTGGGGCTGGGAGCCCAGTTGTTCCCCTGGGGGTGATGACTTCCAGTGGACATTGGCTGTGCATAGACAGAACCCCTTGTGGAGCAACCTGTAGTTCTCCTAACAGGCCGTTTTATGTTTTTAAAATAAATTTATTTACTTTTAATTTGCAACATTCAGTTCCACAAGATTTTGAGTTCCAAATTTTCTTCCCTTCCCTCCAAACGACCCTGTTTTAACCAAAATTTTCTTGGGTCTTCCCAAACTCTGGGATCCTATCTCCTTAGGCAGCACCTTATCATATGTTGGACCAGCTGGAGACAAAATTGTGACTTGCATGACATTTTTGGTTTCTTTCCTAAGTCCTTGGTATTTTATTATCTGTACCCCAGGAGTGGTGAGTTGAGTTTCCAGACACATGATCCCCTGAGAAAATAACCAGCACTTTCACACCTTGCCAGTTCAACCCTATTTTAGCTTCAGAAGCATTTAAAGCTGGTGGGGAGCTTAGAGATAGCTAGTTTTACCTCCTTACTGAGGGAGAAATTGAAGCCTGGATTGTATAGTGCTTTTACCGTCATTCTTCTAACCCCGTTCTCATCATGAGGAGGATAGACAGACTGCCCTTTCTGATTGCTACCCAGTGCTGCCTCTCAGCCACCCGGTGAACGTTGCTTTTCTCCTCTCCCCTAATCTGAGTTTGTTGGAACTTCTTTGTTCTCTCATTCATTCCATTGGAATCAGGCTCTTTCTGCCTTCTGTGGTAACAGTTATTATGAGCTAATGAGATAAAAGGATGAAAGGGACAGTCTTTTCTTCCAAACATTTCCTTTCTAGACAACATGTACATTTAACTAGTAGTTTCCAGAGATACCACTTTTACTGTCAAAATAATGAAAGTTTCAAGCAATAAGAAGAGAAGTAGAGTCCTCAAGGCAGATAGATGGTGAAGATGTCTAAAATCAGATGAGATTTTGTGGTATTCCCCTATCAGACTAGGGTGGTAGCTATCCACACCTATAAATAAGGCTGACCTTGGTCATTTATGTGAGTTCATCATTTCCCTGTCTTGCTACAAAAGTGACCTGTGACCTTTGCGGAAGAATTCCTTTGTAATATGGAACAATATTTGGACCTAACAAGGTTCAAATCATATTCCTTAAATCATGAAAATTTCATAAAATAAGCACCAGAGATGAACAGATTTAGTTTTTTAGTTGAGGGTTTGTTCTAGACCCCATTATCATTACAAATGGAGTTGTATTCTTTTTTTTTTTTTTTTTGGAATGTCCAGGGTAGGGCAGTTGGGGTTAAGTGACTTGCCCAAGGTCGCATGGCTAGTAAGTGTTAAATGTCCAAGGTCAAATTTGAACTCAGGTCTTCCTGATTCCAGGGCTGGTGCTCTATTCGCTGTATCACCTAGCTGCTCACTATTCTTTTTTTTTTTTTAAATTAAATTAAATTAAATTTTTAAAAATTAAAATAAAAAATTTAAATTAAATTAAATTAAATTTAAATTAAAGCAAGAACTTTGACATTGTTCACCCTATTCCCACCTAAGATCATTGTGCATATGCACACTTAGCCATAGTGTAGTGGGAAAAGCTGTTGTTCAGTCAATGAATATTTCCTAAATGCCCACTGTGCACCAGGGTGCTGTGTTCAGAATTGCAAATATAAAAAGAGGCAAAAGACAACGCCTTCCCTCAAGGACCTGAAAATGTAATGGGAGAGACAAACAGCAAGTCAATGTGTACAGACAAGCTACATACAGGGTAAAGAGGAAGCAATGAGAAGAAGGAAGGTGCTAGAATTAAAAAGCACGGGGGAAGGCTTCCTGTAGAAGACAAGCGTCACTTGTGACCTAGGAAACTAGAGAGCTCTGAAGCGGCCCCAGGAGAAGGGGAGCATTTCAGGGGTACAGAGAAAACCCCTGCCTAAAGAGGACATGTTGGGGATCAAGTGTAAGAAGCACAGGCCTCAGAGCTAGGAGACTCCATTCTTTCCTCCACTCTGTCAGTGACTCACTATACACATTGTACAAATCACTTCTGGGCCCCAGTTTTCCCATCTCTAAAACCCGAGCTCTTCACAAATTGTTAGTAACATGTGAGACCATTTTTAAAACAAAAGTATGAAGTGTCATGTAAATATAAGGCATTATGACCTTACCAGGGGGGTTACATTTTTAGTAACCTCTTTTACTACACCTCCCATCCCCCAGGCCACACTCCTAAATTTATTGTAATTTAAAAAAAATTATATTTGTTTTTAAATTATGTTTTATAGGCAGAAAATCATTTAAAATGTCTAAGTGAAGGGGCCAACCAATGGCTTTCCTCCCCTACTCCCCCTAAGGCTGGTTTCTTTGGAATGAAATGGGTCCCTTTATCTCATTCACTGAATGAGTTAAATAAAATAAGCTATAGATGTATCAGGAAGGTAGCTGAGTTAGATGAGTCTTAATTCCTGCTTCCCTCCATCACTTCAAAATAGCAAGGTATGCTAAAGAGAGTAAGAGAACAACAACGAATAACAGAGGAGGTACTAGAGTATTGATCCCTAGGAAGAACTCACAGAAAAACCAGTATAAATGGTGGAAGAAGTAAACAAGTAAACAACAAGCTAAAGAAAAAAGAGGGTCTAGTTCCGTGAGCAGATACTATGGAAAAGGAGCATGAAAACCCCAGAAAAAAAGACACCTTCAGAAATGATAATGGGACTACAACAGGATCCTCAAGAGTGCTTAGGAGATGAAAGCAAAAATCAAAGATAAAAATAAGACTAGAAACTAGAAGAGAAATTAGAGTTCTCAAACAAGAATTTTAAAAAACAAATGAAAATGGAACACTTTAGAACAAAAAATAGAGAATTTCTATAAACTGATGGGGAAAAGACAGCAGCATGCTTAGAATTCAGAGGTGCAAAAAAGGAAAAAAAAGTATTGGAACAAAATTCAAAGACAGTGAGATGGAAAGAGCACCTGAACTGAACTCTCTCTCTACAAACCAAAATAACTGGTGTTACAGACAGAATGCAATAAGACAAGCTGAGAATTACTGGTCTTCCAAAAATATGTGATGAAACAAAAAAGGCCTGAAATAATACTTAATGAAGGCATGTGAGAAAATTGAAGTATTGAAGTATTGAAGTATTGAAAGTATTGAAGTATTGAAGTATTGAAGTATTGAAAGTATTGAAGTATTGAAAACTGAATGGATCAATAGAATATAAACAGAGACCCCCCAAGTCCAAGTCACCTCAAAACATTGTGATCAAGTTGCAGACCTTTAAATACCAAATGTCATGTGCATCTATGAGAAAGTCTTTCATATAACATAGAAAATCAGAATTGCAGAAGGCTATTCCTTGTCTAAGAGAAATGAAAGTAAAAATTGGAATAGGTTATTCTGAAAAGTAGAATTGCCTGCATCCTAAAATAATATTGTCCTTCCAGTGTAAAGCTTAAGCCATCAGTAAAAAAAGATGAATTTCTAGCAAAAGGAAAAATCTCTAATTCTTGTTGAAAAAAAAAAAAGCCAGAAGGGAGCAGAAGAAATATATCAACGAGAAGAAACTTAAAGAAGGTAAATAAGTCCATAGATCATGAAAAGACTAAGCAAAGAAAAAAATCAACCTTTATATACTAAAAGGACTAAGCAAAGACACTGAATTTTAAAAATTCTCACCTTGACTCCCTGAGAAGAAAAAAGCCATTTCAGCTAAACACAAACAAACTTAGCAAAAGACATGGAGGGAAGATTGAATTCCTTCCATCTCCTTTCCTCTTCCAGCTATATTTGTTTTTGACTGAATTAAATGGTTTCTCAGAAAGTGGTATCAGATGATGGTCCACTCAAAGACATGGGGAGATAGGGAAGGAATAGGAAGCATGCACAAACGTATTTGAATGTAGGGAAAATAAGCAAAAGAGACAAATCAATTCTGCATTGGAAATCTGGCCTTGTCTGATGGTCATTTAAAGAACCAAGAGAGAACATTGATGGGCAAAACCAATGAAAGAGCGTATAAATAGTCCTAGTGATTGAGTGAAGGGAGGAAGGAGTAGAATTCAATGTCTTTAGAAAAATGGATAGAGAGAAGTGTGTACACAGGGAGTTTGGACTCACACTAAGCTGGGCTAGGAAAAGGAGGAAGGCTTATTGTCTTATAGAAGCCTTAATTTTATATATATACACACACACATACACATATATATGTATGCATATATACATATGTATGTATATGTATATACATATACATACATACACACATATATATGTATACATATATGTGTGTATACACACACACATATACACATGATATTTGTATTTATAAACATTTCTATCACACTGTTATGATGTGTGGCCCATTTATATGGTACTTTAAGGTTTATGTAAGTACTTTGCAGATATTCATTTGATCCTTGCAGCAACCTTGGGAGACAGGTGCTATTATTCCCTCCACCTTACAGGAGAGGAAACCAAGGTAGACAGGGTAAATGACTTGCCTGGAATCACACAGCTGTAAGTGTTGGAGATGGATGTTTGCACTCAGGTTTTCCTAACTTCATGTAGAAGGAAATGGCAAACCACTCCAGTATCTTTGCCAAGAAAACCCCAAATGGGGTCGGAAAGAGTCCAATAATGACTGAAAAATGACTGAACAACAACAGCTTCCTAACTCCGGGACCAGTGCCCTATCCACTAAACCACTTCTCTGTCTCTCATTTGCCTTTACTTTTGTATTAAGGTCATAGAGAAATCTCTTTAAATTCCTCGTAGGAAGATCAGGTTCTAGGGTATCCACAGTGCCTGGGACATAGTAAGTACTTAAGCAATGCTTTATTTATCTACCTATCATATCTATGTATCTGTTCTACAAGGGTTAAGAAGTGAGGAAGGGGATGAACTGATATTTCTGGGAAAAGAGTCACAGATTAATGTTATTTAAACCTAGAGATGAGATGAGGAACAGGGATGAGGATTCTGAATCTCACTCTTATCTGGACAGGAGAAAAAAAAAGTAAAGTTGAGAAATCTGAGCTTAGGTTGAAGAACAAAACCATTGGAGTTTAGATGGGTTAGAGCAGGGATTCTTAACTTTTTTATGACATAGGCGCATTTGGCAATTTTTTAACCTTAAAGCCTAGAGACTCCAAAATAATGTTCTTAAACGCATAAAAGAAAATACATAGTATTGTAAAGGAAACCGATTATATTGAAATATGTATTGAAATGTATTATTTCAAATATATTGAATATTTCAAAATAAATTCAAATATATTGAAATGTATTTACACACATATATACATTTACATATACTTACAGACCCCAGATTAAGAAACCCTGGTAGAAGGAGGGACTGTTACTGAATGACTAAGTAAACCAAACGACAGGGATCCGTTTTAAAACCTAGCATTAAACCATGCTTGGTTAAATGACTTTCAGAGCCCAGCCACCATCTTTTCCATTTGTCTTTGCAGATCATAGGGATGTGTTTGCTAGTGAAAGGACAGCAACTATACCTGCATTGGTGCAACAAGGTAGGACATGTGAAGCTTTCTATCCTGACTTTCCCTAGGTTCCATTAAATGCTTTCTCAGTCCTTTCCTGCAAAGTCTGGGAAGAAGGATGCAAAAACTGTGCCTGTGAAAGGGAGAAGAGGGATATATGCCTGGAGAAATTAATGGGGTAGGAGGTGGGCAGGGTGTGGAGTAGGTTGAGTTAGATTTAATATACTATTGATATTTGTATTTTTAAAAAAATGACGTTGATTCTTTGTTTCACTACCCAGATCTACTGGCAGGTCCAAGTGGCCTGTTTCCCCTGCAGGGCCATATCAGTTTTGCCGTATAGTAGGTATCAGTCTTTTAATTAGCATTTAAGTGTTCTGGTTTAGTTATTCATATCTACTGAACATTCACCTAGCCCATATCTCAGTCTTGTCCACAAAAATATCATGAAATACTTTTAGTACTTTAATGCAATCAAGATAATTTATGGCCATGATATTCCTTGACCAACCAGTCTTTTTGACCAACTGTCAAAAAAGGACATGAGATTAACCTTTTATTTGTGAACCTATGTTGACTATAAATGATTATTTTTTAAGTGCCCACAAAATATGTTCAACAATAATTCTGCCATTTTGCTAGAGATCCATGGAAGGCTTAGACATCTGTAGTTCCTGGGATATATATTTCCCTCCTTTTGGGCTCCTCTCTTGTTCTCTTGTGTTTTTCTCAAAGCTTCTGACCAAAAATCCCTTTGTCACATCTGCACATTCTCTCATAGTTTCTATTTGATCTAGCCCTGGAGTCTGGAAGTCATTTAAAGTAATTAGAATCTAATAACTAACTATTAGATGCTCTCCTGGCATTGAAGGAACTGGGGGTAGATAAAGTAAGAGAAGACTAGGGGCATGAACTGTTTCCAAAAAAATGATTGTTGTACAGAAGAGGCTTAGCTTTATTATAACTCCCCTTCCCCCGGAGACAATGGATGGAATTGGTAGAGAGGTTAATTTTGCCTTCACTGGCTGTCCCGCATACCTGGAATGCTATTCATCCTCCCCTCTGCTCCTTTAAGATCTAGCTCAGATCTCTCCTTCTGCAAGAGGCCTCTTCCAGTTCTCCCAGCGGCTGGTACCAACCCTCTAAGATTGCCCTGTAAGATTACACATTATTTCTGTTTGTGTCTTCAGAATGTTATTCTCGAGCACTTCCCATCCTATTTGGGTTGACTTATTAACTTGCAGAATTTTATTACATTAACTCCTGTTTAACCCTTTCTTTGAATACCTTAAAACTGAGTTTCCAAAGGGAAAAAAACTACATATGTATGTATTGTATAGATCAGCAGTTCTCAACCTGTGGGTTATGTTCAATTTGTAACAATGAAAATACATCCTGCATATCAGATATTTACATTACAGTTCATAACATTAGCAAAATTATAGTTATGAAATAACAACAAAAATAATTTTATGGTTGGGGGTCACCACAACATGAGGAACTGTATTAAAGGGTCATGGCATTAGGAAGGTTGAGAACCACTGGTGTAGATAGATATACATGCATGTATAGATATAGACATATATGTTTGTACTTGCATTTATATACATACATGTATATGTATGAATATAAATATATATGTATATTCATTCAAGAAAGCTATCAGAGAGAGCAACAGCTATAGTAAAAGGAAGAACATCACTGTACAGGTGCCCAGTAATTCACAAGAGACAGAATCAAAACCTGCAGTCTGATATGTTGATGCACAAATGTAAAAATGTATAAATGACAAGCAATGTAAACTACACATCCTCCTGTGAAGAACTAAATTTGGCCTTAAAAGTATCACCAATATTTTCTGAGTTTGAATTTGTGACTGGGCTATCACTCTGGAAGGGACTCATTTATTCAAAGAAACAGAATTTTCCCAATAGATCAAAGGATCTGAATAGGCAGTTTTCAAAGGAAGAAATCCAGGTTATCAGCAACCATGTGAAAATATGTTCTGAAGTCACTAATTAAGAGTAATAATAACTAAAGCAACCTTGAGGTTTGCTCATCAGATTGGTAGAGATGATGAAAAGAGGAAACAAGTTCACCATTGGCCTGTGGGTGGAGATGTGACTAGGTCCAGCCATTTGGAACTATGCCCCCAAACTCACAAAACTGTGGTATACTCCTTTCCCCAGGCAGAGTACTATGTCAGCTGGCAGCTGCCTATCCTCTCCAGGCTAAATGATACATTTCCTGGTCTTCTTGTTTTGTTTTGAGCTGGACTCTTATAATCTCACCTGACTCAGCCCTACCTTCCTACCACTCTCTTGACCCATTCTTTGTTCTAGCCAAGCTGGTATGCTTATGTTTTCTTGTATGCGATGTCCTATTTCTCATCTGCTTCTGCACAGGCCACTTTGTAAGCCTGGAAAACCTTCCTCCCTCACTTCTGCCTCTTAGAATCCCTAGCTCTCTTCAGGACTCAGTTCCCGGCATATCTCAAGAACACGAGGCCTTTTTATGATTCCCTAAGCTATCTATATTCCCCTGCAAATTACTTCTGAAGAATCTTGGGATCTGTATCCCAGGGGATGGTCCTACCCAGTGTGAACCCCTGAAGAATATGGGACTCAGAAGCAAATCACACCATGTCTTCTTCCTCTGCAGCGTTATGTTGGTGTTCAGTTGTTTCAGTCATGTCTGACTTTGTGACCCCATTTGGGATTTTCTTGGCAAAGATACTGGAGTGGTTTTCCGTTTCCTTCTTTGGTTCATTTTACAGATGAAGCAGTGTAATGGTAAGGGAATTTGAAGATCTCCCTTGCCCCTTAATAGGCAGTCACATAGCTAGTAAGTGTCTGAGGCCAGATTTGAACTCAGGAAGACAAGTCTTCCCGAATCCAGATCCCACACTCTATCTGCTGTGCCACTTAGCTGCCCTTCCACAGCATTACAGAAGAGTGAAATCTGGTTTAAGTAAACATCTCAGATAATGGAGAAGAAGGGAGAGGGAGGCTACAGAGAGGTGTGTGAGAGCCTATAGTGTCAAAGTGATTGACCTTAAGCTGTCTGACCATATCATCCCCTATTCCATGAAGTCCAATGGTGTTCCCTATTAACCTCCAGAACCAAATATAAAATCCTCCGTTTGGCTTTGAAAACCCTTCATAATCTGGCCCCTTCCTACCTTTCCAGTCTTCTTATACTTTACTCCTACATACTTTTTGATCTAATGTCACTAGCATGCTTGCTGTTTCTTAAACAAGGCACTCCCATCTCCAGACTCAGTGCATTTTCACTGGCTGTCCCCCATGCCTGGAATTCTTTCCTGCCTTATCTCTACCCTCTGGCTTCCCTGGCTTCCTTCAAGTCCCAGCTAAGATCCCACCTTCTTCAAAAAGGCCTTTCTTAGTTTTCCATAATATTAGTACCATCTCTCTGTGAGATGAACTCTTAATTCCTCCATCCATCCATCTGTCTATTGTCCGTCTGTCCATCTGTCCATCTATCCATCCACCCATCCACCCACTCACCCATCCACTCATCCATCCATCCATCCATCCATCCATCCATCCATCCATCCATATTTTATTTGTACATAATGATTTGTATATTACCTCTCCCATCAGACTGTGAGCTCTTTGGGAGTGGGGAGCTTTGTTGTTGTATGTTTTTGTGCCCAGCACTTGACACAGTGCCTGGCACATAGTAGTTACTTTATAAATTCTTGTTGATGATGATGAGTGTCACCAGGCAATTCAAGATAGTCTTGATGGGCTTGGTGAGTGTATATATGAAGATGAGCCTCTAGTTTTTTGGTCGCATCTCACCGTGTCACCTCTTTCAGCTCCCAATTTCCAGTGTCCTTCTGAGTGGCTGGACTCTCCATTCTCCCTGACCCCATAGTAGCATGAGGTTCCATGAGCCTTGGGGCATGGTTATTACACCCTGGGCATCCTTCCAAAATGAAGTGTTTGTCTCTGCAGATTGACGCCCTGCTAGTCTTGAGCGTATGCACCTTTGCTTTTCTCGTGGTACACTTAATGTGTGAGGAAAAATGGAAAGCGGCAGAGGTATCGCTACAGGTAAGCATCCCCCAAAAGGGTCACAGTTGTTTGTCTGTTAGAAACTGATCTCAGCCTAATATTCTGACTTTCTCAGCAGATAACTGCTCCCTACATCCATCTCTTTGGAATATGTATGATGGTGGTTTTCTCATGGCCCATCTCCCTTTATTTTGCTAAGCTGAATGGAACAGGTAGGCCAATTTTCATAAACTTGGGAGTTTATTGGATTGGAGTAACTGGAGTTTGGGTGGTAAGGAGGAAAGTACACAGGTCATTGGAGCACTTAGAGACTTTGCCAAAGGAGGAGGGCTCCAGAAGATTCTTGATCAGAGTCATAACTGGAGATATTGACATTCTTGCCAAGTACCACAGAATGTGTTTGAAGCAAGTATTACCCTCAGCTTAGAAGGACATTGCATGGTATAGGGAACTGAGGTGGGAGGGGAGTTAATCCCATCCCACCATTGGGTAGATTTTAGCCATTCTTACTGAAAGGTAAGGAGATATCATGGATAGTGAGCTAGCCTTTGGAGGCAGGAAGAACTGCCTTCCAAGTCCAAGCCTATGGACACCCACTGGATACATACTTAGCCTCTCATTCTTAGCTCTAGGCATCTCTTTAAGACTCTAAATTGCAGGGAAGTTGCCAGTGTGGATAGATAGAGGCACTTTTCTCACCCTAGAGTTCTGTCAATGCAATCACTGATCCAGAACCTAGCCCATTGCCCCTGCTAACTAAGTATTAAGCTGTGTTGTTTGTATGTTGCTGAAAGACTGCAGATTTCAATGTTGGCTGCCTCTAAATTAGGACAAAGCTCTGGTTTTCCACACTCCCCTTTCTATCCTCAGGAGTGGCTTTGTATTTGATTTTATTATTAACCCTTTGCCCAGTTTGCCAGGGTACCAGCCCTCTTTGAACTCCTCAAGGATGATGATGAGCCCATGGTTGTTTTCTCAGTTTCCAAAGTAGAGGCAGTCTCACTTGTAGGGCCTTCTGGGTTAACTCTGAAATCTGAGTAGAGTGAATGGTTCCTGGGAGGCCCCATGTGACGATAAGCAGTTATGCCAGGGCCAAAGAGGAAGGATAACTGTTTGACAAATCATAGCTGCAGTCATAGGATCATATATTTAGACCTAGGAAGAACCCTGGAGGTCATCTAGATTCTAGAACAACTCCATTTTGGGGGATAGTGATGCCTGTGTAGAAGAGAGGGAAGGCTTTATAAGGGTAAGGGATAGCCATAGAAGAAGAAACTAATGAACTCATGGTGGTTCTATTTTTACGTTTTTTTAAGCTTTAGCTCTTAAGGAGGTGGAGCACAGAGGTCAGAAAGAAGCCTATGAAAAGTCTAGGAAAATAATGAAAATTAGAGGTAAGAGTTGGTGTCCTAGATCTGAGTGTGTGTTGGGAGATAAGTAGAATTAGGCAAATGAGGCAAACTCCTACAAGTAAGACAGAGGACAAAGACATGCCCAAGACCTGCTAATAAAGTTTTTGGATTACACAAGGCTGTGAGGAAAAGCTAATGCATTGGACAGGAGAATCCACAAAAATCTTAGAGCAGCTAATTGAATCAACTGAGATAACATCTATAGGAATAAATGAAAGTCCTCTACTTGGGTTAGAAAAAAAGCAGCTTTATAAATACCCAATGGGAGAGTTGTGGCTAGACAGCAGTCAGGCTGTCAATAAGCATTTATTAAGTGCCTGTTACATACCAGGCACTGTGCTAAGCTTTGGGGATATAAAAAAAGGCAAAAAACAGTCCCTGCTCTCGAGGAGCTCGCCGTATGTGACTTGCAGGTCAAAAAACAAAAAAGTGACTGCAAACTCGGTGTGAGTCTAAGGCAGTGGTTCTCAACCTTTCTAATGCCACGACCCTTTAATACAGTTCCTCATGTTGTAGTGACCCCCAACCACAAAATTATTTTCGTTGCTACTTCATAACTATAATTTTGCTACTGTTATGAATCTATCTGATATGCAGGATGTATTTTCATTGTTATAAATTGAATATAACCCACAGGTTGAGAACCACTGGTCTAAGATGCTAAGTCAGCCAGACACCTTAACCAGCATGTATAAAAGCAATATGGGGCCAAGAATGAGAACCATCTACTCTATTGTACTCTACTCTGCACAGATTCCATGTAGGCATAACTAAATTGTAATTCTAATAGCTAGCATTTGAGGTTTGCAAAATACTTTTTTATAAAAAATGTTTCATTTAATCCTCATAACAACCCTGGTAGGTAGGTGCTATCGTCAAGCACATTTTACATGTGAGGAAACTGAGGTTTAGTGACTTGCCCAGGGTCACACATCTAGTAAGTATGAGAGGCTAGATTTGAACTCAAGTCTCCCTGACTTCCAGTCCCATGCTCACTCTGCTACACCAGAGACACCCAGAAGCCCCTATTGCTGTTATCTTCATCGTAGCCTGCTTATAGAAAGCACTAACTGCAAAGCAAAGTGACTAGGTATTCCATGCTTCTTGTTGCCTCTGGTCATATGACGAAACCAACTCTGCCAACTTCCTTATTCACATATCCAAGGAGAACCTTCGAATCATCATTGGTACCTAGCTGCAACTTTTTAAGATCTCCTGATTTCATTTTTTTGTGAAAATGTTAGTATGGACCTGGTTCATTTCCTTCAGTAATATATCAACTTGGCAGTTACCAGACAAAGATCCCACATTCAGAGTGCCAACATTTTAGTTAATATTTATATTATATATTATATTATATGGTCTAAAACCCGTTGTGATTCTTATCTCCTCCTACTCCCTTTACTACCTCAGTGACATCATTATAGTGGAAACAGATGGAAGACACAGGCATGAGGGCCATTTTATATTTTTGTATATTTCATGGGTCACCATGGCCCAACTAAAATTCTGTTTTCTGTAGGAAGTCTCCTCCATTTCCTCTTAAGTCCAGTGCCTTTCCTCATTAATTTCCTGTTTGTCTCGTATGCATATATTGCTTGCTTTGTATGTATTTGTTTGCAAGCCTTTTGAGGGCAGTGATCCATCTTTTTCCTCTTTTTGTATCCCCAGTGCTTAACACAGTGCTTGGCACATAATACGTGATTGATTGATTGGCCCATGAATTTATCTTCTGGTGACCAGCCTGTTGATGTTGAATCCTGTCCCACTTACATAGGCTCTTCTAATTGTGTGGACATAATGTATTGCTGGAGGCTTGTACTTTGTTGACAAAGCCCCTGAGAACTCCAAATCACTTCCATGATGCAGTGAAACATTGGAGTAGGACTTTAGTGGAGAGAAGTGCTCAAAATATCATTTTTGTTATCATTGTCATTTTAGGAATAGGGACTTGGACCTGTATTTTCATTGATACGGGGGATTCCTTATGTAAGAGAACTCCCTACCAATGCAGTAATGTAAGCTGACACCTTCTTTATTGAAGCTTTAGAGTTTCAGAGCTGCTGGAACACTGAGAGATTAAGAGACTAGCCCAGGGTCATATAGCCCAGATGGTACATGTCAGAGGCAGGACCTGAACTTCCTGGTTCTGACAAGCTTTCTACCCATAATGCTTTGCTGCCTCTTTTTCTGCCCATTTGGGCAGCTCATGCAAGATCACAAAGCTAATGAGGATTAGAGGTTTGGAGTCTAGTCTGTCTCTAAGTCTACAGCTCAAATCAGTTTGTGAAGGACTCTACCATACACAGGCCTCTCTCCCCCTGACCTTTCCACATGCATATTTGTATCCAGGTGACAGCAAGTTAAAGTATATCTAAGGCAACTTTGACAACACAAAGAAAGCAGAATGTACAACCTTGGTGGGAAGGACATTGAAGGATAGGACTTTCACACTTGGCTGTGCCTTGGCAATGGTAGGGGACGTTGTGGGGCATTTATAGCCATATGAGGGCTCTTTTCTCCCCATCCAGCATCCCTCCCTGACTACTGACTTCCCAGGATCAAATCTTGGGCCCTAAATCTCTTGATTTGTAATACTTCAGGGGTGGCTGGATCTTCTTGGAGCTCCAGTCATGGAGGGTAGAGGAAGGTGTTTGGCAGCAAGAAGATGAAGGAGGAACAGTTGAACACCAAGCAGCCACTGTAGGAAGTGGAACTTTGGGGGCATATATTGAGACAAGCACTTCTTGAGTGAATCCCCTTGGCTTGGCCCTCAGTGAATGAACGTCTCTCTTCTCTGCTTTAAATTCTTTCAGCCATTCAGTTCGTCAGTGTTATTTCCTTTCTGGCCGTTCTTCTCATTATGTATGTCATCCCCCTAGGGATACATTCTCCCTGTCTCCGAGAAAACAAGACACTGGGACCCAAACCAACTTTCATTGGGCACAGAGGCTCACCAATGGTAGGTCTGAATGTGTGGGGCAGATGTTAGGAGTAGGTTAGTAAGAGTGTGGTCAGAGACCACAGACTGCTATGGCTGGGACCTTAGGGATCTTTGAGTCATAGGTTTCACAGGATTTAGAGCTGAAAAGGACCCAACCCCTAACTCAGGAGGCAGAGTTGTGGGCTCCAAGGCAGAAAACCTGGGATCCTGCCCTACCCCTTCTACTTATTAGCCATGTGACCTTATATCTAAGGGCCTCACTTTCATGTGAAATCTCACAATGCTGCTATGAAAATCAAGTGAGATGATGGAGGTCATAGGTGGCAGAAGCAGAAGGACCAACCCCCCACTCCAAAAGCACTGACTCAAAGGGCAGAAGTTTTAACTTAGGTCAGATTTACTTGGGAGTGGGTGGGAGATACATACATACATCCACTGTCCAACTTCTAGTCTTCCTAGAAGGCATTTTTTTTTTGAGCAAAAGCAATAGAGCAAATTTAAAATAATTGAGTTAATTCAAGGATATGTGATTTCACCAAATGTATACTCTTCCAGACTGATCCTGACCCATCTTTGCTTTAGGAGACTGTCTGCATGTGTTGATGTGGCTAAAAAAAAGTCAACTAACCTGGTAGACATCTCTCTTTGAACTTAGCCAGCTTTTCCCCTTGAATGACAAATATGGTCCATTACTGGTCCCCTATGCAGGGTCTTTTCAACTTGGTAGGATCTAGTGGAGCTTGTACCTCAAGAAACAAGGTCCTCTCCACACTATAATAATGAATTAGAGGAATACATCAGTAGAAAAGGGTGGATTTAGCACAGATTGATAATTAAAAGGCATTGAATCAAAAGCTTTCCCAATAATTCTGAAGAGGGGGGAAAAAGAGTAGCTCTCTCCATAGATATGGCTGTATAGGGACTTCTGTGCTGAATCCAAATTTTAAAAGAACATGTTAAAAGAACATCTAAGCCTGGAAGAATACAAAAGCTGGCACAGTACTGTAAGAATGGTTAACTCCTAAGTGTGAAAAATCATCTTTGTCGTTTTTTTTTTTTTTGAGGTATAAGAAGAGCAAAGAATGGATAAACTTGGGGGTGAATAGGACATTAAAAGAAGATAGAAAGAAAGCAAAACTACCTAGTTTCTATTTTGTTTCTTTTTTCTCTATTAAGGAGAGTCATCCTTAGACTGAAAAGGATAGGAAAGAAAAAAAAAAGGCTAAAGGGAATTGAGCCTCAGGTTAAAATAAGGATGCAAAGAATGCCTTGCTGTCCTCATTGAGTCCACAGAATTAAGAAAGGACCACATGGTCTTCTAGCTCAACCCATACATCCAAAAGAATACCGTCTTGGTTCAAATCATCTCATCTGGATGAACTAAATCTTAGGTCTGTTATTGCTGAAACACTGTCTATGACTTTTGAGAAATCTTGGTGAACCAGAGAGAAGCTAAGGGAATGGATATGTGTGAGGTCATTCAGATCTGTTTCAGAGTTGAATTCTTTTCACTTTGGGCTGGTGAATTTGATATCCATCTCTGGCAAAATTTTCGACATTAAGTAGTTTGTAAGTCCATAGAAAGGGAAGTGGTGACTCCTAGGAGCCAGCATGGCTTCGTAGGGAAAAAATCACATCAGACTTGTGGCATTTCTTTTGTTGACAGGGTTACTAGATTAGTAGCTCAAGGAAACGCCGTAGATTTTAGACCCCTGTTGCTGGAAGTTCCCCACAGAAGATGCTATAGAGAGAGATATAGCACTAGGTGAGGATTGGACAAGATGACCTGACTGCTAAGGACCCTTCTAAAGTCAAGGTTCTTGGGACTATGACTGAGAATAAGTTAGCTTCAAGGATTTTTAGAAGAATTTCATAATATTATTTGAGAAAAGTATCTTTCCCTATAGGTAGGAACCTCATTCTTATAAAATGATAGGGTAGGATAGATGATCTTTAAGGACTTTCCAAACTCTAATATTCTTTACTTGAAAGTGGATATAACATTAGGGACTGCTATTAATTTATCTGTCTTTGTGACACATGCATAGTAGATTGAATGTGTTGCTGAAATATTTGTTAATTTATATTGAGAAATAAAAGATCAAGAATAACAAGGGAGTTGATAAAAAAAAAAGGGGGGGGGGGGAAGAAAGGAACCTAGGATATTCCACAAAGTGGTAATTGTCAAAACACTTTGGTACTGGATAAGAAATAGAGGTTGATCAGAGGAACAGATTTGATACACAGTGGTGTAGTAGCAAATGAATACAGTAACCTCGTTTTTGAGCAACCCTAAAAAGATCTCAGCCATTGGGGCAAGAACTCACTATTTGGCAAAAGCTATTGAGAAAACTGGAAAAATATGGTATGGACCAACATCTGACACTGTATATACCAAGATTAGTTCCAAATGGGGATATGATTGAGACATAAAAAGTGATACCTTAAGCAATTAGAGGAACATGGAAGAAATTGCCTATCAGCTCTCCGGATAAGGCTAAACAAAAGACAGAGAGGTTCACAAGATGTAAAATGGTCAGTTTGGATTACATCAAATTAAAAAGGTTTTCCCACAAACAAAACCAATGAAACCAAAATTAGAAGAAAAATAAGAAACTGCCTTCTTGTTAGTTGAAGTGTTTACGTAAAATAGTTAGATAAAAGTTAGGTAATGGGAATTTGCTCCTAATCCTGCAGTATCGTGACCAGTAAGCAACAAAACTGACACTTGAACTCATATCTCCTGACTCAAAGCCTGGTGCTCGTTTCATTTCCCCATGCCAGCAGCTTGAATACCGATAGAGACGAGCTTACAAAAGCACGAATCAGTTCGTTGAGTGGTTCAGTGGATAAAGTGCCAAGCCTGGAGTTGGAATAGAATTGAGTTCAAATGGAGCCTCCGATATTTACTAGCTATATAATTCTGAACAAGTCATTTAACCTTTGCCTCAATTTTCTTAACTATAAAATGGGAATAATTACAGTGCCTACCTCCCAGGATTGCTGCGAGGATCAAATGAGATGATAATTTTAAGTTGCTTAACAAAATGTGTGGCACACAGTAGGTGATATATAAATGCTTATTCCTTTTCCTGTTCTCTTCCTCCCATTCTTTGTAGGTTCTGATTGTTAGAATAGTCTTCCTTATGTGGAATCAGAATTTATTGGTTGATTGGGGTCAGCTCTAAATGGAAGAGAAGGTTACCTTGAATAAATCAAATCCTTGAATCCAAGCCTTTCAATTTTAGTTTTAAAGAATATCAGAGCTATTTAAATGGCTCTATTGACCGACTGGGCTTTGGCCTCCCCAGTACCCACCTGAGCCTGTGTTGGAACCTTGAAGAAAGCTCACTGACCTGTGCTTCCTTCTTAGCTTCTGCTTGATAGCTGAAGGGAGAGGCAGTGTGGCAAAATGAGTGTCATATTTGAATTCAGAAGATATGGTTTGAATTCTAGCTCTGCTTTTTGCTACTTTTATAACCTTGGACTAGCCACTTTTACCTGGGCCTGATGTTCCTCTTCCATACAATTCAGGGGTAGTTCTAGCTAGAGTCTGTGCACAAGGTCTTTATATAATAGGCAATTACAGTGAATAAACATTTATTAAGCACCTTGTATATGCCAAGCACTGGGATACTAACCCCACAGCTCTGGGGTTACAAAAACAAGCAAAAGATAGTTCCTGCCCTCAAGGAATTTATAATCTAATGGTGGTGGTGGTGGCATTGGAGAGGTGTTAGAAGTGAACAAACTCAGCTTTTCCCAGGCTAGAATCTGAAACCCTTGTTTCACAACATACAAAAGTGGTTCAATAAGAAAAACTTCTCTTTTAGAGCCCATTGGTCACGGAAGCCACAGCCAATATGAAGTGATGTTCTCGAAATGGGGAGTTGTGAGGAGAGCCCTATGTTCAATAGCATATCCAGTGGTCTGGGAAAGAAGAGAATCTCAAGAAGTATAATGTAGTGGAAATAGTTCAGGACGTGTAGGCAGAGGACTTGGATTTGAATGCTTGGACGAATCCCTTGAGTCTAAGTAAATGCACCATGCTATGGTTTCCTCTATTGACACATTCTCAAGATTTGGAAGAAACCTGAGAGTTCATTCAACCTGTACCTGCATAACAACCTGTTCTAAAATGAACCACAACCCTTCCCCCTAAGACCTTCCAGTTTCTTGCTCCAGTCTTCATAATCCTCCCTGGATTCTTTCCTCCTTTGTAGGAGTTCAGTGATGGAGAAACCACTAGCCCCCCTAGGTTGCCTGACAATTGACTGTTCGGAAGTCTATGTGATCTTACGTATCCTTTCTCTGGACCCTTTGAAATCTCTTTTCTCTAAATCTAGGTTATATGACAGACTGTGTTGGGCTTTCTTCTCCTCTGCTACAGATTCTAAAGTGAAACGGTCACTTATCCCCCAAGGTTCATAATTTCTCCATGAGTTTCTTCTTGTTTCTAAGCATCAGGTACAGCATTTTCCTTCATTTCTTCCTTCCCTTTTTGAAGGATGAGGTTATCATCAAGGCAAGTGAGGAAATTCTTAGCTGCTGCTCTGCTGTTGCCAGAGAGAAAATAACAACAGATGTTAAGAAAATTAAATCTCTTATCATTATATCAGGCTTAATGATACCAGACACTATCTACTTCATCCTTCTGTCCAGGTGGTCAGTAGTATTAATTTTGTGATAATATTGCTTCTATTTCTGCCTCTTGAATCAGTTTCCTGCCTCTGGATGAGGAATACCTGAGTTCAAATTCCACCCCAGACACTTATTAGCTGTGTTACCCTAGACAAGTCACTTCATCGTTTGCCTCAGTTTCCTCAGCTGTAAAATGGGGATAATAATAGCATTTGCCATACAGGGTTGTTGTGAGAATTGTCTGGCACATAGTAGGTACCATATCTAAACGTTAGCTACATTAAGATCTCTGCTTTTCTTTCCTTGAGTTTTTCATTTATACGTCTAAGGCCATGGACACTGTTCTTGACTTTTGCCCTCTGTAGATTACTGGGGATGGGGTGGGAGAGATATTGATTGCTATTATTTTTCACACATTATAGCTACTTGCATTTTAAAAGAACGATAATTTGTTTTTCCCACTATGCATTTATTTTCTTTTTCTCCTTACTCTTCCAGTTTAAAAGGAAAAAAAAAACAAACCCTTGTAACCAATATACATAGCCAAGCAAGATAAATTCCCCATTGCCCATGGCCAAGGATGTGTGTGTGTATTACTCAGCACTTGACTTCCTCACCTACATCAGAGGGTGGGTTATACAGATCATCATTAATCTTCTGGGGCATAGCTTGGTAGATAGACATGGTGTTCATTCTGTATTCCTGTTTCATTTCATTTTAAAGCCCCTTTGATTAGATTTGCAACACTCTAAGTACCTCTTTACCCTTAGGTGATTTCATTTCTTACCAGAAGCTTGTCCTTCTTATATTTTAAAACGTGATCCACAGATCGAAAACCCACACTGTCTTCTTAGCCACCTTTCCAAACCTACTCTTTTCTTTTGATTGACAGCAGTGAGAAAAACCACAACCCTTCCCCCTAAGACCTTCCAGTTTCTTGCTCCAATCTTCATAATCCTCCCTGGATTCCTTCTGACAGTTTTAATTGTGCTCTTGTGAGTCATTGGAAGAGTTTGGTAGCCATCATTAGTAGCAAGTCTTGGGAGGGTCTCCATTACATCTTCTGTATATGCCAACAGACCTCTGTTATTAATGCCAAATTGACAAATAGTTGCCTCAGTCGTGGAATCATCCCAATTCCTCCCCTTCACACCCAAGTGATGACTAAAGTTTTGGTGTTCTATTAGTATATTTCAAGCCTGAGTATAGTGTCCTATGGTCGAAATATTCTGAGAAATTATCATCTAGTCTAACCCCCTCAAAGAGGACGACTCTGAAAGAATAAGTGACTTATTTAGAATCACATAGTGGCAAATTGAGGACTAGAAAGAGGTCTCTTGGCCACCAGTCTGATGCTCTTTCCACTGCCTCAGATGACCATTTTTTTTGGAAGTAGATTAAGTAAATGGACCCGGTAAGTGTTGGAAAGGTCAAACTATAGCTGTTTTATGGTGCAATGCCAGGGCAGCAAGGAGAGTCCATGGCAGATGGGATGCTACGTGATCTTCTCCTGCTGTCTCCTCTCGTTGGTCCTCTTATGGAAGGTAAAAGAAGAGATTTGCAGATCATTCTCATTTCTTGTTCTTTTTCATTAGCTGGCACCAGAGAATACCCAGATGGCCTTTGAGAAAGCTATTGAACATGGTGCTACAGGGCAAGAGACTGATGTCACCCTCAGGTAAAAGTAGAGGCAGGACATTTTGTGTCAGACTAAGGATTTACCTCCATACACAGAAACTCCACCTCACCAACAGACATGTCACATCCCCACGCAGGCACTACTAGCTACCTTTCACAAGAGCACAATATCTTCCACTCCACAAAGAACCACCCCACCCCAACACAGATATAAACACATGCCACACAATTTCCTCCAATGTAAATGAGATATCTTCTTCCCCAAATATGCACAAACTATGTACACAAAATATGCATAATATAGCTACCCTCTCCATACATAAATGCCCTGCCTCCACACCCAGTAAACTCCCCTGGCACATTATATTCCCACACATATACATACTATATACTCTGCAAATTATGCAGTCTTCCTACAAACATGTATAGTTCTCTGCTACCTTTCTCCCTCAGATACCATACAACTTCTCTGCGCACAATTGTGATGATCACAGATACTTTGACATCTTAGGTCATGGTCTGGTATATGAGACTTCCAGAGGGAAGACACACCCTCAGGCAGATATGAAAAGGCACCCAAGAAGTAATTTCAGTATTCTTAATTAGAACAGGAGGAGGAGGGAGAGGGTAGTGTGGCACACAGATAATGTTAATAGTGGAATGGACCCTGAATCTAAGGTCGACTGATTTCAGGGCTGCCAGTAGCCTTGCCCAGGTACGACAATAGCAGCCTTCAGCAGACCCCTAATGGACTTTGAATAACTTGAACAAATATATGCATGGAGACAGTGATAGTCAAGCTCCCCATAATGGCACAGGGATCTGTTAATGTAGGCATTGAGCATCTCAGCACAGGGAAGAGCCTAGGCTGCCCGGGCCTGTTATGTTAATCATGTCCTCTGGATAACTGGAATAGAAAACAATTGGAAGTCAGAGATTTGCAGGTGCTGGTGGTTATCTAAAACAAGCCACATTATTATAGATGAACCAGAGAATATGGCAGCATCTCTTGGAGCGAATGAGGATTCATGGTAGCTCTGGCTCATGTAAGTCTGTGTGGGTCCTTTTGATTTTTTAAAAATAAGTTTTATTGCAATCACTTTTTTTTTTACATCACCATAATTTCCTCCCACTATCCCTCTGCCTTCCAGAGTCACCTCATATAACAAATGATATTTTTTAACACAAAAAGAAAAAGTTTTAAAAAATCTGTATAACTGATCATTGCACCAAAAAAGTCTGAAAATATGTGTGCTGTACTTTGTAGCTTTTTTATGTGGGCTTCTGACTAGGGAGTTAGTTTTTTTTTTTTTTAATTTCCCTTTCTATTTATTTTTCTAACTTTTTTTTAAATTTTATTATACTTTGCATCATTCATTTCCACAAAATTTTGAGTTACATATTTTCTCCCCTTCTTTCCCC
>CM053588.1:103998632-104018967 GCA_028646515.1 Pseudochirops corinnae
CCCCCCCCCCCCCCCCCCCCCCCCCCCCCGCACAGTGTTCCGCAGGTCCCACTGGGGAGGATATGTTTCATTGGCAAGCCGCAATTATGGGAACTAATGACAGTCCATATCAAGGTGGTATCTTCTTTTTGACAATTCATTTCCCCACAGACTATCCCTTCAAACCACCTAAGGTTGCATTTACAACAAGAATTTATCATCCAAACGTTAACAGTAATGACAGCATTTGTCTTGATATTCTGAGGTCTCAGTGGTCTCTGGCTTTAACTATTTCTAATGTTCTTTTATCCATTTGTTCAGTGCTATGTGATCCAAACCCATATGACCTCTTAGTGCCGGAGATTGCACGGATCTGTATAACACAGACAAGCGCAATAGAACATCTGGAGAATGGACTCAGAAGTGTGTCATGTGCTGCTACCTTAAAGTCAGAATAACTTGCATTATAGCTGGAATAAACTTTGAATTACTGTTCCTTTTTTGGTTTTCTTATCCAGCTGCTCCCCTTTCAGACCCCATCTTATTTTATTTTTTGTTTACCTCCCTACATTCATTCACATGCCTGTCTGAGAAGACTTAAGTTCTTCCAGCTTTGGACAATAACTGCTTTTAGAAATTGTAAAGTAGTTACAAGGGAACAATTGCCCAAGATTCAGAATTTTTTTAAAAATGGAGCTTGTGTATTATGTGGCCATTGTCTTCACTCTAGCTTGGTTTTGAGACTAAAACAGTTCCTCACTGCTCTTAACAGATGCTGAAGATACCATCTGAGAGAGAGGGAGATAGATGCGAAATTGTCATATCAAAGGAAGCAATGTTCCTGTAGCATCATCCATCTTGCTGAAGCCTTCCATTGTTAGAGATTTGAGGTTTCATGACATACTTTATGCTCATAACTGATGTAGTTGGAGAATTTATAGCATCAGCAGAACAGAAAACGTGATGTATTTTATGCATGTCAAAGGAATGATCTGTTCTTGTTCTACAGAGAATGGAAATTGGAAGTCAAACACCCCTTGTATTCCAAAATAGGGTCTTGAACTTTTTGTGTTTTTCATTTAAATTTTTTTAAGAGGCCTGGAACTGTTAGTTCATCTATCTTCCAGGACACTGTTTAATATAGCACTGAATAAGTGATGCAAGTTGCCAATAGTTCTGCTAATAATTGATTTCTTTTTCTTCAATAAAGTTTCATAAAGAAAGAAAAGAACCCACAAGTTGGTGCTATACTTTGATCGACTTTTTCTATATCTATTTATATTTACGTGATTAATTATAGTAGTTGTTTTCCTACTGTTGGATTATCATTATATCCTTGGTATAAAAATCTGTCTTGGTCATAGAGAGCAATTTTGTGGATAGATGAATGCAGTCTTTTTCCTAAGACTTAATTTAAAATTTTTGCATTGCTATTCATGAATAAATATCGTATAGTAATCTTTTAGAGAGTAGTATAGTAAGATAGGGTATTATATGTAGGTATGTAATAATCTTTCCCCCTTTATCTTGCATTAGTTTGAATTCCAGACTATAATTATCTCAAAGAAAGAGTTTTACACAACCTGCGTTTTAATTGTTAGAATTGTGTAGCCAAGATGTAAATTGCTGTTTGAGTTTTGATAGACTTCACTTGTCAATTCATTTGGAACAGAACTTTTTCCTCGGATGACTTATTTCTTGCTCGATTTCCCTTTCTAAGATTTTGTTTTTTAATATCTAATTCTTATTTCGTTAATCAGAATATTTTGTATTTTTGTAAACAATGGTCATTTTCTTTAAATTTTTAGTTTTAATTAGAGATGTTTAGATTGTTTTAGATTAGAGTTTTAATTCTGTAAGAGATAGTTAATTAGAGATAGTTTTTGGATGATTTCTTTTATTTCCTTTCTGCTCAGTATAAATTCAGCTTAATCATTTTTATTTTGAATAATTCAATTTTCTTCTTTTATAGTTAATTAATGATTTATTAATTTTATTGGTTTCTTAAAACAGCTCTTAATTTTATTTATCAGTTAAAACTTTTTTCCCATTCTCTTATAATTTTTAAGATTTCTTCTTCTGTACTCGTTTAGCTTTTGATAATTTGTTTCCTAGTTACTTAGGTTTCATGCTCAGTTCCACAATCTTGGGACCAATGAACAGAAGTTGCAGAGGCAGAATCAGACTCAGTATAATTAAAAAATTTTCTAACAATGCATTGTCCACACATGGGATGGGCTTATTTTTGAGGCAGTGAATTCTTCATCAAAGACTAGAAGTCTTGGAGTAGAGTTTGGAGGAACACTTGTCAGACAGTCTGTAGCACTGAGGATTCCTGCTCAGGAATGAATTGGACTAGCTGGCCCGTGAGCCCTCTTCCAGCCCTGATTCTGCGATTTTGTAAGGAATAGAAGAGCTGAAAGGTTGCCATAAGGAAACTTATTCTGCTTTGTATGTAAACAACACATAGCATGGGAAGCTAGGAAATGTTTGTTATCGCCACTGTATATGTCTACACCAATTTGTTTATTGCCATTATTGCTTAATTCTAGGCTAAGCCATTTAAATACATGGTACCACTGACAAAAAAGGATGAAGAAATGGCAAAGAATCAGTCGATTATGAAACTAAGCAATTTCTTGAGACTTGCAAACAAGGAAAATAAACTGGTGATATTTGATCTCTACCGTCCTCCGAGGACCCATCCTTATAGAGATACATGGATCATGAAAGTATTAGAAGTGATGATCAATGAAGTAGGGATTAAAAGCAATCTGGTAGGTCTGTCAATTAATCAACAATTTTTAAAAGTGCCTACTATGTGCCACACACTGTGCTAAGTGCTAGGTTAAGGGCGGGGTTGGGGGAGAAGGGAGAAAGAAGAATGAGGAAATTTATCATGAAGTCCTAGTGTTCAAGGGAGATGGTTACTCTTACTTTCTGAAGACCCTAGCCATTGGACTCAGATATGCATGACGGCAGGCCAGCTGAAGACCAACTAGAGTGGTGTGGAAAGAGTAATGTACTTGGTATTGGAAGGCATAGATTCAGTTCCTGGTTCTGCCACTTATTGCCATGTAACTTGATCAAATCATTTAATAGCAATTAATTGGGCCCTGTTTTTTAATACTTTGTAGGGATTTGTAAATTGCAGAGTACTATAGAAGTGTTAGCTATTCCTTGCATGTTTCTTTATTTTTGAGTGGTCAGTTTCCTAATAGGAATATCCATCTGCAAATGAGCTAAGCCTGAATTGGTAATATTAGACAAATTTTACTTGAAACCAAGTGAAACGTCAGCCCTCTTTTAAGAGAAGCGTAAGTATATAAATAGCCATAGGGATTTCTTTGCCATTTGCTTATTTCATGCTCATGGGTCCCACCCTTCACACGAAACTCATAGGATTTAGAGCTAAAAGGAACCTTGAGCACCATCTCTTCCAGCTCCCTTGTTTTATAAATGGGGAAACAGAGCTGGGGCGGGGCGGGGTGGGGGGGGGGGGAATTGATTGCCCGAGGTCACGGAGTAAATAAGTAACCCAACACTGATCTCTGATGAAGGTGCTGGGTGGCATCAACTAGCCTCCAGCATAGGAGCCTCACTTATGGTGGATATAGGCTCATGGTGTGAGCAGCAGAAAGAACAGTATTCTTGAGGAGCTCCATTCTAGAAAAACTTCAAGGAGGGTTCCTGGAAGAACTTTCCTGGTGAATGTTTGTTGGATTGATGCTCCAAAGCAGCTGCTGGGAGCTCTTTTTCTTCCTTTAATCCTATCAAGCTTCACAGGGATGGAACCAGTTTCAAAAGGAGCTTGGGAATGTGCCGGAAGGGCGGAGCAAGTGGTTTGGTTCAGTGAAGAAAAAGGAAGACCAAGTGGAGGAAGGGGTGGTGTAGAATAGAAGAGAAATTATACTTGTACTTCTTAGCCACTGAGGGTGTAGCTAGAGGCAACTGGTAAAAGTTGCTGAGGAGGCAGATTTGGACTGTATGTAGGGAGAAAAATTCCTAACCAAGATGTCTGAAAGTGGAATTAATGGATGCTTTATAAAGTTGTGAGCTCGCAGTCACTGCAGTTCTCCAAGTAAAGGTGAAATGATTACTTGTTGGGGATGTCACAGAGGGGCTCTCTCTCCAGGCATGGGTTAGATTAGATGCTCTTTGAAGTCCCTTCTGACCCTTTGAGGCCTGGTTTTGGGACTCCATTTCCTCTCCAACACATCTTCTTTGGTGTGGTAGAAAGAATGCTGGCCCCTGGCTCTGCCAGTCACCACCGTGAGTGAGGCAGATTCACTTCACTTGTCTGGCCTGCAGTTCCCTCGTCAAGGAAGAGGGGGGTTCAGACTAGACCGATCTAGGGTCTCTTCTAATGCTAGAACCTTTGATGCCTTGGAATTTCTCATCTGTCAAATGAGAATTCTAAGACCTGATTTTTTTTTGGCATTACTATGAGTATCAAATGTGCTAGCATGTGCTAGTATGGACCTTCTGAATCATAAAGTGCCTCCTTATAGTGCCTACAGTTATCTCCTGCCAGTGACCTGACAGCTGGCCTCTTCTCTGGTTTTTACAGGTCCTTTGGTTGCCAGGGCAGTTCAGGGCAGACGTTCAAATGATAGCTCCACGTTACAGACAAATGATGGGAACAAAGTTGCCTCTTCATGACCTCTTGAGAATGGGAATTAATGGATTGAACCTTGGTTACCAGGACATAGACAGCAAGGATATCAAGTAGGTGATTCCTCAAAAGAGGATGGGGACACCCCTGTCTCTTCCTACCACAAACCTTTCTTATTTTATATCTTTTCATTCTTCCACACCAAAGAGTTTAATCTGGGGATCTATGAACTTGTTTTCAAAATTATTATTAGCATAGTGATAACTGTATTTTACTATAATTTGTTTCTTTCCATATGTATTTTATTTTATATGTGTTTTATTCTGAGGAGCCCCTAAGCTTCAGCCAGATTGCCAACAGGGTCCATACTACAACAAAGGACCTCTACTCTACCCAGATCCTTCACTCCAGTCAAACTATTGTGTTCTAACTTCTATCTACATATGCAAGAATTTAGTCCTTTTATTACACCTTTCTTCCCTTACATATCCATTGATTGATTTTTCAACTTCCTTCAGGAAGCCTTTATTGATTAAACCCAATCAAAACTCTGATAATTTGATATATCACCTCTCATTTGTCTTAATTTTGTCTCCAATGTTGATTATTTTATATCATTTCTAAGACCAGGACTCAAAAAGTTATTAATTCCTTCCATTAACTTCTCTTGAGAGAAATGATTATTAATAACCAATGACTTGGGGAGATTCAAATTTTCCCTTTTTTAAAATTCTCATTTCAAAACCTATTTCTGAAGGTTAAGCTACTTCTACTCTATCTTCTACTCTATCCAGAACCCATCCAGATAAGGAAGCCATTGTCTTCTTGGAAGGTTTGGGTAGGAATAAATTTTTTGAATAGATTGCCCAAGGCTAGGGGTAACTTAGAAGTAAATGACTTAGAAGTAAATCAAAGTTCATTTGAATAGATTTAGCCCCTTGTAATATTAATTTTCTCATTAATTCTTTAAAAAATCCCCTCTTCCAGTGGGCCTATAAGCCATGAAACTTCTGCCATCATTGTCTTTGGTCTAAGTGAGAGATGGCCGAATGACTATCCTTTTATTAAATGTTGGCATTATTAATAAAAATGATTAAATAGCCCAGAAATTATGCCTCTTGAAACTTTTTAAATTCCATATCTTGCATGGGCTCAACAGGTGGTAGTTCAATCATGGCCCTGTGGTTCAAAAAGGCAAATTTGTTGAGTAATTAGAAGGAGAACTTTATTATTATTTTCTAATGGAAATAAAAGCAGAATTTATTGACTCATTTCAGTAGGACAATTAGTATCAATAAATATAATATTTACAAATAAGCAATTAGAGAAATACTTGGAAAAACATAAAATAGGTATATAGGTACATTGTATCATATCAGTAACTACCTGGAGTTTCAGTTCCAGAATGATATTCTAAATTAGGAATTACATTGAAAAACTAGAGTGATAAGGATATCAAGGGGGCAATTAGATGAGAAATGGTTGAAGGGATTGGAGATGTTTAGCTGGGAGAAGAAAATATTTGGTAGTCTTGGGAAGGGGGGGGGGAGATGATTTGTATGTTGTGGTTGTTGCCTTGAAGTATTTGAAGGACTCTCTTATATAAGATGGAATAGACCTGTTCTGCTTGACCCTTGTGTACAGAACCAAGAGTGATGAGGAGAGGTTACAGAAAGGCAGGTTTTGGCATCATGTAAAGAAAAACTTTCTAATAGATACAGCTAATAGTAGAATAGACTGGCTTGAGAGGAAGTGAGACCTCCTGAACTGGAGGCAGGATGAATGTGTGTTAGCAGTATTGTAGGGAGGCATTTCTTTTAAATGAATCAGGCTAAATGAATATTTCCAATGCTGAAATTCTTTGATTCTATGAAAACCTTGGTTCTCTAGCCACGTAATCCATTTAGAACTGTTTTCTTTGAAAAAAAGAAATTATTCTGAATTGAACACCAGCCCCTACCCCCAAGAACATTTCCATATGCAAAGTAGAACAGGAAAAGGGGGTTATATATGAAACAGCAAATCTGTTACATACAGCTTGCTTTTTAAAATGTAATAAATCCAACATCTTACTTTCAAATCTGTCCAATTTTTCTGTGTTCCCTTCTGAACATCCTTCTGTTCTCTTCTGTGTGATTTTTAAAATGCATCAATAATTCTCTTCCTTTTTCCCCCCCTCCCATCTTTTGGTGACACTATCACTAGCTTCTCTGTCCTTTCCTCTCCAAATTCCTATTCCCAATAAAATAGGAAAAAAATATAATGCTTGTAACCAATGTACTTAGTCAGATAAAACTAATTCACACCTGCTTTATAAAAAAAATGCTTTATCTTGCATCTTAAGTTCATCACCTCACTATGAGGAAGTAGGTGGTATGCTTCATCACTGACCCTCTAAAGTCATAGTTACATTGCACAAGTTCTTAAGTCTTTCAAAGGTGTTTTTCTTTACAATGTTATTGTTACTATATTTATTGTTTTCTTGATTATGCATATTGAGCAATACATCAGTTCATATAAGTCTTCCCAGGTTTCTCTGAAACTTTCTTATGGGACCCAAGTATGTCATTATATTCATATACTATGATTTGTGCAGCCAATCCCCAGTTGATAGGCACCCCTTTGTTTACAGTTCTTTGCTATGATAAAAAGAGCTATTTTAAAAATTTTTGTAGATACGATTTCTTTTCTGCTTCCTTTTATCTCAGTGGTTCTCAACCTTCCTAATGTTGTGACCCTCTAATATTCGTATGTGGGCGTATCTGCATGTGGGTGGACCTGCCTGAAGATGGATAGAGGAGTGGTGTCTTGGTTCCTAAGACCATCTGAAATATGTGTTTTCTGATGGTCTTAGGCAACCCCTGTGACCCCATGAAAGGGTTGTTCAACCCCCAAAGGGGTCACGACCCACAGGTTGAGAACTGCTGTTTTATCTCTTTTGGGTTTAGGCCTAGTAGTGAGTGGTTTCTCTAGTCTGAAGGGCATATATAGTTTAGTGACTTTTGGGACACAGTTCCAAATTACTTTCCAGAATGGCCAGACCAATTTACAGTCCCACCAATACTGCCAGCATATTATTGTTGTTGTCATTTCTGCTCACCTTTGAGGCATGAAGTAGAACCTTAGAGTTACTTTAAATTGCATTTATCTTCATTCATTCATTCATCCATTTATTCATTCATTTATTAAGCTTTCTTTCAGAACTGCCTATTCATATCCTTTGATCATTCATTTGTTGGAGAATTGCTGCCATTATTATACTTTTGAATAAGCTCTATACATATATTGGTTATAACACCCAATTAACTTCTAATTTGAATGGAATTTATTTTCTTTTAACTTTCCTAAGATCAGAATTGTACATTGTATCTTCTATGATTCACTTTTTCACTTGTTTTGTCATGAACTCTTCCCCTATCCATAGTTGGGAAAACTACCTTCTTTCTTGATCCTCCCATTTGTTTATATGATCCTTTTATATCTAGGTCATTTGGAGTGTGTGTGTATGCATATGTATATGTTATACACACAATATGTATGTATACACATACATGCATATATACATACACATATGTATGTATGTGTATGTATATGGTGTGATTTCTTGATCTAGATCTAATTTCTCCCCTATTGTTTTCCAGTTTCCCCAGCATTTTTCATTGAATAATGAGCCTACCTCAGTAGTTGTGGTCATAGGGTTTATCAAACACTATGTTCATTTGCTACTGTAGATTGTATACCTAATCTGTTCCACTGAGTGGCTTCTTTCTTTTTTAGCAAGTATCAAATCATTTTGAATGATGACAACTTTATGGTAGAGTATGGCTTGATTTCCTTTCTTCCCACTTTTTTCATTATTTCCTTTGAGAATCTGAACTTTTGTTCCTCTGGATGGATTTTGCTATTATTTTTTTCTAGCTCTATAAAATAATCCTTTGGTAATTTGATTGGAATGATAATGAATCAGTAAATTAATTTAGCTAGTACTGTTATTTTTATCACATTACCATGGCCAAACTATGATCAATTACTATTGCTCAGCTTACTTAAGGCTGTCTTTATTTCTGTAAAGTTTTTTGTAGTTTTATTCATTTGGTTCTTATGTATGTCCTATTAGTAGGTGGATTCCAGAATATTTTATATAATCTGTAGATATTATGAATGAAATCTTTTTTTTCTCTTCTTGCTGGTTTTGTTGGTAATATGTAGAAAAACTGATGATTTGTGTGGAATACACTATTTAGAACACTCCATTATAAATAGGTTGTCTGCACACCAGGGCAAGAGGAAGTCTCAGACCTATACCAGGGTACCAGGATGAGAACAGGTGCCAACTGGCAACTTTGTTGCCCACTCTTCAGTTCCAGGTCATAGATCCAGGGTGCACTGAGGTAGGGACCTATGTCTAGGAATGACTTTATAGGATGATGAGGGCTGCAGGCCTTAGGTGGTGTACTGAAACACAGAAGCAGTATTGGTATGGCTCAAGCTCCCAGGGGCTAAATGAGGTCTCAGTTCTAGCCTCCTATTAAATCTGAAGTCTGCAGAGGAATAAGCAAGTCAAAAATCCTAGAATGAAGGGGAGCCTGCCATTGTGTCCCTCTGAACCAAGCAGAGCTTCCTAGGCAGACTGATATTAGCTCATTTTAGCAGTAGTCTGCTGTTGCTCAGACCCACACCCAGGTCTAGAATTTGACCCTAAAATCAAGTTCAGAGTCAGAAAGCAGGCCTGAAGAATGAGCAAAGAATGAACAACAGCAAAAAAAAAAAAAATCTCCCCATAAAAACTATTATGATGACAGGGTGCTCAAGGCCCAAACCCAGAAAAAGAATGACTCCAAAACAATTATAAGCCAAGCTTTAAAGGAAAATACAGTATGGGCAAAAAGTCAACTAGAATTCTGGGAAGAGATAAAGCAAATGTTGTAAAAAAAAAAAGTTGAAAATTTTTTTTACAAGTGAAATGAGAACACTAGAGGAAAAAATTGGAAAAGAAATGAGAGCTATGAAAAAAAAGTATTGGAAAGGTAATTAACAGTGTAAGAGGTATAAAATCTTGCCCAAGCAGTGAACTACCTGAAAATTAGAATGGACCAAATAGAACCCAATGACTCCATGAGACAAGAATTATTAATGCAAAGTCAAAAGACTGAAAAAAATGAAGAAAATATAAGCTATCTCATAAGAACAACTGACCTGAAAAACATCATACATCAAGAAATCTTAAAAGAAAATTGCCCAGATCTCTTAGCACACCAGAAGACAAAATAGAAATAATCTACTAGTCACCTTCTGAAAGAAGCCCCAAAGTATAAACTTCCAGGGACATTGTACCCAAAATCCAGAAATTCCGGATCAAAGAAAATATATGACAAGCAGCCAGAAAGCAAGAATTAAAGTATGGAGGGGCCGCATTCAGATCACACACAATTTAGCCTCCATTACTCAAGGAGCAGAGAGCTTAGAATATACTTTTTCAGGAGGCAAAAGATATGTGGGCTTCCAGCCAAGAATAAATTACCCAGCAAAACTGAGTAAAATGCTTCATTTAGTGGAATAGAGGATTTTCAAACATTCCCGATAAAAAGACCAGAGCTGCCGCGAAACTTGGAAGTTCAAACATAGTCATTAAGGAAAACATAAAATGGTCAATAAAAACAATCATAAAGGACAAAACAAGGGTAAACTGTGCATGATTATGATGATATGATGTGATATTTATATGCCTCTGAATCTCATCATCATCAGGGCTCATAGAGAAAATCCAGTTGACAATTCCTGGAAGTAGTTCTGTTATGTCCTGATGACCTTAAAGGAAGAATGGAAGAAAAAAAGAAGACAAACACACTCAAATACACTTGGTGGCAGGGGGTAAAGGGGGAGAGGAGAGAAGGAAAAAGAAGGTTGGGAATAATTATCTCATTTAATCAGAGTGTGCAGGTGGACCTTTATACAAAGAGGAGGGGGTGGGGAGAAGTGGTTGACATGAACTTCAACCATCTAAACTGATCAAAGGAAGGAAGAATATATACACATGCACACAAACACAGAGTTGGGTATAAAAATACATTTCACTCAACAGGGAAAAAGAAGAGGAAGAGTAGATTAAAAGAAGGATTAGTGCTAAACAAAACACTCTAATTTAGGGTATATGAAAGTATTTCTAGCTCTTTCTGAAGTGGCAAAGAATGGGAATCTAATGGTGTATCCATCATTTGGGGAATGTCTGAACAAGTTATAGTACATAAGTGCTATGAGAAAGTGTAAAGGGGATGATTTCAGAGAAGCCTAGAAAGGTTTCTATGAGCTGATACAGAGTGAAGTGAACAGGACCAGGAGAACAAATACAATGATGGCAATATGGTAAAGACAAACAACTTTGAATGGATTAGGAATTCTAATCAACATAATAAGGAACCATGATTCCAGAAGACTAAGTACGAAACATGCTACCTACCTCCTCATAGGTGGAGTATAGAATGAGATGTATTTTTTGGGACATGGACATTGTGGAAATTTGGATTTTCTTGCCTGTATGTGTTTGGATCAGCACTTCTATTTTTCTTTGTCTCTCAGCTGAGGGAGGAGGTGGTTAAAAAGGGAATGAGAAAAAGCAGATTTTTGCTGATTGAAAGAAAATATATTTTAAAAAAAACAATCTGCCTTGAATGAGTTTGCAGTCTGCTGGAGGAAGTATGTCATGAGCATGAGTATGGCATAATGTGCTCTAGATCCAAGACAGTTCCAAAGGGCTTATGGTGAAAAATACTTTCCACTTCCAAAGTAAGGACTGATGGAATCTGAATATTGATCAAAGCATACTTTAAAAAAAAAAAACTTATTTAAATTACTTGGGTTTTTTTGGTCTGTGTCCTCTTTCACAACATGACTAATGTTTTGCATGACTATACATGTATAACCTATAGCAAATTGTTTATGTTCTCCATGAGGGGGTGTGAGGAGGGAGAAAATTTGAAACTCAAAATTGAAAAAAAAAATTAGCACAACTAGGTGGTACAGTGGATAGAGCTTGGCCTTGGAATCAGAAGGACCTGAGTTCAAATGCATCCCCAGACACTTAACCAGTTGTGTGACCCTAGGAAAATCACTTAATCCTGATTACCTCTCAAATAAATAAATAATTTAAAAATTAATGTTAGAAATTGTTTTTATATGTAATTAGGAAAAATAAAACACTAGAAACAAAGCACTCTAGGAGAGTATGATCAGCTGGGGCAGGAATGAGGGAATGCCTCAGTCTGAGCACCAATTTTTTCCAACCAACTTTATTCCACTTCCCTTTTTGCAATCTCTGTTCTGGCCAGATGCATCTACTTGCTGTTCCTGGCACCCAAACTCTACTTCCACCACCTCCGCTTTGCACAGGCTGACCCTGCCCATCCCCACACTCAGCTTTATGCTCCTTTCTTCCCTCCAGTTCTTAGAATCTTAAGCTTCTGTCAACCTTGAGCTCAGGTGCCACTTTCTGTGGAAAGTCTATCCTTTTTGTTCTCATTTGTTCTCTCCTCAAATTGTCTTTTAGTTTCTTTACTCTTTTCATGTAGTCTTCCCCTGCTGAGTGTAAGCTTTTTGAAGGTAGGTTCTGGTTTGCTTTTTGTCTTGATAGCCCCAATGCCTTGCACATAGCAGTCATTGAATAAATGATTGTCGACTTGAGATGAAAAAAACGACATTATTATTGTTTGTTTTTATACGACCTATATTTCTCAAATGATTCCTTCTCCCTTTCTCTCCTGGAGAGCTATTCCTTTTAACTAAGAATAAAAAAGAACAAGAAAATAGTTCAGCAAAACTAACCAACACATTCACCAAGTCCAACTCATAGGCATCTTCCATATCCCTAAGCTCTCACCTCTTCAAAGAAGAGAAGTTCATTTTAATTCATGGCAGTTTTTGTTAAAAATCTAGCTTGGAGGTGCTTTGGATTATTTAGGTTCACATTCTACTTTCAGACTGTATATTCTGTTTTCATAATTTGTCTGTGGAACTATATATCTCTTATTCTGGGCTGACATTTTTCTTCTTCACATTTTAAATTTTTGTTAATTTGGACCTGACAAACACCAATAAGCAAATACAAAGAACAGAAGAAATTGTATTGCATGTGAAGCCATGACTCTCCACTATAAGCTTTTTTTTCAAGTAGATAATCAATTCAGCCCATTGGTTTCAAAGCTGTCTGGCATGCTGGTGTCTCCTCTAGACTCCTGTTCTTTGTTGAGCCCCCTCTTCACTATGATGCATTCTTTTAGATGCTTGACTAATACTTTTTTTCTTTCAAATGGCTTCAGAGGGGCAAGGCTCCACAGCCCTTTCCCTAAAGCAGTGGTTCTTAGCCTTCCTAATGCCACAATTCTTTAATGCTAGTATGTGGGCGTGTCTGCATGTGGGCGGACCCACCTGGAGACAGATAGAGGAGGGTGTCTCAGTTCCTAAGACCATCGGAAATATGTGTTTTCCAATGGTCTTAGGCGACTCCTGTGAAGGGGTCGTGACCCACAGGTTGAGAACCACTGCCCTAGAGCATCCCTCTCACTTGATCCTATCACAACAATGGAGCACAGCTAAAAACAATGAGGTGAAGAAAGGGCCTTTATGAAGACAGTTTTGGCTCTGCAGCCAATGGAAAAAGGCTTCCCCCAACCCTGCGATTAGCCAACTGTAACCAGTTTCAGAAAGTCCATGTATTCCCCACAGTTTTTTCAAGATACCTCCACTGGCCATTATCACAATTCTTCCAGAAGCAGCATCCAAGTATCCTCTTTGTGGTGAGATGCTATCAGCTGCCTAGCATCCTGCACACGGAGACTCCATCTGAGGCATCAGACCCTCATTACACTTGTTGCAAATCTCTTTTCCCCCCAGTTAGCTGTTCCCTTCCCAGTTTAAACTATATTGATTTTACTTGTGGAAAAAGTTCAACTTTGTATAATCAGGATTGTCCATTTTATCATCTCTTTTCTCCATCCCTTTTTTGGTCAGGAATTCTTTGTTCCTGTCCATAGGTACAGAAGGTAAGTCCTTCCTTCCAAGGCTGCAGATGCAGTTTCAGTTGTTGCTGTTGATTCCATTTACATTGTTGTCTTCATTGCATATCCCTGGTTTTCCATACTTATTGCTATGTTTTATCGACATCTCTTCATACTTTTCTGTGTTTGTCACGGTCATAGTCTTACAGCACAATAGTAGTTCATACCATTTTCAAATATTTTTATGCAAGTGAAACTGCTTAGAATATTTTGATCCAGTGGTACCTTTTATAAGTGTGCAAAAAGAAAACAATCTCATAAAAGGCCCTTCATAAGTCCCTACTTCTTGGCTCTTTTTGCAGTCATTTAGGAATAAGGAGGATTTGATCCATAGCAGGAAGGTAAAAAAGGCTGAACCAAAGTGATATTAAAATCTGTACCAAAAAACCTCCACAAACCAACCCCTGTAATGACTATCAGAGAGTAATAGAAGTTAGTGAGTTGAAGTGGATCTAGGAGGTACTATGTTTCAAGAAGAAGTCTGTAAGAGTAGGGTTGTGATGTTGGAACCAGAGTAATTAGCCAGCCAGCCAATGGAAATGAGCAGATCATCCCAACCTCTGCAGTCAGTCCCCAATGGTTGGACATTATTTTGTTTCTAGTTCTTTGCTCCTACAAAAAAATGCTGCTATAAATATTCTGGTCTATATGGGACCTTTCCATTTATCATTAATTTCCTTGTAGTATTTACCTAGAAGTTGTTAAAATTAATTGAATTGAATTGAATTAATGACACACGGCCTTCCGTGAAAGGGAGGATTTCAATAGGTGGCAATAAATGAAATGATTCCCAAGCAAGGAGGATGGTCTGTGTATTCTGAGACTCAAAGATGAGAAGGGGAAAGATGAGATTGGGAAACCAACCTATTTCAAACCACTTCCTCCAGAAGGCATCCTTAGATTGGCACCAGTAATCTATATTATAATAAGCTCATGAATGGCAAGGAAGATGCTCTTCTGCATCTTTCTCTCCTCTCTTTTAATTCCTTGTTCCTAAATGCACATTTTTGTTCAGGGCTCTGAAGTTAGCAGATACTCTGTAGATGTTATTAGACAGCTGATCTGGGGGGGGTGGGGTGGGGAGGGGAGTGAGGGGGGAATTGGGGGAGAGGGAGATATCTTACTGACTAAAATCCCACCCATTGCATTTCCAGCCCCTTTATTCCTACTGAGTCTTCATTGTAGGGTCTATTTCTTTTATTTAGACAATGAATTTTTAGTGACACTAAAGTTCTGTTTGACCTCTCGTTGATGATGGAAGGAAGAAGGGATTGTCAGTCATTAGAGGTTTTATTTTCCTTCCAGGGAATATGAGAAATATGGCATCTTCACCAACATCTGTGTGATCAATGAGCCCTGGTTATACTCCCTGGCCTGGTGTTCTGGGGTTCATTCGGTCACCACTAATACCATCCAGATACTGAAGACCATTCAAAAGCCATTCTTCTTAATGGTAAGTTAGTTACCTGTACTGATCTTCCCAACTAGGTGGCATAGGAGGTAGAGCACCAGGACTGGAATCAGGAAAACCTGAGTTCAAGTACAACCTTAGACAATTACTAGCTGTCTAACTCTGAGCAAATCACTTAGTCCTGTTTGCCTCCGTTTCCTCATCTGTAAAATGAGCTGGAGAAGGAAATGGCAAACCACTCTAATTCCATTGCCATGGAAACTCTGAATGGGGCCACAAAGAGTCAGACACGACAGAACAAAATTGATCTTCTCCAGGGTTCCGGTCTAGCAGATATTCCCATCAGAGCATCATAGGCTCTCCAAGCTAGAAGAGACCTCAGATTTCATTAAGTCTCAGCCCTGCCTAAACATAGAAAGCCCTTTTGTTTGGACATTTCCAGCAATAGAGAATTTACTGTCTGCCACAGTAGCCCACTGCATTTTGGACACCTCCAATTAGGAATTCTTTTTTTATAAATATTGAGCTGAAATCTACCACTGCAGCTTCTTCCCACTGGTCCTAGTTCAACTCTCCAGGGCCCAGGAAAACAAATCTCTCCTTCTCCTCTTTGAGTCAGTGTAGTGCCGTGAAAAAGGTTCTGGATCAGAAGTCAGAATCCTGGGTCAGCCGCATACTCCCCATGTGACTTTGGCCGAGATTCCTGACTCCTCTGAACCACAGTTTCCTCATGTCAAATGGATCAGTCTCTATGTCCTTTAAGCTTTCTTCCAGCTCTGAATCCCATGATTCTGTGATCTCTTTAAGTATTTGAAGTCAGTAGACAAATTTAACAGTTTTCTTTGGACTAAATATGCTAGTTCCTGTAGTCCTTCACATGGCATAGTTTCTACGCCTGTCATCATCTTACTTACCCTCCACTCACTGACCTCCAGCCTGCCAGCACCTCTCCTAAAATATGGCATCCAAAGCTGAATGGACAGGAAAGAGAACAGCAGTGTGTTTAATTCTTTTTTTTTCCTAGAAGTCTGTGTTAAATAACTTACCCAGGGTCTCACAGCTCTTAAGTCTCTGAGGCCTCCTGACTCAGGTCCTCCTGACTCCCAGACTGGTGTTCTATCCACTGTGCCACCTAGCTGCCTTGAGTGTGTTTATTCTTAAAGCCTGTGACTGAATTAGCTTTTTTGACCACCGCCTCTTACTACTGACTCAATATGCACCCTTAAGACCCTTCCATCTCTACTGCAGAGCCCTCTGCACATGAACAATTCTTGCATCTTGGCTCTCTAGGACTTCCTAGAGGCTTGGTATACCAGCCAGTACAGGATCTGAGACCCTGCTCCCATGGGGGAATCTAGAAACTCTTTGCTCTATCCCTCCAGCCCTGCAAATTTGTGCCCACCACTGTCTTGTTTGTTTTCTAGACACCAGAAGAGTATATGAGAAGGTGGATACTGCTGGACTTCATCTCTGCCTTAGTCATTGTGATTGTGTTTTTTTTCCACTGGTAATTATTTTTTAAGATTCCCAATTATCTGACAAGAATTTCTGGAACCTGTCCACTGCCTAGTCCAGCCCAAAAGTTGGAGACCTGAATTTGAACTCTGACTTCTAGGTGGCCCTGAAGGCAGAGCCATTGTCAGGGACCATCTCTCTGCTGAATGCACCTGACTTTCTCTGCTGGTACCCTGAGGTTGTTGCCTTCCTGTTCAAGGAGAATGGTGCAGCTTTAAAGACATGGGTGGAATGGCAGCTGGGAATGGGCATGGGAGGCATATACATTCTTTCCCACATAGGCCAGGCCCCGTTGTGGAACATCTGGCCACCCAGGGCTCAGTTATAATTTTCTTCCCTGGGAAGAGAGAGAGGAAGCATAGTATAAAGAATTGAGCCCTGGATCACTAAATTAGAGAAGATTTGGGTTCAAATCCAGCCTCAGACACTTATTAACTATGGGACAAGGAAATGGCAAAGTAGTCTGGTATCTGTGCCAAGAAAACCCCAAATGGGGTCACAAAGAGTCAGATACGACTGAGTGTGACTCAACAAGGGAGTCTAAGGGATGGAATTGAGGAGTTACAGGTGATCTCATCAGCTCCCATAGATTTAACTAGCATCTCAATGCAGTGATTTCTCAGATTTGTGTGTTCATCTCCAGTTGTTGCTGACCTCCAGTGTCCCTTCTCCAGTGCCTTTTAGATATCTTAAACTCAACTGATTTCCCCCCTAAATCATTCCCTCTTCTAAAATTTCTAACTACTGTTGAGGGCATGTATTAGCAAGCACCTTAGCACACTCAGGATGGCTTATTAGCACAGGTTCTTTGATCTGCTTTTCTAAAGGAAAGATGTCTTTAAAAGAGCTAATGATCTTACTTTAATTAACAGAAAGATAAGTACAGATAAGTAGAAAGAAGTGAGTATCCAAGAAAGATCCAACAGACAGGGTTCCAACTGTCTAAACAGAATAATACAACCACCTACATACACCACTGAACCAGGAGAGCACCAACATCTGAGTAGTTGGGGGAATCAAAAGGTCATTCTCATAAGCAAGCCCCCAAAGTAAAACGCCAATCTCCCATTATATATAGTTTTCAACTAATAGGCTCAGAGCCAGAAGGCATCACAACCCTGGTGACTCAGTGCCTAGTTAGCTTAGTACCAAAAAGTGTGAAAGCCTTCCTGTAAGCAAGCCTCCCCCTTTAGGCAAGTTCCTACCCCAGTGGGCTCTATGTGACTCAGGATGTATCACAGCTGTGAAAGCAGCAAAATATCCATGATTGAAATACTTGTGTACCTTTAGACCAGTGGTTCTTAACCTTCCTAATGTCATGACCCTTTAACACAGTTCCTCATGTTGTGGTGACCCCCAACCATAAAATTATTTTCATTGCTACTTCATAACTGTAATTTTGCTACTGTTATGAATCATAATGTAAATATCTGATATGCAGGATGTATTTTCATTGTTAAAAATTGAACATAACCCACAGGTTGAGAACCACTGCTTTAGACCTAGGAACATGGCTCCTGTTCCAAGGGAAATGGGGACATGTGGTCACATAGGTCTATTAATGGACAGGGAAGATCTTCCTATTCCATTAACATTACAGGGCACCATGATCCTCCTAGTCACCCAGACTTGTTATGACCCAAGTACCATCCTCGATTCCTCTCTCTCACTGCACCCCCATATCCAATCTGTTGCCAGTTACAACTTCCTACCTTCTCAACAAAAGCCCCCTTGTCTCTTGACACTGCAACCACCCTTGTGTAGGCCCTTATCATGTCTCACCAATGGGCTGCTGGTGGGTTGTCCTCCCTCAGGTCTCTCTCTGTCAGGTTGCCTAAAGTGAGTCTGACCATGTCACCCTTCTATTAGATAAACTTCAATGCTTCCCTATTATTTCCAGGTTCGAGTAGGAAAATCCTGTTTTTAAAATACTCTGGAACCTGGCCACTACCTACCTTTCCAGTCTTCTTATCTTTACTGCCTCCCCCAATGATACTGGTCTCCTTAAGACTTCCTCATAGAAGACACTCCCATCTTCTAGCCCTGGCCCTTTTCACTGACTGTCCCACATGCCAAGGACTCTCCCCTTCCTCATCCCTGCCTCCTACTTTCTTGGCTTCCTTCAAATCTCAGCTGAAATCTCATCTTCTGTAAGTTGTTCTTGATTTCCCCCCTCCCTCTTTAATGCCTAATGCGTCCCTTCTAAATAAATTGAGTATCTCTAATTTATTCTGTTTATATCTTGTTTATACCTAGTTTGCATGCTGTCTCCCCTCTCAAACTATGATGTGAGCTTCTTGAAATCAGAGACTGTCTTTTGCCTTTCTTTGTACTCTCAGAACTTGGCACAATGTCTGGCACAAAATAGGTGCTTAATAAAATCTGTTTGACTGACTGACTGACTTAGAGGATTGCAGGCATGGGGGACAATCTGTTCAGAGTGGGAGATGGAATGCTGTGTACAGTGAATGGCAAGTAGGTCGGTTTGGCAGCAATACAGTATATGAAGGGGCAAAAATACACTGTAAAAATGGGTTGGAGCTAGATTGAGAAGGGCTTTAAATACTAGACAAAGAAAGGTGTATTTTATTCCAGAGGCAATGGGGAGCTATAGAAGCTTCCTGAGTGGAAGAATGACGTTCTCAAAGATGCACTTTAGAAATGTGAATTTGGCACTTTGTTGGCAGTATGTTGGGGAGAAAGGAGATTGGGAGCAGAAAGACAAATTAATAGACTATTGCAATAATCCAAGCAAGAGGAAATAGGAACCTAAACTATTGTGTGTGATTGTGGAGAAGGTTTTCTTACATTCTAACCACATAGTTCTGTTCATCTTAAATATCCCTGTTTGATTAAAATTCCAGAGGCAGTATTTAAGAAAATATGTATTCAAATAAAGAGTACCTGCTACTGTATGTAATTCATTTCCTTAATTCTTGCTCCTGGGGCAGAGCCAAGATGGCAGCGTAGCAGCAGCAAAATATCGCAGCTCTCACATAGCCACCCCAAAATACCCATAAAATATGACTCTAAACTAATCCTAGAACTCCAAAATGCACAGAAATATACCTTCCACTAAAGTCAGCTTGGCTGCGAGGAAGCATATCAGCACTGCGAACTGAAACCAGCCTGGCCTGAAGCCCTGGCTGAGCCCCGGGGGCCCCTGGATGGGAAGAGCGGAGGAGCCCCTCTGGTGAGCGGATTAGCGGCAGCTGCGAGCAGCGTTCAGAACTAGGTCAGTGGGACTTACAAAATCGGGGGAGAAAAGTGGTCTGGCCGAAAGGCCTCCGCCTCCGCATTGCAGCTTCCCTGCCCTCGGACTGCAGACTGCAGGAGGACCAAGTGATTGTTCAGAGGCCAAGTGCTCTTGTGTTGAGCGGCCTGGATCTGGATCGCGGTCTTGGGCTTTCGGTCCTGCGAGTCTTCATTATCCAGTGAGCCGGAAGTAAGTAGGAAAGGGATCCAGCACCTTCCTGAGAGCTATGGCAGCCGGGAGGACTCCAGCGATTTGGGACAGAGCTTTCCCTGCTGGAAGCAGAGCTCCACAGAGATTAAAAAAAAAAATCACAGACTGACCAACCATGAGTAAGAATAAGCATGAGAAGCAGGGTAAGAACAGCAACCAAACCCTAGATTCCTTCTTAGGGGAAAAGAAAGATCATGAGAGACAGAGGGAGGAGGAGAGCACAGCCAGAGCGCCCCCACCAGAGGCCTCCAATAAACATGAAGAATGCCTTAAAGCTAGAGATGAGCTGAAGAAGGATT
>CM053588.1:104019467-104042743 GCA_028646515.1 Pseudochirops corinnae
CCCCCCCCCCCTTTGGTAATTGGATTGTTTACTATTACATGAGTACTGATTTGGGTATTTTTTAAAAGTTCTCTATTTCTTTTAAATTCTTCACTTTATTAGAATATACTTGTGTACACTAGGTTCTATAAATTTTTAATTCTATTTGTTTGATTTTGCCTTGTTTTTTAATTTTGGTAGTTTGATTTTTCTCTTATTTGTGATAAAGTTAGTGTAAGGTTGTTCATTTTTTCAAAGCCTTTTATTAGTTCCTTCTAAGAACCAACTTTAAATTTTGTTTATCCATTCTCTGCCCCTTTTGTTTTCCATTTTATCTCATCTAATGTTTAAGATTTCCTCTTTTTGTTCATATTTGTTAATTTTTATTTTTTAATGTTTTAGTTGTATATTCATTTTATTAATCGTTTCTTTTTTCTATTTTTTGTTAATGTATGTTTTCAGAGATGTAATTTTTCCTTTGAGGATTGCTTTATCTACATCTCAGAAATTTTGGTATGTAGTTTCACCATTATCGTTCTCTTTCACATAGTTAATTATTTTTATGATTTGTTCTTTATGTCTTATTCATGATATCGTTATTAAGTCTTCATCTAAATTAGCACATTTTGTTTGTGTTCCCTATATCAGCTACTAAGTGTTGGAGGCAGATTTGAACTTAGGAGGATGAGTATTCCTTATTCCAAGCCCAACATTCTATCTACTGAGCCACCTAGCTACCCCACTTTTTTTTTTACAATTCTTAAATAATTTCTATCACATGGTCTATTTTTTGTAATGGTACCATGTAGGACTGAGAAGTGTGTTTGGTTCTTTAAAAAAAAAACTTTTTTATTGATATCTTTTGTTTTTTATGTCACCAGAATTTCTACCAGTACCCTTCCCCCTCCTCCTACCAGAGAGGCATCTCAAAAGCAAATGGGTGATGCAATGGATAGAGTGCTGGGCCTGATGTCAGGAAGACTCATATCCCAAAATTCAAATCTCGCCTCAGACACTTAATTAGCCACGTGACCCTGGGCAAGTCACTTAACCCTGTTTCTTCATCTGTAAAATGAGCCGGAGAAAAAAATGGCACAGTATCTTTGCCAAGAAAACCCTAAATGGGGTCACAAAGAGTTGCACATAGCCAAAATGACTGAGCAACAACAAAGGGGGGAAAAAGAGAAAAAAAATCAGCAAAATTGATATATCAAAAAAAATTTCTGAAAATATATGCAGTATATCACACTTACTGACTTCCTGCTTCTTCAAAGGAATAAGGTAGGGGATACCTTTTCATATGTCTTCTTTGGAGCTATGCTTGCTCTTTAAAATTTTTTAACATTTACTTTTTGTTTTTTTTTTTCATAGTATTTTCTGCCCATTAACACTGTAGTCATTATGTATGTTGTTTTCTTCTCTCTGCTTACTTCACTCTGCATCAGGTTGTTCAAATAATTTCATGTTTCTCTGTATTCATCAGATTCAATATTTCTTAAAGCACAGTGATACTCCATTATATTCATGTCACACTTTAGTTAGCCATTTCCCAGTTGATGGGCATGTACTTTGTTTTCGATTCTTTGCTACCACAAGAAGTGCTGCTCTAAATATCTTATCAATGACCTCCTTTTGGTATATATTTTTATCAATTCCCATGGTCACACAGCTAGTCATTGGCCATAAGATGCCATTTCTTTCAGACTTCAATTCTCCAATACCTCATTCGGGTCTTTATTTCCCTTCTTGTTTATCTTGATGTTAGATTTGTCTAGCTCCAAAAAAGGAAAATTAAAGTCTCCAACAACTATTGTTACTATTTTTGTCATTTTGCAATTCAATTAAAATTTCTGTTATGAATTTAGCTGCTATCCCATTTGATGTCTATATGTTTAGTACTAATATTGGTTCATTACCTACAGTTCCTTCAAGCATGATATAATTTACCTGTTTATCTACTTTGATTTGTGAGTTTGTTTTTATTACATTAATAATTTTAAATAATTTTTATTTTTGCTTTGTTGATAATACGATTGTACCTCAGGCTTCTGGGAGTTCATCTATGAATAGTATATGAATAGTAAATTCTGTTCTACCTCTTATCATTTGCTATGAATGTAACATAGTTTGAACTTCTTTGCTTTTCATAATCTACTATTCCATTTTTTCTGGTGATTTCTCATGTATGTAGATTAATTGTATGTTATTCAGATCACCTTTTTTTCACATTTAAAGATTTCTCTCTTTACTTATTGTAAAATTTGTTGATATTTTTCATTGAAATTATTAAATTTAATCACTTCATATTTTGAGTTACTTGAAGTTTGAAACAGGGCTTTTTTTTCCCTCCCTGGCAGAAACCGGTGATTCTCTCAATCAGTGCCTTATTGTTTGTGTTTAGAGGTTCTGGACCATTATCTCTCACTATTTTCTGTATTATTATGCTATTGGGCTCTTTAGATTTATCACATTTTTCTTGGAGACCTGTGATCCTTAAGTCATCTCTGCCCTCCTGTCTTTGAGGTCAGTTAGTTCTGACTTTTGTAGAATTCACATATACCAACAATGTTGCCTTTTGCCTTGTGCTGAATTTTCTTTCACTTAGTATTTTTGTGTCCCCAATATATTATTCTCTCAAGCCTTCTTTTTGCTTCTTTGGGAAGTTATTCAATCATGAATTCAGTTTTTTCTCCTCTGCTTTTTTTTTTAATTCTACATTTAGAGCTCTGGTTTCCACCCTAAATTATTCCTAATTTATGAATTTCATTTCTTATTTGAAGCATTCTTTAGTTTCTTAGTGTCATCACATGTTTCTGAATAGGCCAAAAGATTCCTTCTTATCTGATTGTTTTGGCTGATTTTCCTTAGAAAGAGGGTTGGCGTGAGGACCTGGGTTGAGATCTTACTTTTTGTACTTAGTAGTGAACGCTATGTGAGTGAACTTTGGCAAGTCATAACCTTCCCGTCTCAGCCTTTGTCTTGATGTTTTAGGGTTTATCATCTTTGTCCAATTCCAGTCCATCTCTTACCTTTGAGAATCTTCCCTCTTCAGCCTCCTCTCCATCCGCAGCTGCACATTCCTCACCTCCTACCCCATCCCCCTCCCCAGGCTAAGCTGTTGGACAGCATCACCTTCCTCATGTTGGGGGATGTGCCAGCACCTTGTCCTGAGTGTGTCTCCAGGGGAAAAGGACTGAGTCCTGCTGGACTTTCAGGCATAGCTTTGTTATACTCTCCCCTCTGGCTTTGAGCACCTAATTTGACACATCTTTGACCTTACTGTATCTTTCCCTTTTCCTTTCTCTTTTCTTTCGCTTTTCTTACTACATCCCTGTAAGCAGGTGGTGCAGATATTATGGTCTCCATTTTACAGATGAGGAAACTGAGGTCAGAGAAGTTAAATGACTTTCCCATGGTCACACAGCTAGTCATTGGCAGATATGGGATGCAAATTCAAGTCTTTGGTTCTGTCCCTTTCTGCCACACCATCCCATAGACTCCTGTTCATCTACAGGATTCTTCTTAATGACTACACAGAGCATTGGTACAGAATTTCAAAAGATCCACTGTGATTTCTTCCTCTTTGGAGCTTCTTCCTCCCACTGATGCAGAGCTCAGCCTTTCCACTCCTCAGCTGATCATCAACATTGCTTGTTATGGCACATCTCATGGCGAGCCTCCCTAAAACTTGGAATGGTCCTCAAAAGCCAGACACACAGACCATCACTGGGACCATATTAAAACCCTTTTAAGCTTGGTAGAACTGGCTAGAGCATGAGCTTTGATGCCATAAGGGGAACCATGTTGATTAAGTTTAGAAAAGTGTTTCACCATCTAATTAAGATGGGAGTCTTCTATAAGGCCTGTTAAGTTTTCTTAAAATGCATTTATGCTTTATGGAATGCTGTAAATATGAGTTAAACTCATGTGTCATGTAGTATTTTGGCATCTGAAGATTTTTGGCAAGGGGGATGCAGAATAAAGGTTTAGTGCCAGCTCATTGGACTTGGCTGGAGTCCCAAAGGCCTCTCAGTGCCTAATATTAACAAATCAGCCCCTAGAGAATGGGAAGTTTTGGGAGAGTGAAAGGCCTACAAACTAGTGGGAAGTTTCTTGCGTCACAAGCTCCATTTGACTGTGTTTGGGATGAGGAAAACATTTTGTAAATCTGATAGTTTTCTCAATTTTTATTTTTATTATCCCTACAGACTTGTCCAGCCTTTCATTTGAAGGCACTAACAATGACACATCCAAAGAAAAGCTTTGGAAAGCTTCCCAAACCTTCTATCCTGTCAAGGTTCTGCTGCATATGCTGAATCCTGGACCTTGGCCTGAGAAGATTCCCTTGATGCCATCTCCTCTTCTGCATGTGGACATTAGTCAGCCCTCTCTCTAACCCTTTTTCCATATCTCTCTCTGCATCAGGTAGTGGTTGTAAGAGAAGGGAGGGAGGAAACTGAAGGCCAATCAAAGATGGTTTCCTGAGAGTACAAGTAGTCATCTGCACTGGCCTTGAGCAAGAAAGACTAGACCAGCCTGAACCCTGGAGTCCCATTCCCCTTCTCTATATCCCCCAGAAAGCCTACTATGGCAGAGAGGGGATGGAGCTTGAAAGAGACAAGGGCGAGGGCCTCCTCTCCACCTGTCACCTCAGCAGAGCAACAGGCTACTATGGACCTGGTCTGAACCAAACAGGGCTGGTGAGGAGCTAGCTTAGATCCTGCCATTGATTCCCCTAGGCCCTGGTCCCTACCTCCCAACATTACAAGGTGGCATAGCCAGATTTGGGGGTGAGGTAGGGATAGCTTAGAAGTTCCCTGGGTCACTTCTGGGGTGAAAGATATCCAGGAAATCTGAGTCGTGGCCAGACCTCTGCAGAAGAGGCTAGGTGCCCCTTCTTCACCATGTCCTGCTTAGGCTTCTGATAGTTTTACATTGGCCACTGAGACCCATCTGCCAAGGTCACCTATGAGTCCCCCCCCCATAGGGACGCCATCACTGGGGACTCCTGACGTCATAATTTGTGTTCTTACTGTAGGGATAACATAGCCCATCTCCTGCCCCTCCTCATCTCTCGAATCACTTCTGGAGGTCAGGCTTCAGTAAACATCAACTCTTCAATAAAGAGACAGCAAGCATCTTGTGAGTCCATAGTGTGCTTTCAGATCTACCTCCTCCACGGAGGAGTGCTCTGACACTAGTACCAGGAGGTAGGAGGACGAACCGCAGGTGTTACAGGGGACTGAAAGAAGGCTAAACTAGGAGGGATTTGTCATCGCTTCTCGAAGCCTCAGTTTCCCCATCCATTCACACACATAATGATTTTTGTATTCCCTACCAAGATTTGTGAAAGGCTGTGGGGCCTGTAATGGATAATTAGCTTTGGTATTGAGAAGGCCTAGGCTAAAGTCCCACTGCTGACGCCTGTGGGCTGTGTGACTCCACTGGGCGAGGGATTGAACCTCTCAGTTCTCTGGGCAACTCTGCAAACAGTTACAGAGAAACCTGCTTTTCATTGGTAAGTGGAGAGCTCCCTTATAGAGCACTGTCTACACTGGTGAAATCATGAGATGAAGTCTATACAAGAAAGAAATGGGGAACTGTTAGAGCAAGAGACAGTCCCAGGACAGGCTTGTATGGATGAGGAAGTGTGGTCCGCTTCAGCAGGACTTGAATCCAAGGCCCCCAAAGAACATGAGGCTCAGCTTAGACTGTGAGCTTCCTGAGGGCAGGGGCCATCTTTGGAATCTTTATGTCCCAGCACTTGGCACAGTGTCTGGCACATAGTAAGTAGGTGCTGAATGCTTTATTGACTGAAGTTCATTTCTTCTAGAATTGGGAAGAGCCTTAAAAACTAATCACTGATATTTATAGAGATATTTATAAATGTAAATATTTATGAGGAATGTAAACATTTCTATATATTTATATACATATGTGTATATTGCATATTACATATAGCTTAATAATTATAGGAATATATAGTAGATATATTCATATATGTACATAGAGACTATATGTTCCTTACAACAGCCATGTGAGGTACATAGTACAAGGATTATTTCCCCCATTTAGCAGCTGAAAAGCCTGAAGCTCAGGGTTTAGGTCATTTGCCTGTGGTCATACTTAGCATCAGAAGCAGGATGTGAACCCTGGTTTCTTCTTTCTCCCCAGTCTAGCCCAGTATTCACCATATAACACTGCATCATGGCACAATAGGTCTAACCCCATTGCTTGATCAGCAAGGGAGCAGGGCATTGTTGGCAAACTGAGAAGGGACGGTTCACCCGTCCCTAGGCCATTTGGTACACCCATCACCTCTCTGTTCTTGAGGGCTCATCCTATTGATACTGGATTTCACATGGAGACCTGATTGGCTCCATCAGCCCCAGCTTTCCTGGTAGATAGGACAATAGGTGTGCACCACCATGCCTGGCAGCTCCATCATTTGACAGAACAGGAAACTGAGGCCCAGAAAGGGAAAGGAATTTCCTCAAGATCACATAGCTAGTTACTGTTAGAGCCAGAAGTGGCCTCTCAGACCTCTTTTCCACTATACCCTGCTACCTAATTTCTATTAGATGGGAAGAGTACCTGAAAGTACTTGAAAAGGTCTCAACTAAGGTCCCATACAAGTGATTCAGGTGGGGGTCTTTGTTCACTTCTTTTGAGGACTACCCCCCAGCACTCAGCTATTCAGAGGAAACCATCAGAATGAAGGGACACTTAGATGTTCCCTCATCTTGTGGAGACAGAAGAAGAGAGGCAGGAATTTCTAGTCTTTGCTGACAGGAAGAGCCAGAGAACTTTGGCAACGGGAGCTAGGGGACCTGGCTTGTAGAAGGGCTCCCGCTACTAATACAGGGTGGCCTTGGGCAAGTCACAGCCTCTCTGTAAAAAGAGACCATTCTAGCAGATGGTCTCCAAACTCTCTCCCAGCTCTAACACTCCATTTTTCTGAGGCTCCTCTCACACTGGAGGACACAGTGAACCCTATGGTACCTGCTGCTTTTGTGGGGGTCGGTTGCACTTGGATTGCCTTTTTAAAAGAGTATTCTAAACATTTTCATTCTTACAAACAGGAATCTCAATGACTTTAAAAAAAAATAGGTGTCACCTATATATGTGTGTGTGTATGTGTGTGTGTGTGCGTGTGTGCGTGTGTGTGTGTGTGTGTGTGTCTGTATACCAGGAAAATGGGGAGAAATGAATAAACATTTATATGGTAGCCACCATGTGTTAGGTGCTTTACAAATGATCTTGTTTAATTATCACAACAGCCCTACAATGTAGGTGCCATATTCCTTTTTACAGTTGAGGACTCTGAAGCAAACAGAAGTGAAGAGACTCTGCCAGGGTCACAAAGTATCTGAGATCAATTTGAACTCAGATCTTTCTGCCTCCAGGCCCAGAGGACCTGACACTGCTGGGGTCAGTGTATTCCAAAGCTAGCCCCAGAAGTTCTGTAACTACAATCCTGCCTCTTTCTCCCTTCCCTAGCACTCTTCCCCCTGCATCCTTCACCCCCAACAGAGGGAAAGAAAGCTATTCTGGAGGGGTAGGGGAGAAATGCTGGAGCCCAGGGCTGAGGACACAGTCATGGCATATAGAGCTCGTCCTAGGCCAACCTTGTTATTTCACGGGGGCAAGGACTGAGGTGCAGAAAGAGAGGGAGAAGTGGTCTTGCTTAAGGCCGCATAGTGGAGAAGCAGAACCCAAGATAGCCAGCAGAACTTGGAGCTGGGAGGCCCTAGATTCAACTCCTGCCTTTGACACTAACTGGGTGACCATGTGGTGAATCATATAGGCCGAGTGTAGGTTTCCTTGTAAGATGAGTGCTGGCTGTTGAGGTTCCTTTCAGCCCAGCACCTGGTCTGGTGTCTCCAGGTAGACAGGCAGTGATTTCTGTTGTGCTATCGCTGGGTCTCCCTAAATCATTCCTCCCACCTACCCTGTGAGATTGACGTTAACTCATCACAAAGCAAGGGCTTCTCAGCTGAAGAAGTGAGCAAGTTGTGGGCCGCTGGGATCTAGCCTTGACTCTTCACAGGACTAGGATCTAGATTTGACTCTTCCCCTTCTTGGCAGAGAGATGTGCATGTTTAAAGACCTGAGCAGCAGCTGGGTGGTGCAGTGGGCAGCACATTGGCCATGGAGTCAGGGGGACCCGAGTTCAAAGTCTGGACTCACACACTTACTAGCTGTGTGACCCTAGATAAGTCACTTAGCTCTGCCCCCAAAAGAAAAATGAGGTCAGAGAGGAGCGTGACTTGCCAATGGTAGGATTTTAGACATAAAGATAACTGGATGGGGATAGATCATGTAGGCTGGAGGTCCCCCCTAAGGGTTGAGGGGAAAGAAAGCTGGACTTTTGGAAGTTTCTCTGCCTGTCACCCTGCATTCCTGAAGGTAATCCTGCTTTGAGAGACATCCAGAAAACATCTCCCATCCCTAGTCCCTCTTCTCCTCCAAACCTGGCCCTCCTCATCCACTCATTTTACAAATAAAGGAACAAAGACGGGGAAGTTCCAATGTATGTACCCAAAGTCACATTGCCAGTAAGCAGAAGAAACCCTAGACTGAGTCCTGACTGACGCTTCTTATCTACATGAACTTGGACAAGCCATTTAACCTCATGGGCCTTGGTTTCCCCATCCGTAAAATGAGGTCAGGCTAGATGAATTATTTTTTTAAAAAGATGTACGTAGAGAGGAGATTTTATTTTTATTTTTGCAGGGGGGAAGGCAGGGCAATTGGGGTTAAGTGACTTGCCCAAGGTCACACGGCTAGTATGTGTTATGTGTCTGAGGCCAGATTTGAACTCAGGTCCTCCTGACTCCAGGGCTGGTGCCCTATTCACTGTGTCACGTAGCTGCCCTAGATGACTTCTAAGGGCTTTCACACAAAATTGTTCAAACCGCGACCCTAGTCTGTACCATGTGCTATTGTTGGCTTGAACCAAACGCATGGTTTTTCTCCTCACAGAAAAGCTTCCAGAGATAATGCCTTCCCCTAAAAAAGAAGAACACTGGGGGCGGCGAGGTGGTGCAGGGAGTAGAGCACTGGCCCTGGAGACAGGAGGACCTGAGTTCAAATTTGACTCCAGACACTTACTAGCCAAGTCACAACCCCAATTGCCCTGCCTTCTCCAAAAAGCAAATAAAATAAAAATTAAATTAAATTTAAAATAGAAGAGCACTTATGGTGGACATATTGGGCACTGTGAGGGACTAATGGGAAGATATTAATCAAATCCCAATCAGCCCCTATACACAGGGGCCCAGGCTGGTAGCAGTTTCTACTACTACTATGTCCTCATTCCTTTAAAAAAAAAAGCCTTTTAAACTGCATTCAATTTATGGAAAGAGTCTGAGGACAGGTTTCTTGTTCGCCCTCCTCCTCTCCAGTAATTCTGCCCAGAGCTAGTGCTCCTCCCTGACCTCAGTAGGTGAGGATGGGGCCACATGCCTGTCCTGGCCCAGCCTCAGGGTGTTCCCCAGGCACCTCGGACATGTGGTGTAGATCTCTGTTCCACTCTCCCAAGGCTTTCAAGGGGTGGCTCTGAGAAAGCCATTCTCCATCAAGACCAGTGAGGCAACTCTCAACTCCACAAACCTCATTCTCGAGTCTCAGAGAGGTAAGCCCAGCCTGCTTTTTACACTTAAATAAACAAAAAGATCCCTATGACCAGCTCTTACAAAGCTGCCTGCTTTGCTCCAGATTCCCGTCTCCAGGTGACAGCTTAATCAGTGGCAGTTTAAAAAAATAAAATCCTCTTCAATCCCGAGGGATCTCAGGCTGTATTAAGGCGAGCCTTGTGTCCAGAAGGAGGGAGGTGGTAGTCTGGCTGCCATTAACGTTGGCTAGGCATAGCCAACCTAGGATACTTTTAGTATGAGGGCCCCGTGGTAAGAAAAATGAACAAAACGGAAGCCTGAGGGCTGTGTCCAGGATGAGGCACCTGGAGACTGTGTGATTGGAAGATTGATCGGAAGGGACTGGAGCTTTTTAGCCAGGAAAGGAGAAGGCTGGGTGTGGGAGTGCTGGATGTAGTTTGTCTTCAAGAGTTGGAAGGACTGGCTGGCCGACTGTCTCATAGAAAAAAAGGATGGAACTTGTTCTATTTTTATACCAACCAGGAATTATAAGAAGCTTTACCATCTGCTTTTCTGTTGCACCCTAAGGATCATGGGACTTTTTTGACAACTTTATGTGTTGTCTCCCCCATAAATACAGAATCTTCTTGAGAGCAAAGGCTGCCTTGGGTTTCTCTTTGTACCCCAGGGGCTTAGCACACTGCTTTGCACATTTTTAAGCACTGAAGGAATGCTTTATTCATTTATTCATAATGAGTAGAAGTTTCAGAGATGTACAACTTGGATCAGCAAAAGGGAAAAAAAGTTCCAATTAGAGCCACCTATGAGTGGGTGTTTCAAGGGGCTAGTGAGACCCTGGGTCTTTAAGCCTTCAAGTGGATGGCTACTTGTTGGGGATTTGAGGGAGGAGATTGCTGCCACAGGTGTGGGTAGGATTGGAGGACCTCTACGTCCTCTTCTGGTCCTGAGATTCTGTTGTGGGAACATTTTCACGAAGTTTCTGGCTAAGAGGCCAAGGTATATCTGCCTATGTCTTCACTGAGCTACAAGAAATGCTACAAGACGTCATGCAGGAGCTTTCTTGGTGGCTCTAAGCATCACCGAGTGGTGCCAGAACAGGGCCGGAACTGGAAAGTCAGCTTCTCAGAGCTGGAAGGTGCCTTAGAGACCCCTGAGACTGATAACTTCATTTTACAGAGGAGGAGACTGTGGCCCAGAGAAGGGATGTAATTTTCCCAGAGTCACACAGCAAGTCAGAGATCAAGCTAACACCAGAACCAGGGCTCTTGCAATGTCTTAGACATGAAGCTGCCCCAGTCAAGGGTAGAGGGTGTCCCCTATAAGGCAGAGAGTGGCTCTGAGTCTAGTCACATATAATCATCTGCACTGGAGGCAGAATCCAAGTCCGAATCCAGGATGTCCCCAGCAGAGACCGGGACCTGGGCCTCTGCACCCTCTCCCATTGTCTCTGCCTGGAAAGCAAAGCTCGTTCCCCAGCTACAGGGGTAGCCCACGGGCCTCAGCTGGTGGCTGATCAGGGCCAGGGCCAGGGGCCCGTGGGATCTCTCCATTCATCTGCCAACCCTGGTGCCCCTCTGCTTGCTCATGGTGGTGAGCATCTGGCTGATGTAGGAGGTCAGGAGGTCATCCATTTTGTAGCCCTAGAGAACAAACGGGGGGTGGGGGGTGGGGGTGGGGTGGGGAGGTGGGCAGAGAAACAAAGACAATGATATTAGTTTTCACTTCAAAGAAGGGCATTATTCTGGGCAAGTCTCACCAATCTCCTCCTAAAGTATTCTCAATCACCAACACTCACTTTTTTTTTTTTTTAGCAGCCAAATGTTAACTGGTGACAAAAAGAGGTTAAATCAGGCCTTGAGATCACACAGTGGTCACTCACCCTTGGAGTTTCCAAGTTCCGGATCTAATGCTTAATTTGCTTAGGGCACTAGGGACCTGAGAGTTTCTCTAGCCCAACCCTTTCGTTTGACAGAAGGGGAAACTAAGTCACACATATCGTAAGTAATCTTAGAATGAAAGCTTCTTGAGGGCAGGGGTTGTTATTGTCAGAGCCAGGAACAGTATCTAAGTCTCTTGACACTTGGTCTGATACCCTACATACTCTATGGCATTATCTTCTGATTTATTCAATAACTCAGTGCCTCCACGCCCAGAGTAATTTCCTGAAATGGGACAGCAGAGATCTTCATGGGTTTTTAGGCTGACTTCAACCTTCTTTTCTTAATGCTGAGACCCAAGAGCAGGGACTCTGGCCTTCTTGTGTCCTGGCCCCTCTGTCAGGCATTTTAGGAAGGCTATGGATCCTTTCTCAGAATCATATTTTTAAATGCAAAAATAAAAAATCGCATTACAAAAGGAAGTCAGTTATAGTGAAATATAGCTATCAAAATTAAAAGATAAATTTAAATTAAACAATAAAAAATGCCAGTTATAGTGAAATATAAGTCAAAATTTTAAAAAACACACAAAAATTTAAAAGACAAAAAATAAACCAAATTCATGGGCCTCAGGTTAAGAATGCCTTGTCTAAATTTCCTTGTTTTACTTCAACGGACCTAATGATTCAGAGCTGCAATCTCTGCTTCCATATAAGAGTTAACTGAACAAAGAAAATCTGTTTCCCAACACCAGAGTGATCCTTCCCACTGGTCTCAAACTGAGGCTAGCCCTAAGACAGTCTGGACACTAATCCCAGGCCTAACTGTGACCCTGGCCCCAGTCAAAGCCCTCACCCCTGACACCTTACCTCATATCTCTAGGCTGAGCCCTGACTCTGGCCTCAGACTGAGTTCTACCCTTCACCCCAGGCTGAACAGATGTTCTTACCAGGGAAGTTTCACAGAGTAGCTTGCTCCCTCGCACCAGGTTCCCAATAGTGATGTGGAAGTAAGTGTTCCCACTACTCCAGTTGGAGATCTTGGTGAAGGGGTGAGTGGTGAGAATATCCTGAAAAAGAGGAGTGGTTTTTGGAGGGGTACCAACAGCCCCCTCTCCTCTCCCTCTTATCTTTCTGAGCTAAGTCCTGCTGGCCCTGCCTCTGTACCATCTCCTAAGTTCTCAAGAAATGTGGAGCAGGGAAGAACCTCAGAGATGCTCTAGCTAAATGTCCCCATTTGACAGAGGAGGAGCAGTAGCGTGGCGCAGGGAAGTCAGCATTGCCTTCAGGGTCACAGGTCCTAGCCTGAGAGCCTGGCTCAGCCACCTGGGCCTCTCAGGTCTCCTCAGCTGTGACATGAGAGAATCTGACCTGATGGCTTCGGATGGCCCTTTCACATCTAAATCTCCGGCCGTATGAAACTGAGGACCAGAGAGAAACAGCTTCTGTGACGTGGCCTCTCCTTGGCCCAGGTGGGCACTGACCCATGAAGCCAGAAGGACTCAGGTGAACTATAAAGGGAGAATTCCTGGCAATAATGTTAATTAAACCCTGGAATGATGCCTGAAGGAGGGATATTTTTATCTCTTTCCCCACAAAAGTTACTCTGATGTGGGTTTGGCCTCTTTCCCAAAGCCAGAGGGAAGGCTCAGATGATCTATGAAGTCCAAGTCACTAACATTAACAAGAACAATAATAAACTAGCATTTACAGAGTGCTTTAAGGTGTGCAATCATTTTAGGAATATATTGTTTAATCCGCACAACCACCCTGGGAGGTAGGTGCTATTTTTATCCCCATTTTACAGATGAGAAAACAGAGGCCAACAAGGGGTTAAATGACCAGCCCAGGGTCATGTAGCTAGTGCCTGAGGCTAAACTGAACTCCAGTCTTCCTGACTCCAAGTCCCATTATTTTATGCACTGAGGCACCTGGCACCTAGCACACACACACATACACATTAATAATATGCTTAATAAATACTTTTCACTTTTGTCACTGTATACCCACTGTATCCCCAGAGCTCAGCCCAGTATCCAGCACACAGTAAATACTTAATTAAAATTATTGTTTAATTGATAGCAGACAAGATGAGCCACTTGAAGCCAGACATTCTGACATCAGAGAGAGCATTCTTTCCCTAAGCCCATCTCACTTGAACATCTCCTCTATTCTCACTGCCATCACCTTTATACAGGCCCTTATTAACACCTGCCTGCATGTAATGGTAAGGGAATTTGGAGATCTTCCCTGTCCCTTAATGGGTCTCGCTTAGAGCCCAACCAGAGAAGCTTGCTTAGGGGAGGCTGGTTTTTCAGGAAGGCACATACCTTTTGTTACTTGTGGGTCACAAGGGTTGTGATGCCCTGTGGCTCTGAAGAAGGGTATATACACTCTAAGGTGAGGTTTTGCTTTGGGGCTCACTTTGGGGAGAGTTGTGTGATTTGACCAGATGAGACTCTGGGCAGCCGTTGAGGCCCCTGGCTTTGAAAACCCAGATGTTGGTGCTTCCCTCTCTGGTAACTAACTATATGTATGTGATAGACAGCTGGAAGTCCTGTCTGTTAAATTGTGTTATTTTTCTCTGTATTTTTGTCTGCTTGTAACTTCTGTTTGTATTTTCTGAAGTTCAGGGTGCTGACTTTCTCCCCTGAACTAAGTGAATTATATGTGTATAAAATATATATATTATATATGTGTATATATATATATATATATACATACATATATGTGTGTGTGTGTGTGTTTGATTAGAGTAAGATTGTTAACCCCTTTTGATTTTTTTTCCTTTAGAAAAGCAGATCAAAGAACCTGTGCTAGCAGCCATCCTGGGTATGCTAGGGTGCTTGCTGTTACACTGGACTATTTCAATAGCCTGCCACCAGGTCTTCCTCCCATCCTTCCCTTGGCCCCTCTCCAATCCATCCTTTAGTCATAAATTGATGGCCATGTCACTTGATGCTAAAAAGTGTCCTGTGGCTCCTAATGGCCACCAAAGAAACCTCTGTGTTCAGCCGTTCCCTAGGCTGGGAATGGATCCTAATCCCTATTCCTGCCATATTCTCCAAGAAATCTTTCTTAACCCCCCCCCCCACCCCCTAGGAAGACCCTTGCCTTCAGGAACACACTTGACACCACTTGGGTCTTTCAAATGTGTCAGGTCTGGACCTGCAATTTCATCGGCATGATGGGCTCCTGGTATGAAAGTTCACTCCAGAAATGCAGATCGGCACTCCTCTGTAGCTCATAGTCTAGAGTTGCCTGGGGCACTGATGTGGCTGAGGTTGGCCTTCCTTTGGCACTTACTGCCTACCTGTATAACCTTGACTTACAGCACAAGCTCTCTGGACCTCAGCGTCCTCTAGAAAGAGGGTTTGGATTAGGTGGCTTTTGAGGGCCCTCCAGGTCTAGATCTAGGACTCTACGTACAAACCCAATAATCTTATGATCTCATGTATATGTATCCCCTAACTGGATTATAAACTCCACGAAGGCAGGCACCATAGTGTGACCATTCATCTTTATATCCTCACTGCCCATCATATAGCTTTGTACATCATAGATGGTGAGGAATATTTGCTGAATTGAATTGAATGAGGCCAGTGTTTGGCCATGCTTCCCATCCCAGTCACCATCTGGAAGAAGAGCTTTCCCAGGGAGACTGGGAATGGACACAGTCTTAGACCTATAGAATATTAGAATTGGAAAGGACCTTTGAAAGCATCTAATTCCACTCAACTAGAGAAGGAAAAGGAGACCCAGAGGAGAGAAAGTGACTTACTCAGGAGCATATAACCAACAAAGGAGGAGACCATGACTAGCACCCAGATCTCCTGCCTCCCGAGGCAGTCAGTGTGGTCTCTAACGTGGTCTGATGCCCTCCTGGAACACTCTTTTGTGACAAAATAACAATGAGCATCGCCCCCTGCACCCAGCCTCTTTTCAGCCTGTACTTGTGCTTCCTTGATGACCCTCTCACCTTGGTCCGGGGATCAATGAGGCTGACCCCATATTTGTTGATAGCGATTAGGAGAATCTCTGGGAAGTTTGGCTCTGTTGTTTGCTGTCAAAGAGAAGACACAAAGCAGTCAGATTCCCAAATCTTCTTGTGAGGGGAGCCAACAGCAAGGAAGACAAGGAAAAGGAAATTGCTGCGGGCCAAGAATGTAGTCAATTTACTCTCTACAGAAGATGAGCGTAGCCATTCTCTTCCAGATCCGGGGCTTTGCATTAATCCAAGACACATTTCTTCCTTTTACCCACTTTCATTCAAGGCCCAGTTTAGCTCCAGGAAATTAGCCTAGCCAGGAGCAGCTAGTCTCATCTTTCTTCCCTCTGAGCTCAGCTACTTAATTGTTTGAACCATACAATCTGATGCTTGATTACTATTAGGCCAAATATAGGCACACTCCCCCCCTCACTTATGCAATGAAATCTCTTTGAAAGGAAATATATATGTGTGTGTGTGTATATGTATGTATATATGTGCATACACACATACATATATATGTGTATGTGTGTGTATGAGAGAGAGAGAGAGTGAGAGAGTGAGAGAGAAAGAGAGGGAGGGAGGGAGAAAGAGAAGTATAGAAAGAAAAAAAATCCTTCTGTGATTTCACTAATGTGATGTGGGAAAATTGGGACACTAATGCATTGTTGGTGGAGTTGTGAACTAATCAACGATTCTGGAGAGCAATTTGGAACTGTGCCCAAGGGACTATAAAACTGTGCATACCCTTTAATCCAGCAATACCACTACTAGGTCTGTATCCCAAAGAGATCATAAAAAGGGGGAAAAGACCCCTATGTACAAAAATATTTATAGCAGCTCTTTCTGTGGTGGCAAAGAATTTGAAATTGAGGGGATGCCCATCAACTGGGGAATGACTGAACAAGCTGTGGTATATAAATGTAATGGAATGCTCTTGTCTGATAAGAAATGATGAGCAGGCAGATTTCAGAAAAACCTGGAAAGACTTACATGAACTGATGCTGAATAAAGGGAGCAGAACCAGTAGAACATTGTACACACTAACAGTAACATTGTGCAATGATCAACTATGACTTAGATCTTCTCAGTAATATAACTATCCAAGACAATTCCAAAAGATTCATGATGGAAAATGCTATCCTTATCAAGAGAAAGACGTGTGGAGTCTGAATGCAGATAGAAGCATACTATTTTTCCACTTTTTTGTGGTTTTTTCCTTTTTGTTCTGATTCTTCTTTCACAACACGACTAATGTGGAAATACTTTTAATATGATTGGACATGTATAACCTCTATCTGATTACCTGCTGTCTTGGGGAGGGGGAACAGGAGGAAGGGAAGGAGAAAAATTTGGAACTCAAAATTTCACAAAATGAATGCTGAAAACTATCTTTACATGTAATTGGGAAAAAAATACTATTTACACAGAAAAAGACTGCCTGTGAGACAGTCACTTAACAATGCTTTAGGTAACTCTATAAGGCTGTAAGTTAAAGAGTAGGTGATCTGCATTGGAAGAGGTTGTTTTCTTGCCTGGAGCTCCCTTTGCCAATGAAACAAAAGATATAGTTTTAAAAAGCTTGAAAAATGTTTTTAAAATAAACAGGATCAAGAAATCACCAAAACCAAAAGCAGGTGCATGGCCCACAAAGCTTACTCTTGTATATAATAAATACTTTATTCACATGGAGAAGCAGGAGGCTTTGGGCTGCTTCCCCCCAATACAATTAACTCACTTTAACAACCAGAACTGAAGAACCTATTTAGCTGTTGTTGCTGTTCAGTCACGTCCTTCTCTTTGTGACCCCATTTGGGGTTTTCTTGGTAAAAATACTGGAGTGGTTTGCCATTTCCTTCTCCAGCTCATTTTACAGATGAGGAAACAGAGGCAAATGGGCTTAAGTGACTTGCCCAGGGTCACACAGCTAGTAAGTATCTGAGGCCAGATTTCAACTCGGATCTTTGGAATTCTAAGAAGGTACTCTATGATGCACCACCTAGTAGTCACTTTCAAATCTTTCATCTCCAGATACAGCACTGATGTGTTAGAGCAAAAACTAAAATTACAGCCTAATTGGAAGAATAGAAAGGAGAGCATATGGCATGCTATTAAAACATGACCTTATTAAAATAAGCTCCAGCCAGTAGCAGGTGACAACTCAGTGGAGAAAGCTCAGACGGCAGAGGCTCATGTCATCTCTTGGGTCGAAATTTGTACCAGCTCTTCCCAGCTGGGATAGACATGCCTGCATCCCCCATCCTCAAAATACCTTCATTTGACTCTACCATTCCTAAAAGGCTTTATGTAGTTCAGATCTGGCCTCAGATACATACTGGCTGTGTCACCCTGGGCAAGTCACTTAACCTGCCTTAATTTCCTCATCTGTAAAATGGAGATAATAACAGTACCTACCTCCCAGGGTTGTTGTGAGGATGAAACGAGGTAATATTTGTAAAAAGCCTCACATATTACCTGGCACATAGTGTTGTACTTGGCCTCTCCTGCCCCCCATGATCCCTTCTCCTTCCCCCATTCTGCTGTAGCCAACTATCTTCTTCCTGTTCTTTTTCATGGAAGTAGACTAGCTGGCTGCAGGACCCCCCAAAGGTTTCCCTGTGCCTGCGAAAATCAAAATGTGTACTAGCCAATCCCTGTTGTAAACCTCTTATTACGCAATCCCTGACCATTAAGAGTCGGGGGGACCCTATATATATCAGTGATCTGCCCTTGGTCAGGCCTGTTTGATTTGGGCAAGGTAAGATGTAGCCCCAAACAGCATGCGCTAAATAAAATCCACTTCCAAAATTGCTCTGGGGGTCTCTTTCTCGCTTCTTTCAGCACAACAATAGTAGGCATCACATAAATTCTTATTCCCTTCCCCATTTCCCTGCCCCCTTCCTAAATCAAACTCCCATAAAAAGTTACTTACAAGGGTGGTGTGCAGTGAATAGAGCACTGGCCCTGGAGTCAGGAGAACCTGAGTTCAAATCGAGCCTCAGACACTTAATACTTACTAGCTGTGTGACCTTGGGCAAGTCACTTAACCCCAACTGCCTTGCCCTCCCCCCTCCAAAAAGAAAAAAAAGTTACCTACATATCTGGCCTCTACTTCCCCGCCCACCCCAGTCATTTCTGAACACCTTACTTTAGACTTCTGACCTTACCACTCAACTGAAATCACTCTCTAGAATTATTATCAAGTTCTTAACTGCTAAATCCAACAATCTTTTCTCAGGTCTCATCCTTCTTGACCTCTCTGTAGCATCTGACATGGTTGACCTACATTCCTCTCCATCCTCCACTACTCTCTAGACTAGGGTGGGGGAGCCTAGGGCCTTCTAGGTCCCAGCCTTTTGACTGGGTCCAAGTTTTATAGAACAAATCCTTTTATTAAGTGGATTTATTCTGTGAAGTTTGGATTCAGTCAAAGGGACACACTTGAGGACCTAGAGGACCACATTTGGCCTTCAGGCTGCAGGTTTCCTACCCTGCCACGGAAGCCTCCTCACCCTGGAAATCTATTCCGTGACTGGACTTCTCACGTGGGATATATACTCCCTCCCATAGCTCCTTCCTCTGATTGACTGGTTCTCACCAAACCCTTCATTTTAAGGAAAGTATTCAGGCCAGCCATGTCTTCATTCTTTGCCAGGCTCCACTTCTGACTCTCTGGACTTCCTCTACCACCCCCACCCCCACCCCCACAGGTACTTTCTCCCTCCCCCCTCACCTTTCAGCTTTCTTCTTTAGAATGTAAGCTCCTTGAGGGCAGGGACCTGTATTTCATTCTGCTTGTATTTTATATCCCCAAAGCTAAGCACAATGCCTGCACAAAGTAAAGACTTAATAAATCCTTGTTGATTTTATTTTATTTAATCAACTATCTATTCCTCCTGGATACACTACTCTCCTTGGGATTTTATGATGCTATCCTCCATCCTGGTTCTCTTCTTTCCCCTCTGAGTTAAACACTTTTCAGCTTCTTTTACTGGCTTTTCATCCATGTACCCCATAGTGGCCCATGCCTCCCAATGCTCCACCCTGTGCCATCTTTTCATCTCTCTCTACATCCTCTTCAATTCCAAGAGTTCAGCTTTCATCTTTTATGCAGATGACTCCCAGATTCCTATATCCAGGCTCAATTGCCTGCTTCGTCAATGTGTCACAGGAATCTCAAACTCAGCATGTCTAAAATAGAACTCATTTTCTCTCTTAAACTCCAGACTCCTTTGAATTTTTCTATTTTTGCTCCACTCATCAAAGCATCCATCCAGGTTCCCAACCTCAGAGACATCTTTGACTCATGTCTGCTTCAACTGCATCTCCTCATATCTAATTGATTATGAAATTTTATTAATTATCCACAACCTATCTCAAATCACTTCCCTTCTCTTTGCTCACATGGCCACAACTTTAGTATAGCTTCACTTTACTTTTCAGTAGGACTATTTCCTTTTAAAAAAATAAATTTTAGTGATATCTTTTGTTCTTACATCACCTACACTTCCCACTGTATTTCTTTCACATACTTTCCCAGAGAGCCATCCCTTATACTAAAGAATAAAGAGGAGGAGAAAAAAAAAGTCCTCAAAACTAACCAACATTGAAAAAAATCTTTCTTATATGCAATATTTCACACCCATGACCCCCACTTCTGCAGAGAAGGTATCATATCTCTTCTTTGGAAACAAGTTTTGTCATAATCTCAAAGCATTCATAATGAATTGTCTTGTTCTTATTTTTTCTATTTATATTGTTATAGTTAAGGAGTATACTGTTTTCCTGGTTGTCCTTATTTCATTTGCATCTGTTCATACGCATCTTCCCATGTTTCTCTGTATTCATCATGTTCTTAGAGCACAGAAATATTCCATTACATTCATGTACCACAATTTGGTTTGCCATTTCCCCCATCACCAGGCCTCTACTTTGTTCCCAGTTCTTTGTTACCATTAAAAGTGCTGTTATAAATATTTTGGGTATCTGGGGCCTTCTTTTTGTCATCAACCACCTTGGAATATGTGCTCAACATTAGAATCACTAGGTCAGTGTGTATGGACATTTTTGTCACTTTCTTTGAATAATTGTTTTTTTTTCCAGAAAGTTTTATTTTTAAACAATTCATAGCTTCACCAACAATGTATTAGTGTGCCCAGAGGGTTACTGAAACCTGCTCCAACCCACTCCATATTAACTGCTCAGTGTGAGCATTTATACTCAGAAGTCAGCAAATGCTACAAATCGGGGCTTGATTTATTGTTTTGTTGATTAACTAAACTTAAGGAAAGATGGGGAAAATGTTAATGATGTGGAATAAACTTAACATTGACTAGTATATCCCTGAGCGTGCCTAGCAACTGAGCTATTTCTAGAGTCTTCTAACTTGACCCCCAGATTTGGGTTTCTCCTTTCTCAAATTCTTCTCTAAATAGATGCCAAAATAATAGTTCTAAAATACGTCTTTCCATGTTACTTCGCTGGCCATGAACCTTCAGTGTCTCCCTATTGCCTCTAGTAAAAAAAAATATAAATTTCTCTGTTTGGTATGGGAAGGTGGCTCTAGGCTATCTTTCCAGACTGATTGCATCTCACTGCCCAAATTCTACATTCCAAACATCAGCCTGGAAATATATTTGCTGTTCCTTCGACTCCACATCCCAACTCTCATATTCCCTCCTTATCTCTACCTCTTAGATACCCTAGTTTCATCCAAGGCTCATCTCATGTCCTGCCTCCTATGGTAAGTCTTTCTGAATAATAGTAATAATAACAATAATGAAACTGATTATAACAATAGTAATTAGCCTTTTTATAGACCTTTAAGGTTTGCTTAAACTAAGCTCTTTGTAAGTCTTACCTTGTTTGATTTCCTCCTAGTTGTTAGGATTCTCTCCTTCCTCAATTTATCATATACAATACATATTTATCTGTTTACATGTTGTATTTCTTTGGTAGAATGTAAGCACTTTGAGGGCATGACCTGTTGCGTGCTTTTTCTTTACTTTGCTCATAATAGGCATAATAAATGTTTCTTGGATTGGACTGGATTGGCTTCACAACTTGGAGCCTCCCAGTAATGCTTGGAGGTAGGAACAGGGAGAGAGTCACAAAACCTGACTCTCTCCCAAACCTTTCTGTTGCCTGGGCCTTCTCTATGCATGGATATCTTCTTATTTCTGATGGATTCCTCATCACATTTCTAACCTAGACTGATCTAAATCTTAGTACTATAGGATCATAACATCATGATTCTAGAATTGACTGGGACCTCAGGGGCCATCTGGTCCAACCCCCTGATCTCATAGGTGAAACAATTAAGAATTCAGGGAAGTGACACATAGCAGGCAGTTAATAAATGTTTAATAAATAGCAGTTGTGGAGGGCGGAGCCAAGATGGCAGCATAGAAGCAGGAGAACTCTGCAGCTCCCCCCACAACCACCTCAAATACCTATAAAATATGACTCTAAACAAATTTTAAGGCTCCAGAACTCACAAAATTACAGGAAAACAAATCTCCCACTGAGGGCAGCCCAGCAGGTGGGAGGGGAAGGGCTCATCACAACACACTGGGAGCCAAAAACCAGCCCAGCCTGAAACTGCTGCTTGGCCCCAGGGCTGCCAAGACAAGCCACAGCTGGAGCCTTCAGGAGAGTGGATCACCAGCAGCTGTGGCAGTTTCCAGAATTATCAACCCATAAGAAACAAGGACTAAGTGAAAGGTCAGTGGAACTCAGCTAAATTTGGGGGAGAAAAGCAGGTCTGGCCGACTGCCCCCAGAGCAAGAAGCTGCGCAGTGGCCCTGCAGCCACCTCCATGTGGTTGCTTTAGAGCTCCTGGCCTGCAGATTGTAGGGGGGCCAAGCTACCATTCAGAGGCTAAGTGCTCTTGCCTTACACTGCCTGGATAGGGATTGTGGTCTTGGGTGGTGGTCCTGAGGTGCATTTTCAGTGAGCCACAGCTGGTGGGAGCTGCAGAGACTGTGCCTCTTAATAGTGCCAGCAGCTGCAAAAACTCCAGAAATTTGAGACAAAGCTCTCCCCTCTGGAAGCAGAGTTCTATAGAGCCCAAAAGTCAAGTAAATGACTGGCAACATGAGCAGGCAAAGGAAGCAAAGTAAACACAGCAACCCAACTTTAGATTCCTTTTTTGGGGACAAAAAGGATCAAAGCATGGAATGGGAGGAAGACAACAGAGTTAGAACTCCTGCACCAAAAGCTTCCAAGAAAAATGTAGACTTGTTACAAGCCATAGAGCAGCTTAAGAAGGATTTTGAAAACCTAATAAGAGAAGTGGAGGAAAAATTGGGAAGAGAAATGAGAATGATGCAAGAAAATCATGATAAGAGAGGCAACAACATGATTGAAGAAAATAACACCTAAAAAATAGACAAATTCAAATGGCAAAAGAGACCCAAAAAGCCAATGAGGAGAAGAATGCCTTAAAAAGTTGAATTTGCCAGATGGAAAAAGAATCTCAAAAGCTCACTGAATAGAATAATTCCTTCAGAATTAGAGTAGAGCAAATGGAAGCAAATGACTTTATTAGAAATCAAGATAATATCAAACAGATCCAAACAAATGAAAAAATAGAAGGCAATGTGGAATACCTCATCAAAAAAACCACTGATCTGGAAAATAGATCCAAGAGGGACAATTTTAAAATTATTGGACTACTTGAAAGCCATGATCAGATAAAGAACCTAGAAATCATCCTTCAAGAAATTCTCAAGGAAAATTGCCCTGACACCAGAGGGCAAAATAGAACTTGAAAGAATTCACCCATCACCTCTTGAAAAAGATCCCAAAAAGAAAA
>CM053588.1:104043243-104062970 GCA_028646515.1 Pseudochirops corinnae
ATACACATATGTCTATATAGGAGGGTATATATGCGTATGAATACGTATGTGAGTATGTGTATATATGTGTACATAGACAGAGGGCACAGGATCAATTGAATAGGAAGGGATGATATTTTAAAAGGTAAAATTGAGAGGTGGGAGAGGAATAGAAGGAGAGAAGACAGGGAGAGACAGAATGGGGTTAATCATCTCATATAGAAGAGGCAAGGGATAACTGTTACAATGGAGGGGAAGAATGGGAAGGCAAAAGGGAATGGGTCAACCTTACTCTCATTGAATTTGGCTTAGGGAAGGAATGACATATACTCTATATTGGGTATCTTGTCCTACAGGAGAGTAGAGGGGATGGGGATGAGAGGAGAGATGATGGAGGGGAGGACAGGTGGCGGGGGAGGGTTGTTAGAATCACACACTTCTGTAAAGGGACAGGGACAAAGCAGAGAACAGAACAAGTGGGGGGCAAGATAGGAAGGAGAGAAATATAGTCAGTCTTTCACAATATGCCCATTGTGGAGATGTTCTGCATAACTACACATGTACGGCCTGTATTGAATTGATTGTCTTTCCAGTGGGGGTGGGTGGTGAGGGAGGTAGGGAAAGAATTTAGAATTTAAAGTTCTAAAATCAAATGTTAATATGTGTGTGTGTATGTATGTATTATTATTATTTACATGAAACTGAGAATTAAAACACACAGGCTCTGGGGTAAGGAGATCCATCTTGCCCTACCAGAAAGTCAGAGGGGTGATGGGGGAGGATATAGGAGGGAACAGATTAGAGGGGGGAGTAAACATGGGATTGCTGTTTTGGGGTGGTGGGTAGGGGAAAGATGGGGAGAAAATCTGTAAATAAAAATCTCGTAGGAATAAAGGATGTAAATTAAAAAGAAACAAAAGTTAATTTAAAAAAAAAGAATTCAGGGAAGCTGAATGACTTGCCTGACGTCACATAAAATGAGCATCTTAGACAGGATTTGAGCCCATGTCCTCTGACTTGAGAACCAGGCTCTGCACTCTGTCTATTACATTATATTCCTCTCTTCTCTTTAAACCTCCCCTCCCCTCACACTCCTTTGGGTCTCATCAGATAATCCTGCTTCCTACTTAACTGAGCAGACTCAAGTCACACATCCTAAGCTCCTTTATCCATCGTCCTTCATCCCTAAAAATCTCTCTGCTTTTTCTCCTACTCTCCTCCTTTGCTCCGATCTCAGAGGACGAGGTGTCCAGGAAGCATTGCACAGGGCTTCTGAAACTTTTTCCACTCGTGACCCCTCTTGGCGTTTTTAGCAGCATTCATTGCGCTGTGTGCATGCACACAGGGCATGCACAGCACAAAGCGGGCTGTGCTTTGTGTTCAGAACCAAGGCTGCAGTGAAGTTGTGCAATAAGACACAGGCATGTGCTGCCAGAAACACCTCAGATTCATTACACATTTGATTTTTAATTAATTTTTGGTCACTGTACATTCAGAAACCTTTTACTGCTGCCAAATTTTTTGTGGTCTCGTATGGGATCTCAACCCACAGGATGTTTCAGGATGCTGAATGTGGAGTCAAGAAGACCTGAGCTCAAATTTGAAGTCGGATGCTCACTAGCTCTGGACCTTGGGCAAGTCATTTAGCTGCTACCTGCCTCAGTTTCTTCTATTGTAAAATGTGGACAATAATAGCACCTACTTCCCCGGGTTGATATGAGGATCAAATGAAGTAATATTTGTAAAGAGCTTCGTGCCTGGAGCACAGTAGGCACTTAATACATGTTTATTTCATTCCTTCCTAACCTTAATTTCTCCACTTTTAAAAAAGAGTTGTATGGATGGCCTGTGATTTTTACATCTGATATATACTCCCAAAGCCTCCTTAGTAACAGAAAAAATGTAAACAAAACTAACAGAGAAACCATGCCTGATAGTGTATGCCCATAGGTTCTCATCTGTCTCTACCACAAGGTATCCTCTGGGGTGGAAACTGCTCATCATGCTTCATTTTAGTTCATCGACCCGTTGGTGTCCTTTCTGTTTACATTATTGTTCTTCATATTATTCTCCTCAACCCATTCTCTGGGGTCCCAGCCCCATCACCTCCTGGCTCCTTCTAAACAAAACCCATCTCCACCTCCCCCCAAGCCTTTGGAAGATCAGTTAAGGGACAAAGTTCATACCTTCACTTCAAAGAAAGCTGACCCAAATGTTGGCCACTTAAATATTAGCTTCAGAAAGGCCAGCTTTGCTTCCTCTTTGCTCTTCCCTGCATGCTTGTTGAAATAGGCCACAATGGACTATGGGAGGAATCATAGATTATATCAGCAATGGTATTAGCATTTATAATGTCACATCTAAGAGTGGGAAGACACTTAAACTCCTGTCATCCAAAGGATTAGTTATCCTTCTGCTTTGTGTAATCTGCAGATGGGATAAACTTTTTTATTTATGACATGATCCAAGTCATTGATAAAAATATTGTCCGGCACAGGGGCAAGGACAGATCCCTGGGACACTCCATTGGAGACCTCCCTCTAGATTGACCAAAAGGTGAACATACTTTTTGGATCTAAAAGTCAATTAGTTCTAAATCCACTCAATTGGACTTATCATGTAACCCTTATTTCTACATGTTAAAAATCACAAAATCTCAGAGATAAAATCTCATTAGATTCTTTGTTGAAATCCAAGGAGAGTATGTCTATGGTATTCCTTTAATCTTCCAGCATAGTATATATCAATACTTTGGACCTACGGTTTCATGGGTTTTGGTATTTCTTTCATTATTATAGATATCACAATCCTTCCATGTCTTAATAGACAATTTTTGTGAGTTGCTATACTTCATAAAAAGTATCATCTGGTGGCCAGAATTCTGGCCCAGAACCCATCACGGTGTCTTGCACACAGTGGGGCTCTTAGTAAATGTATATTGAATAAAATTGAATTGATAAGACCAGTCTAGTGTTGTTTAAAAAAATGAGGTTAGTTGAGACTACCTTTTCATGTTGAACCACCTTGATGAACATTGGCTCTTAGTGATTACAGTTTCTCTGTCTAATTGTTCATAACCCATCCTTTCAATAATACATTCTAGAATTTTGCCTGAAATTGGAATCATGCTCACAAGCCTGTAGTTTGAAGAATCTGCCTCCTTCTAGTTGAAAATTAGAATGACTTGTTTGTTCTTTCCTTTACACCAACAACTTTTAACCCAATTCAACCACCTCTACTCCCAACTTCAGCCAATCAACAAACATGGATTACCTAGTATATATAAGACACTGTGGGGTGCCAGAAGATGGAGGGAAATCTGTCATCCCTGGAAATGGTTCTGCTTACCCTTTTCCAGTCATCTGGAGAGATCTGCCGAATAAGGTCCTGTGGCACCAGCTCACGCAGCATCTTGGGAATGCTTGGGAAATAGGATTTGTCATCTTCAAACTTGACCCTGTAGATTAGGGCTCCCAACTGAAGGACTTCTTCCCGGGTAGATTTATGGTAACCACGAAGGTATTTCGGCAATTCCTGCAAGAAATATCAGGATGAGGACAAGGAAAAAAACTGACTCCTTCCTTCCAGAACTTTCAATGACTCCCTAATACCAGGCATTCAAGTCCCTCCATGATGTGGTTCAAAGCTAAATTTTTTTCTTAAAATTGTGATTTCTTGATTTTATCTTTGTATTAGTCATCTCAACCCTTCCCCTGACCTGCTTAAACCTGGCCATGTGACTAATAATAAAAAGCAAAGAAGTCCAATACAGTAACTACATGACAATGTATATGATATTCTACACTAGTAATTCTCCCCTCTCATTTCCCACCTGGCACAAAGAGGGGAAGTATGGTCTCCAGGACCTTCATTGGTTTTTCAGTTGCTCAGAGTCTGACCTCTTTTAGAGATGATTTCATTTACCATGTTGTAGTCATGCATCTATTGTTCTCTTGGTTCTGCTTACTTCCTTCAACCTGAGTTGATACAAATCTTCCCATGCTTCTTTAAACTCCTTATAATCATCATTTCTGGCTGCCTAATAATATTCTGTTACCTCCATATGCTAGAGAGTTTTGTGTGGTTTTTTGGTCATTTCCCAAATGATGGGAAACAACTTTGTTTCCAGTTCTTTGCCATCACGAAAATACTGCTATGAATATTTGGTGTATATGGGGTCCTTTGTGATTTTGGTTTCCTATGAGATAGAAAGTTAATAGTAGGATCTCAGAAAATGGAGTCATTTTGCTTGCATAATTCCAAACTAACCTCTAGAATCATTGGACCAGCTTACAGTTCCACCCACAGGGAATTAGTATGCCTGTCTTCCCACAGCCCATCAACCTTGTTTCCATTTTTGTATATTTTTGACAGTTTGTAAGATGCTGTTTTCATTTGCACTTCTCTTACTATTAGTTATTTGTAGCATGTTGTTATCAGGTCATTTATATAGTTTGCAATTCTTCTTTTGAAAACTGTTGAGGTAGCATGATGTGAGAGGAAGCTGAATCTGGAGTCAGGTTCAAGTCCTACTACCTCTGATACATATTGGCTACATGTGGCTCTGGGAAAGTAACTTAACCTTTCACTGCCCTAGAGAACTTGCTAAGACCATAAGTTGCAGAAAATTTGCCAATCTGCATTGGCAGAGGAATTCCTTATGGGGAGCTCCCTACAAAATGGAGTCATAGGCTCAGTTTTAAAGGTATATATATGTTCAAACTGTTAATATCTTTTGACTAGCCAAGTGGGGTGGCACACACAATCCCAGCTACTGGGGAAGGTGCAGCTGGTGGATCATGAATTAAAGAATAAAATAAGATTATATCTCCTAAAATTGTTTTATGGTGGGACATTTTATCTTCTGGTTATAGTTCCATTCTGAGATTATTATGAAAAATATTTAGATCTAAAACCAATTTTTGCCAACCTGCTTTCCATTCTTTTTTTTTTTTATCACTTTTTATAAAAAAAAATGAGTTTCCGATGATTTATATTACTGGGCTTATTAAACAATGGGACACTTTTAAATGTCAATTGCTTCTGTTTCTTGCTTATCCAGCCTGATCTACTGATTTATTTGTCTATTTTTAACCAGTACTAAATAGTTTTGATGACTAATGCTTTATTATATTATTTAAAGTCTGCTCCCTTAACTTGTAATTTTTTTCATTATTTCTCATGACATTCTAGACTTTTTCTTTTTTTTCAAATGAATTTAATCATTATTTTGTCTAGTTCCACACATTAATCCCTTGGTTTTGATTAGTAATTTAATTTAATAAATTTGTAAATTAATTTTGATATTATTGTCATTTTTACTATATTAGCACAGCCTAACCATGAGCAACGAATCTCTCTCAAATTATTTTTATTTTATTATTTCTGTAAAGAGAATTTTAGAGTTATATTTAATAAATCTTGTGTTCGTTTTGGCAGATAGTCTTTGGATAATACTTCAGTTGTCCCTCAATCTCCCTCTAGGAGACTCAGGTTCTTCATCTGTAAAATGGGTATAACAATCCCTATCCAATGATGGAGTTCAGCATCTGGAAGGGAACGCTCATTGGAGGAGGTGGGGGGAGTGGGGGGTAGTGTTGAATCAGACTAGTCTTCATGTCAATTGACCAATAAACATTTATTAAACGCCTACTATATGCTAAGCACGGGATCCCTTTCCTAAGAGCAAAAGCCTCCCTGGAGGTGCCATCACTGAACAATCCTTCGGTCTCAGAATTTCTCTATGTTTAGGAAGAAAAGCTGCTCCTATCTTTCCACAGCATTGACTGATCCAGTGAGGATGCCTTATGCTCACCTGATAATAGTGGAAAATAGAATCTGCCATTGGGTCCTTCCCAGGAATCGTATTGGTCCATAGCTTCTTCATGAAGAACACTTGGTAGGTAAGAGAAGGCACAATCCCTACAAAGACAGGCCTATTGTCAGCTTGGGCAAGCCTGGGAATGAAACCTATGGGTTTTGAGGGCCACTGGACACTGTCAGCCTTGGCTTTTACTGTTGTCCACCATCAACCAATTCATCAATCGGTCAATCAATCAATAAGCATTTTTAGGCATCCCCTATGTTCCAGGTAGTGCTGGGGCACTAGAGATACAAATACAAAGAATGAAACCATCTCTGCCTTCAAGAGGCTCATGTTCTAATGGGAGAGACAACAAGTACTTATATAAATATATACAGCATGCATATAAAGTAAGTAAACATAAATGTATCGAGAATAATTAAATGTGAAATGGATTGGGAGTTCGGCACCAGCTTTTGGGAGAACAAAGAAAGATCTGATACAAAAGATTGTACTTGAAATACATCTTAAAGGAAGAGAGAGACTCTTTGAGGTAGAGCTAAGGATAGAGTATATTCTAGGTATAGGGGATGGATAGACTGGAGTAGGGGAAGACTTGGGGCAAAGAGACCAACTGGGAGGTTATTACAATAATCTGGGGGGAGGTGAGGAAGGCCTGGAATACCTTCTTTTGTCCTCCCCCTCTACCTGGTGAATTCCTCTACATTTAACTTTTAAATCCTACTCAAAAGCCACCTCCTCCAAGAAGCCTTCCCTGACATCCCCAACTGCTAAGAATCTTCTCCTTTAGAACCTCACATGGCACTTTTTCTTCATCTCTCTAATGCATGTAGCAGGTAATATTGGAATGTTACACTTATCTGTTTGTGTTTTATCCTCTACTTGACTGTGAGCTACATGAGGTCAGGGACTGTGTCTTAGTTAAGCTTTGTAGAAACCCTGTATCTCCTCCAACATCTAGCATGGTGCTCTGCAAGCTTAATATTTAAAGAGAATTGTTGAAATGGTTCTACTCTTTCTGCCAGAGACCTTAGTGAAGAGACACCAGGCCAGGACTCTAAGCATAACAGGGATGTGCTAGGAGATAGAAGTGTTCTACTAGAAAGTCTAGGAGCCTGAAGACTTGGACTCTAACCCAGATCTGTCCTGATTTTATATGTGACCACAAGTGACTTCCCTACTCTGGGCCTCAGTCTCATCATTTTTGGGGGGTGGGGTGGAAATAGATGAATGATAGATCATAAAATCATAAGATTTAGAGCTAATATGACCCCCTCACTTTACAGAGAAGGAATCTGAGGCATAAGGAATTTCTTTATGATCCCTTTCAGCTCTTACATTCTTTGATTTGATGAGAAGGTCAGAGTAAAAGTTCACTGCCTGTGTGACTCTGGACAAGTAAGTCACAACTTCTCCATGTTCTAGGCAACTCCCTAAGACTATAAATTGCAAAGAAGAGAACAACCCATATCAGTAGAGTTGTCTCCCAGGTAATACATAAATGATATTATATATAATGAAGTAATATAATAATTATATGTTATATATTGCATGTAGAATATAATTGTCTCCTAGGTGATACATGTATAATTATATATTACACATATATTATAATTATTTATAGTTTAATTAATATAATAATTATATGTTCCATATTGAATATAGTTGTCTCCTTGGCAATACATATATAAAATTATATATAATATATTAATCATATTGTATATGTAGCCGCACACATATATAAGTATATACTCATGTAAATGTATAGATATGTACATGTGTATGTATATGTATATCTACCAGAATGGACAATACCTAGGGCCAGAATTGAAAAAGAAGAAGGTAGCAATTGCATTTGGGAAACTGTGCTGTGCTTTTTTTTTCTTTTGCTTTTTGGAGGGCAATTGATGTTAAGTGACTTACCCAAGGTCACACAGCTAGTTTTTTGTGTTAAGTGTCTGAGGCCAGATTTGAACTCAGGTTCTCCTGACTCCAGGGCCAGTGCCCTATACACTGTGCCACGTAACCACTCCCAGGTGCTGCACTTTCAATGATTCCAAGTTACTCCCTTACACCAAACCTGATTGCTTCACCACCCAGAGTCTTCCATTGATAACAACAACAATAACTAGCATTTGTATAGCACTTTAAAGTTTCTGAAGCATTGTACATGTCATCTCATGAAGAATCTAAGTGCCAATGACCCAGAGAGTAATGCAAAGAAACATAGCCGTTCTAAACAGAAGGTCGCACATTGCCACTGATTTCTTATGTGCAAGAAATGATGCATAGATCTACGACCCAGGAAATGTAAGGTCAGAAGAGGAGGTAGGCTAGTCATGCAGTGAGAGCAAAAGGAAAACAGATGCAAGGCCTAGCCTGAGGGCCACCCTGGGGCCCAATACCCTAGAAAGACCTTCCACACAAATTCTGCCTATGGAGCAGCTATGGGAAGATTGGGATGGATGGAATGAGAAGGCATGGATGGATGGTGATCTCTACCTATGGAAGGATACCCACAATAATGAGATCACAGTATAGGTATATCATGGGGAATCATTGAAGGTCTTAATTCAATTCAAAATGCATTTAAGGGGTGGCTAGGTGGCACAGTGAATAGAGCACTGGCCCTGGAGTCAGGAGGACCTGAGTTCAAATCCAGCCTCAGACACTTAACACACACACACACACACACACACACAAACTAGCCATGTGACCTAGGGCAAGTCACTTTACCCCAATTGCCCTACCTTCGCCCCTACAACAAATAAAAAATAAAAAAACAAATGTTAAAAAAAATGCATTTAATTTTTTAAAAAGCTCACTAAGTGTAGAATCCTATAGGACAGTGGTTCTCAACCTTCCTAATGTGGCTACCCTTTAATGCTCATATGTGGGCGGACCCGCCTGGAGATGGATAGAGGAGAGATGTCTCGGTTCCTAAGACCATTGGGAATATGTGTTTTCTGATGGTCTTAGGCGACCTCTGTGAAAGGGTTGTTCGACCCCCAAAGGGGTCGCAACCTACAGGTTGAGAACCGCTGCTTTAGGAGATACCAAGATTAAGACATGGTCTTAGCCTTCATTGAAGGATAGTAAATTTAAAAATCAGAGAAGCACCTAGGAGAGATCAGTTTATCTAGTCTTCCCAGCCCCAGTTTCAGGAAGGTGATTGTTTAAGGCCCCCAGGATAAGTAGTTGTGGGTTACCCTTAGGAAAATCTTATAAGGCATAAAGCCTTCAGATTCCCTAGGTTGACCATTGTAGGTTTTTATCTCCTGAGAGTCAAGTTCTTAGAATGTGTGCCTTTCTCTGGACCTCCATTGCCTTCTCTGATGATAAGAAAGCTGGACCAGAAGGCCTTTAAGGTCCTTTCGAGGTCTAAAAAATTCTCAGATTGTTACCATCTTTCATGGGTCTTGCTTTTTTTATCCAGTCTGTCAAGTGTCGGACGAAGTCAAAGAAGAAATCACCCTCAGGGACACTGATGACCTGGAGAGAAATGTCTCCGTTAGGGTCAGGTGAATGACAGGGGACCCTTGTTTTTAACGTCTTACTGCTACCCAACTTCAAACCCAAATTACCTCTTTTTTAAAAGACAAGTCCAAACTTTATTTAGAATAACATTTTAAGTTTAAAGTTACTAAACAAATCACAATGAAAAAATTAAAAAGAGAATAGTGTGGCAAGTTGTGATTATCTTCTAGCTCTCCCCCCTTCCCAGTCCATACTACAGAGGTCAGTAGAATAATGTTTTAGCTCCCAGCTCTGATCATATCACTCATCTGCTTAAGAGCCCCCCTCCTCCAGCAGTTCCCCAGTGCCTAAAGGAGGAAGTCCAAACTCCCTAGCCTGGGATCCAAGGTTTTCTACAACCTGGCACCAACCACCCTTTCCAGCTTTCTGTCCCACTCACTGATTCCTTCAGTATACCCTGTGCTTTCAACAAAATGACCTCCTTACCATCTCCAAAACTATCTTGCCTTTCTCACCCCCATGCCTTTGCTCACACCATTGTCTGGAGTCCCTTCTCTTCCAAGGTCTATTCATTTAATTCCTACCTGTCCTACAAGTCCCAGCTTCCTAGATTAATGTTTCTATCATGCCTCCTACTATATATACTTACATGTGTGTAAGTGCATGCATTAAATGGAGAGTAGTTATGTTAGCTTATAGACTATCATTAAGTACAAAGTAACAATGTTCTATAGAGAGAGAAACAGAGTAAATCGTTCTCAAAGAACTGTATACATGTTTCAACATACATATGTATGCATACCACATGTACATATATATCCATTGCCCATATAGGTCTGTGTACACATATGTATGTACATATATGCACGCACACATGTGTGTATACACATACAAGGACTGTACCGATATATCACATATATTATGGAAGCTGTTTATAAGCAGAAACCATTTGGCCCACAGAGATTGATTCCATGAGCCAAATGTCACTTCTCCTTGCTATGATTTGTAATGTCAATAAAGTGTTTTGCTGATTTGTACCTTAACCTTTGAGCACTGGGTCTTTTTACCCTAATATATGATTCTATGCAATATGTATGTATGTCCTCATATACATATAATATCCAATGTACATAGACTCTGTAAGTCCAAGCTTATACTTAGAGGTGTAAGCAAAGTCCCAGAATGGATAGATTCCTTTGGGTTAGAGCAGAAATCGGTGGTGATGGAGTAGGGGCTCAGGGAAGGCTATTCACCATCTCCCAGTCTCACTCTGCCCTTTCTCACCTCAGACCGTCTCCTATTCCTAGAATGAATCCTTCCCCCTCCCCCAAACTTCTCCGCCAGTTAGAATAGTAGAAAGTAGGCCCCTTGAGGGCAGGGATGACTTCATATTTGATTCTGTAACCCCAGCACAATACCTAGTACATAGTAGTTGAATTGAACTGGAATTCCTTCCCTCCTTCAAGGCCCAGCTTAGGTGGCTCCTCTTCCATGAAGTCTTCCCTGATCATCCCTAACTAGGGATTTCTCACATCCTTTGTATAGGCATTCTTGTACTTATTGATTTTTTTTATTGATCTTCGTCCCTGTCTTGTCCTTCCCACTATACTTTAAGATCCTTCTTTGTACCACCCCATCACCAAAGTCAGTGGCCCACACATTGTAGCCACTTAATAGATGGTTCTTAGATTTGATTTTCTACTTTCTTGGAAGGAGCAACAACTTAATCTGAGCCTTGAAGGATGGGGTTGGAATTCCAACAGATGGAGGGAGGGCAGAGTGGGAGGTAGAGACACTCTAGACATAGGGAATATAAGCAAAGGTAGGGAGACGGGAAAATTTGGGCATGAATGTCTGTCTATACATAGCAACAGCAGGTCTTGCTAGCAAGATTTTGTACATATATACTCACTGCCCATATAAGTCTGTGTGTATGTATGTGATGTTCATATATGCACACACATATGTACAAGGACTGTATATGTATGTATGTGTATATATATGTATCCATATACGATGGGAGTTGTTTATAAGGATCTTTCTTCTGTCTCTGACCTCCTTGGAGTATATATTTGCTTAGTATTGACATTACTTTCAAAGGGTAGAAGCACTTTAGTGATTGTCCACATATGATTCCAAACTGTTTTCCAAAATGAGTAGACCAAATCACAGCTCCACCAATAATGTGTTAGTGTGTCTGTCTTCCCACAGTTGGGGATGTATAAGAGATAATGAGAGCTCTAGTTTGTCTCCCTAACTGAATTATCAGCTATTCTACCAGTTTAATATCTCTCACCACCCCCTCCTCTCCCACCTTCCCACCAATTCTTAAATCTAATATATTCCATACCTCCAATCTGTCCTTGCTGACTGACTGACTGACTGACTCACCTTGTCAGAAATTTTAACGAAGAGGCTGAATCCATCTGAGGCCTTCAGAAGCAGCCTGGTGGAAATGCTCTGACAGAAGTCCTTGGCCTTGGTGCTGGATTCTACCTCAAAGGCCTGTGTGAAGGGAAGAGAGTAGATGCTCTCAGAATTCTCTTCCCACAGGGTTCCCTCAATCCCTAGCCCCTTCCCCCTGGAAACCTGCACTCCCATGACCACTTCCCCAGGGGTCCCCTTTGGAGTCCTCTCTTACCTTCCTATTCACTTTGGCCACATCTGCTGTAAGAAAGTTGGGCAATGTTTTCTTCCTTTAAGCTTCAGACAATTCTGCCTTGTTTGCTTGGACCTAGGAGGTTTCTCCTGCTCACAACCATCACTGTCCTCTTTCTGTCCTCTCCCACCTCCATGCCTTCGTCCAAAGGCCCACCCTCCATCCCACCCCCATGCCATCTCTACCTCTTCATTTCCTTCAAGACCCAAATCAAGTACCCTCTCTTCCATGGAGCCTTTTCTGATTTCCCAAGGCTGAAGTACAGGTGATAAAGTATAGTAGAAAGAGAGCTGAGGTAGCAATCAGAAGTTAGAAAAACTGAGATCCAAATCCCTGCTACCATTCAACTCTGCTACCATTTGTGTGACCTTGGACTTCACCTCTCTTGGCCTTAGTTTCCTCATCTGTAATGTAAGGATCATAGCTCTGGAGGTGGAAGGTACTTAAGAGGTCAATGGGCCCAACTCCCTAATATTGCAGGTGAGGAAACTGAGTCCTAGTGGGTGAAAGGACTCACCCAAAGTCACAAAGGCAGTCCAAGGTAGGAATTCTGTCCAGATCTCCTCAATCCTGACTCTTTCCACTATATACTTCTGGACAGGATAAGCTCTAAATTTCCTCTAAGCTCTAAAAATCTAGATCCTCCATTCTTGAATCTTTTGAGCGTCCATGGTTGGCCTTCCCTAGGCTTCATCATTCTCTACCCCATATAATGCTCATTTGTGCACATATCCAACAAATCCAAGAACAGAATGTCCTTAAGGGCAGGGGTCATGCCATTTATTTCTTCATATCCCTAGTGCCGAGCACAAGGCCTTGAATGCAGTAGACATTTAATAAGCGCTTGTTTTTTCACAATGCCTGTCAGTCATTAAGATTCTGTCATGCCCCATGAGGCCACAACATGAGTTCATGATGCAGGAGTTACCTGACAAGCTCCACAGGGTATTGGAATGAGCAAAAGACTCTAAGGATAATTAGAGATTTTCCAGTGTAGAATGGGCTGCCTTGAGAAGTAGTGAGTTGCCTGGCCCTGGAGGTATTTAAGTAAAGGCTGGTTGGCCACCTGTAAGGGATGCTAAAGAAGAGGTCCCTGATTAGGTAGGGGCTCACCGGGATGCCCTCTGAGGTCCCTTCCAACTCTCCCATGGCCCTGTACTCTTTGAGGAGCTGATTTCTAAGCAGTCAACTTGTTTGACTTAGCCAACACACTAATAGTAAGAAGGGGGGTGGGTATTGCTAGGGATGCCAGCCATGGGACTTGGAAGTGACAAGAGTAAGGAGGATAACCTTAATGAAGTGGCAGTAAGAGAATGACTGATAAAGAAGACCACCTGGCCTTGAAGGCCATGGCCACAGGGGAAAGAGTGCTAAGGAAAAGGCAGGGAAATCCTGCCACAGCTGACCAGGGTAAAGGACAAAAGTATTCATGTAGTCCCTGAAAAAAAACAGAATTAGCAGAATTCCTAGGATGATTCCCACAAAGCCAGAGAACATAAGAGTATGGTCAATTGGAAGCTGGATGTAGAATCTAATCAAGTAATGGGGAGAAGAATGAATCTGGAGTCAAAAGAACTGGATTTGAATCCTGATGGCCAAATACTACCTGTATAACCTTGAACAAGTCACTTCCCCTCTTTTCCTTCCTTTGTAAAGTGAGAAAGCTGCTCTGGGGGATCATTCAGGTCCCTTCCAGTTCTAAGTCCCATGACAGCCATCCCAGAGTTCCACTGTTCTGTCTTCTCCCATAATCAAATATGGGTTAAGCCCTGGACTAACCCAAAGCAGGGAATGAATAAGACACATTGGCCTCTGGCTTACCTCATCGGTGTCATCAGGAAAGTAGACTTTGTGGAAAATCTGGGTGGTTTTGTGCTGAATGGCCTCCACCTCCACCAAGTGGGGAGGATACTTCCGAGAACCGTTCCTGAAAGGCAAAGTACCTTGTTCATTGTCAGGAGCCAGGGAAACTGGGGACTTGAGCAAGGATTCAAAGACTTGCTCAGGAGCATGGGTACAGGGTGACTGATGAAGATGCAGGGGCATCCATCCAATACTACAGTTCATCAAACCTACAGAGAGATGTCCAAGATGCTCACGAAGCCCCTTGATTCTTTCCTTTTCCTTCATTCCTCACAACCATTACAACAATGCAAATATAATCCCTGCCCTCATGAAGGTTCCAGTCTAGTGGGGGAGATATGAAACATATCAACAAGAAGCAGCATTTCCTAAACACTAACAATGTATCAGATGCTGTGCTAAAGAAAGACAGACAAAAAAGACATGATAGCCTGCCTTCAAGAAGCTCACATTCTAATTGGAAAGACAATATGGAAATATCTAGGTATTATATATGTAGGCACCTAGATGGAGCAATGGATAGGGTGCTGGACCTAGAGTTAGGAAGACTCCTCTTCCCGAGTTCAAATCCGACCTCAGACACTTACTAGCTGTGTGACCTGTTTGTCTCAGTTTCCTCATCTGGAAAATTATCTGTGTGTGTGGGGGGGGTGAGGTGGGGGGAGAACTGGATGATCACAGCTTGACCCCACTAAACTCATAAACAGCAAAAGCTGTAGGTGAGGAACATGTTCTCTGCAAAAGCAGAGTCAAATATGTTTGCATGGAAATGCAGTTGGGCAGAATATTCCATGAACAGTTTGTATAAGGTACTTTATCATGAAGACAGAACAAAGGCTGATAAAGTAAAACATCATGTACCCATATAATCTTTACATGCTTTTCATTATACTTGCTTATGTTTTGTACAATTTTAGAATGTAGCCTCAATAAAATCCAGTGTGTTGGCGTGGCTTGGGGCAGCGGCTTGCTTCTGAGACTGCCCAGGCTATGCTAACTTAAGCTTGTGAGCTCTTCTCCTTTCTTTACCTCATGTGCTCTTGCCCCTTTCCAGGTTCCACTTGCAGAACCCTGCTATGCCGGCCACAGCAACTGGCACCCGAACCGGGACCTGAAGGGATGGATTTGGTGACAGCAGCAGTTGGCAGCCGGATCTTTCCCCGTGTTGCAATTGTGAGTAGACCGGGGATTAATTATGGGACAAGAAAACTCTACCCAAAGGAGCTATATCAATTTACTGAAATGTCTAACAAAGCAATCCGGAGCTAAAGTTCAGGAAGGTAAAACAGAAGACATGGCAGAGGAAATTATAAAGCATAATCTATGGTTCCCAGAGGAAGGGACCATAGACTGGAAAAACTGGGACCGTATGGGGGAAAGTATGAAAAAGGTACATTATAGCAGCAAGCCAGTTTCTACTTCTGTGCTGTCAACAAGGGGTTTAATAAAATGGGCATCAGAACCATAGAGGGCCCCAGAAGGGGACACTCCCCCAACTACAAGAAGGAGGTCATTCCCGGCTCCCCCTTACCCTCCTCCTCCTCCTCTTTCTCCTCCTAGTAATCCTTTCATTGTTAAGGAATCCGCTGCCACGCCTATACCTCTAACACACAATTGTTCCTATCCTAATGGAACAACTCCATCTAGTGGATCTTGTAAACTAACCCCATTACAAGAGGCCATGAAAAACATTTCTTTAGCAGATGAAGTAGAAATGGCCTTCCCTGTGCCAGTCTGCCCCGACCCTAATAACCCAAACTTTATTATAGTAGAGCCCCAGATGTTTGACCATAAAACTCTCAAAGCTCTCTGTGATAGTGTCATTCAAAATGGAGCCATTGCACCTTTCACCATGGCCCTTGTAGAATCCTTGGGGAGACAGATTCTCCCCCCTTTCAATCGGTTCACTTTGACAAAGTCTGCCTTAGATGGCAGAGACCACATGTTATGGAAAATGACGTACAGTGATTTTTGTCAAGAGCAGGAAAGAGCCAACCATGCGGGGGCGGAGAACTGAACATTAATTATGAACAACTGACAGGGACAGGGGCTTATTCTGGCTTACAGCACCAATTATAGTATGAACAGACAGCTTTTGAACAAATCAGTTTGGTGGCCAGAGGAGCCTGGCAATCATTACCAGAAAAGAGGAGTCTCACAAACTCATTTACTACTTGTTTGCGGGGTCCTACAGAACCCTAGTCCCAGTATATTGACTGCTTGACCAGAGCAGTGACGAGGCAGGTAGCCCATAGCAAGGCTGCAGACATTCTGATTAAACAACTTGCTTATGAGAATGCCAACGAGGATTGGAAAAAGGCCCTAACCCCAAGATGTGGGTACTGCCTCCCATAAACAAGCCATGTTAGCAGAAGCCCTAAAAGAAGGAGTGACATGTTATCAGTTTGAGAAGAAAGGCCATTTTCAAAGAGAATACCCATTACATTCTAGTGGCCCCAGTGCCAATAGTGGGTATACAAACAGAAGGGACCCCCAAAATTCAGGAAGGGCAAACACTGGGCCAATCATTGTCATTTTAAATTCAAGATTGATGGGACTCCAGTTGCAAATCAGTCGGGAAACACCTAGAGGGGCTCTCCCCAAGCTCCAAAAAACTAAACAGGGGCCTTGAAAAGAACAAGTTTACTATCTCTCAGTTATATAGAATGACTGAGGGCAGCACCAGCCTTGATCTACCTGTTGGGAATAATCATCCTATCAACCGGCCTTTATGGCCCTATCCCCCAAAATTCTGTCAGCTTAATAAGTGGTCTCACTATGAAGGGCCTCAAAGTCTTTCCCGGAGTTATAGATGTAGACTATACAGGGGAAATTAAAGTTATAGTGCAACGTTCCTCCCTCCTACCTTTACATCAAGGTATGAGAATAGCACAACTACTTCTCCTACCATGTATACCCATTGGGAAGATGAAAACTCAAATTCGAGGACCCTCTGGCTTTGGTAGTGTGAGACAATACGCTACATAGTGGTCACAAACAATTAATCATGAGTGCCCAACTATGATACTTAAACATAAAAAACAAAAGAATAATAGGTCTTATTGATACTGGTGCTGATGTTTCTGTAATAGCTACTTTTGATTGGCCGCCTTCTTGGCCTACCCTGGAGCCTGCTCAAACTCTTGGGGGGATGGGGGGAGCCGTCGAGATACTAAGAAAAGTGCTTTTGATCTTGTTTGGAGTAATGATGATGGCAATCAAGGTGAATTCCAACTCTACATAGTAGATACACCTATAACTCTCTAGGGTCAGAATATACTATCCCAATTGGGTATTATTATAGATAGCTACACCCAAGAGCAGAAAAGATCTTTCATAGGGACCCTGCATCTTTCTCTCCCACCCAGATCTGATCCAAATACAAATTAACCAGTGTGGATGGAGCAGTGGCCCCTGTCAAGGGAGAAGCTCACACACATACATGAGCTAGTTCAAGAACAGATAGAGGCAGGACATATTGAGGAATCTAACAATCCATGGAATACGCCTATCTTCACTATCTGGAAAAAATCCAGGAAGTGGAGACTCTTACATGATCTAAGGCAGTGGTTCTCAACCTTCCTAATGCCTTGACCCTTTAATACTCCTATGTGGGTGTATCTGCATGTGGGCAGACCCACCTGGAGACAGATAGAGGAGCGGTGTCTCGGTTCCTAAGACCATCGGAAATGTGTGTTTTCCAAAGGTCTTAGGCCACCCCTGTGAAAGGGTCGTTCAACCCCCAAAGGGGTCGCAACCCACAGGTTGAGAACCGCTCACTAAGGGAAGAAAATAAACAAATGCAAGCCATGGGAGGGAGCCTTACAACACGGATTCCTTACCCCCATAGCCATTGCCCGAAAATGATATTTAAGGGTCATAGCTCTTGAGGATTGCTTTTTTACTATTCTCTTAGCTGAATAAGATAAGCAAAGATTTGCCTTTCCTGCCCTATCAATTAATCTCTAGGCCCTTGTGAAAAGATACCAATGGCAAGTTTTATTTTATGATGTGCCAAAAATACGTACAAAAAGCAATCAATCCAATTAGGCAACTTTATCCTAAGGCTTATATTATCCATTATATGGATAATATTTTGATTTCAACCTCAAAAGGAGAAGAATTGAACATTATATTAATTAACTTAGAAAAATCTCTACGCAAGTATGAATTTGTGATAGTCCCTGAAAAGATCCAAAAAATAGAACCTTAGAAATATTTAGAAACTATCATAGAGGCTGTTTGCATCTGGCCACAAAAGCTAGAAATAAGGAGAGACAATTTAAAGACTCTTCATGATTTTCAAAAACTAATGGGAGATATAAATTGGCTTAGGCCCTCATTAAAAATAACTACTTGTCAAATGAGACATTTATTTGCCATACTAAAAGGGGATTCGTCTATACCTTCTCCTTGTACTCTTACTCCTGAGGCTGTAGCAGAGTTAAGTATTGTGGAGCAAGGGATTCAGGAAACTCAAGTACTCAGGGTTGATCCTTCTGAGAAGATTTCTTTTTTTTTAAACTTTTGTTTATTTTAGTTTACATCATTCATTTCCACAAGATTTTGAGTTACAAATTTTCTCCCCATCTTTCTCCTACCCACCACCCCAAAACAGTGATCCCACTGTATAACCCCTCCCCCAATCTATTCTCTCCTATGTCCTCCCCCATCACCTCTCTGACTTTCTGGTAGGGCAAGATGGATCTCCCTACCCCAGTGCCTGTATATCTTAATTCCCAGTTGCATATAATTATTAATTATATACACACACACATATATATATGTATGCACACATATATATTTTTTAACATTTGATTATAGAACTTTAAATTCTAATTCTTACCATTCCTCCCTTGTCACCCACCCCCACTGGAAAGACAAGCAATTCAATACAGGCTGTACATGTGTAGTTATGCAGAACATCTCGACAATGGACATACTGTGAGAGACTGACTATATTTCCCTCCTTCCTATCCTGCCCTCCCCTTGTTCTATTCTCTACTTTGTTCCTGTCTCTTTACAGAAGTGTGTGCTTCTAACAACTCTCCCCCCACCCTGCACTCCCTTCCATAATCCCCCCTCATTCCCATCCCCCCTACTCTCCTGTAGGGCAAGATACCCAAAGTAGAGTGTCATTCCTTCCCTAAGCCAAATTCAATTTGAGTAGAGTTGACCCATTCCCTTTTGCCTTCCCATTCTTCCCCTCCATTGTAACAATTATCCCTAGCCTCTTCTATATGAGATGATTAACCCCATTCTGTCTCTTCTATTCCTCTCCCACCTCTCAATTTCACTTTTTAAAATATCATCCCTTCCTATTCAATTGATCCTGTGCCCTCTATGTACACATATATACACATGCTCAGATATGTATTCATGCGCATATATATACCCTCCTATATAGACATATGTGTATATATACATCTACATTTGTATTCCCTTCACCTATCCTCATACTGAGAAAAGTTTCAAAATTTACAATTATCATTTTTCCGTGTTGGCATATGAATAGTTCAACTTTGATAAGTTCCTTATGATTTCATTTCCATGTTTACCTTCTCATGCTTCTTGTATTTGAATGTCAAATTTTTTTATTCAGCTCTGGTTTTTTCAGCAAGAATGCTTGAAAGCCCTCCAGCTCATTGAATGACCACATTTCCCCCTGAAAACATTATACTCAATTTTGCTGGGTAAGTGATTCTTGGTTTTAATCCTAGCTCCCTTGATCTCCAGAATATCATATACCAGGCCCTTCAATCCCTTAAAGTAGAAGCTGCTAGATCCTGAGTTATCCTGATTGTGTTTCCACAGTATTCAAATTGTTTCTTTTTGGCAGCTTGCAATATTTTCTCCTTTATCTGGGAACTCTGGAACCTGGCTATAACATTCCTAGGGGTTTTCTTTTGGGGATCTTTTTCGAGA
>CM053588.1:104063470-104118318 GCA_028646515.1 Pseudochirops corinnae
GCTTTTTGGGCCTCTTTTGCCATTTGAGTTAATCTATTTTTAAGGTGTTATTTTCTTCAGTCAGGTTGTTGACTCTCTTATCATGATTTTCTTGCATCATTCTCATTTCTCTTCCCAATTTTTCCTCTACTTCCCTTATTTGGTTTTCAAAATCCTTCTTATGCTCCTCTATGGCTTGTAACCAGCTTACATTTTTCTTGGAAGCTTTTGGTGTGGGAGATCTGACTGTGTTGTCTTCCTCCCATTCCATGCTTTGATCCTTGTTGTCCCCAAAAAAGGAATCTAAAGTTGGATTGCTGAGCTTGGTTTGCTTCCTTTGCCTGCTCATGCTATCAGGCAATTAACTTGATTTTTGAGCCACAGTAAATCTCTACTTCCTAGGGCGAGAGCTTTGTCCCAAATTGCTGGGGGTTTTGCAGGTGCTAGAGCTATTAGGGGGCCGCCATCTCTGCAGCTCCCACTTGCTTTGGCTTACTGGTCACACACCTCAGGACCACCACCTAAAACCATGATCCCAATCCAGGCAGGTTAATGCAAGAGCACTTAGCCTCTGAATGATTGCTTGGCGCCCCCTGCAATCTGCAGGCTGTTAGCTCTTAAAGCAGCCATGTGGAGGCAGGTGCAGGGCTGCCACTTCTGCTTCTTTCTTGCTCTGGGGACAGATGGACAGACCACTTCTTTCCCCCAAATTTAGCTGAGTTCCACTGACCTTTCAGTTTGTCCTTGTTTCTTATGGGTTGATAATTCTGGATACTGCCCCAGCTGCCAGTGATCCCCTCTCCTGAATGCTCCAGCCGCAGCTTGTCCTGGTGACCCTGGGGTTCAAGCCGTGACTGGTCTCGGCTCCCAGTGTGCTGCAATGAGCCCTTCCTGTCCTACCTGCCAGGCTGCCTTCAGCAGGAGATGTGTTTTTCTGTAATTTTGTGGGTTCTGGAGCTCTAAAATTTGTTTAGAGTCACATTTTATAGGTATTTGAGGTGTTTATGGGGGGAGCTGCAGAGTTCTCCTGCTTCTATGCTGCCATCTTGACTCCGCCCCTCTGAGAAGATTTCTTTAGTTGTCATCCCCACCTTTTATACACCCACTGGAGCAATATATCAACCAACTGGGGTATTGGAATGGATTCATTTAGCTAACCAACAAAGAAAGGCTTTAGCCACTTATGTAGAAGTGATCTCCAAGATAATTACTGATTGGTAAAAAAGAATTATTCAAATATTTGGGGTTGACCCCCAGATAATATGTGTGCCATTGGACAAAGAGCGGTGTAATGTTTTATGAGCTCATTCCCTGCCCCAGCAGGTAGCTTTTGCAGATTTTCTAGGTTCTGTAAATAATCACCTCCCTAACAATAAGATTCTACACTGCATCTATGCATCCCTTTATCTTTCCAAAAATAACCTCCATTCATCCTATCTCTAATGCTATAAATGTTTTCACTGATGCCTCAAATAATGGAAAAGCCTCAGTAGCTTATGGAACCCAGAAAACTACTAGAAACCTCACACACGACCCCCCCCAAGGCAAAATTAGCGGCTGTTAAGTATGCCCTTGATCATGTCTCTTCCGCATGTAACATAATTTCCAATTCTCAATAGATGGTCCAATTAATTTTTCGATTGGAAACTGCTAAAATCAAGCCTGTACCTGATCAGCAACTATTTGATTTATTCTTATCAACTCAGGATACTATTTGTAGCCGTACCTCTCCATTCTTTATCACTCATATACAGTCTCACACCAATCTATCAGCCCATTAACACTAGGCAGCCAACAGGCCAATAATCTCATTTATTTTGCCCTCAAAGAAGCAAGACTCTTTTATTCCCTTTTACACCAACTGGCCAAAATGCTCCATCACCAGTTTGGCCTACCCAGATGGACAACCCAAGAATTAGTAAAAGAATGTTCCTCTTGTTCCCCTTTCTCCTCTTCTCCTTTCCCACTGGGAGTGAATCCTCGAGGCCTCAAAGCCAGTCAAATCTGGCAAATGGGTGTGACTCATGTCCTATCACTGGGTAGATATAAATATGTTCATGTTTCTATTGATACTCTTATGCTCTATGGGCCTCTGCCCATCCAAGGGAATCCTTTTAATGTCAGATCTGATTGTGTGGAAGCATTTTTGGTACTAAGTATCCCCTCCACCATCAAATTTTATAATGGCCCTAGCTATACAAGTAAAGCCTTTTCTGAATTTTGTTCCTTATGATCGATTACCCATAAAACTGGCATCCCTTACAACCCCCATGGTCAAGGAATTATTGAACGCACCCATCAGCACCTTAAAACTGAAATTGTAAAACAAAAGGGGGAATGTGAATGTTGCTATGGGAAATTACCAGCCAATCCTAATAAATTACTCAAACTAATACCTTTAATTTTAAATTTTTTCACTTGCAATGATCAGGGGATTAGTCCCACACAAAAACACTTTGCCAATGATAAAGCTTTACCAGCTCACCCTTTTGTTTGGTGGAAGGCTATGGTGGGAGGACCATGGGAAGACTCTGTGGAATTACTTACATGTGGCCGAGGATATGTTTGTGTGTCCACAGGTGCCAGAACAGAGCGGGTACCACTGAGAAACATCAAGCTGTACCATGGATTGGGACTAGATCAGCAGGCAATTCACTTAAATTTCCTTTTTGTCTTTAATTAATTTATTTATTTTTAGTTTTCAACATTCATTTCCACAAGATTTTGAGTTACAAATTTTCTCCTCGTCTCTCCCTTACACCCCACCCCAAGATAGCGAGCCTACTGAATACTCCTTCCCCTAATCTATTCTCTCTTATATCCTCCCCCATCCTCCCTAACTTTCTTGTTGGGTAAGATGGATTTCTATATCCCAGTGCCTGTATTTCTTATTTCCCAGTTGTGTGTAAAAACAATTTTTTTTAACATTTGTTTTTAAAACTTTGAGTTCCATATTCTTTCTCTTCTTCCCTCCTCACCTACCCCACTGGGAAGACAAGTGATTTAATATAGGTTGTACATGTGTAGTTACACAAAACATTTCCATAGTAGTCATTTTGTGAAAGACTAACTATATTTCCTTCCATCCTATCCCACTCCCCACTTATTCTATTTTCTCCTTTGACCCTGTCCCTTTTCAAAAGTGTTTGCTTCTAACTACCCTCTCTCCCAATCTATCCTCCCTTCTATCATCTCTCCACTTATCCCCTTCCCCCCACTTTCCTGTAGAGTAATATACCCAATTGAGTGCATGTGTTATTCCCTACTTAAGCCAAATTCAATGAGAGTAAGGTTGATTCATTCCCTTTCACCTTCCTGCTCTTCCCCTTCATTGTAACAGTTTTCTCTTGCCTCTTTTATATGAGATCATTTACCCTATTCTATCTCTCCCTTTCTCCTTCTCCCAATATATTCCTCTCCCACCTCTTAATTTTATTTTTTAGATATCATCCCTTCATATTCAACTCATCCTGTGCTTTCTGTCTATGTATACATGTACGCACATACACACATACACCTTCCTATACATATATAAACATATATGTATATGTATGTACATATATATATATTCCCTTCAACTATCCTCATACTGAGAAAAGTCTCATGAGTTACACATCATTTTTCCATGTAGGAATGTAAATAGTTCAACTTTAATAAGTTCCTTATGATTTCTTTTTCCTGTTTACCTTCTCATACTTCTCTTGCTCCTTGTATTTGAAAGTCAAATTTTCTGTTCAGCTCTAGTTTTTTTTGTCAAGAATGCTTGAAAGTCCTCTATTTCATTAAATGTCCATTTTTCCTCTGAAGCATTATCCTCAGTTTTGCTGGGTAGGTGATTCTTGGTTTTTAATCCAAGCTCCTTTTACCTCCAGAATATCATATTCCAAGCCCTTAGATCCCTTGATGTAGAAGCTGCTATATCTTGTGTTATACTGATTGTGTTTCCACAATACTTAAATTGTTTCTTCTTGACTGCTTGTAATATTTTCTCCTTGACCGGGGAATTCTGGAATTTGGCTATAATATTCCTAGGAGTTTTCTTTTGGGGATCTTTTTCAAGAGGTGATCAGTGAATTCTTTCAATTTCTATTTTGCCCTCTGATTCTAGAATATCAGGGTAGTTTTTCTTGATAATCTCCTGAAAGGTGATATCTAGGCTCTTTTTTTTTTTTTTGGATCATGGCTTTCAGGTAGTCTAATAATTTTTAAGTTTTCTCTCCTGTGTCCATTTTTCAGGTCAGTGGTTTTTCTAGTAAGATACTTCACATTGCCTTCTATTTTTTTATTTGTTTGGATCTGTTTTATAGTGTCTTGATATCTCATAAAGTCATTAGCTTCCATTTATTCCAATAAAATTTTGAAAGAATTACTCTCTTCAGTGAGCTTTTGAAATTCCTTTTCCATCTGGCCAATTTGGTTTTTTAAGGCATTCTTCTCCTCATTGGCTTTTTGGGCCTCTTTTGCCATTGGAGTTAGTCTATTTTTTAAAGTGTTATTTTCTTCAGTATGTTTTTGGGGTCTCCTTTAGCAGGCTGTTAGCTCACTTTTCTTGATTTTCTTGCATCATTCTGATTTCTCTTCCCAATTTTTCCTCTACTTGTCTTACTTGATTTTCAAAATCCTTCTTGAGTTCCTCCATAGCCTGTAAACCATTCATATTTTTCTTGGAAACTTTTGATGCAGGAGTTTTAACTTTGTTGTCTTCTTCTGGTTCCATGTTTTGATCCTTTTTTGTCCCTAAAAAAGGATTCTATGGTCTGATTGTGCTTCCTCTGCTTGCTCATCTTGCCAGCCAATTACTTTGCTTTTAAGGTCTTTGCCATGATAGAACTCTGCTTCCAGAGTGGAGAGAGCTGTGTCCTAAATTTCTGGGGTTTTGCTCAGTTGCTGGCAGAGCTGTTGTCAGAGCTATGAAGAGGACGCCCTCTCTACAGCCACCACAAGCTCTGCCATGCCAGTACTCCTCACCCCAGGACTGCCACCCAAGACAGTAACCCAGATTCAAGCAGGTCAAAGCAAGAGCAATTACCCTCTGAATGATTGCTTGGTTCCCCCAAATGATCTGCAGGCCAGGAGCTCTGGAGGCAGCCACGTGGCAGTAGCTACAGCCACTGCACCGCCGCCACCTCTCACCCCAGGGATAGGGGCTGGACCATGTTCTTCTCTCATCCAGTTCCAACAGAGGTCCCTACTGACCTTTTACTTTCTCTTTGGTGTGTATCAGTTGAGAATTCTGGAAACTGCCACAGCTGCTGGTAATTCACTTTCCTAAAGTCTGCTCTGGCTGGTCTGGACTGCGAGTCTGGGCTGGCGTGGCTCACACAGGACTGTGCTCAGGTCCCATTCCAGTGTGATAGACCCTTCCTGTCGTCCTGCCAGACTACCTTCAGCAAAAGATTTTTTTTTTCTCTGTCACTTTGTGGGTTCTGTAGCTCTAAAATTTGTTTAGAGACATTTTTTTTACAGGTATTGGAGGTGGTTGGAGTGGGAGCTCATGCAAGTTCCTGCTTTTACTCCACCATCTTGGATCCACCTCCACCCCCCCTCCAGCAGGCAATTCAAAGATCTTGCCCTTGGGGATGACAGGACTTGGAGAGTGACAACAACAACAACAAGAACTCAAGAGGCGACCCCAATGACCTGGGGTCAGGTTAAAAAGACAGTACAAATGGTGGAACAATTGACCAAGGCAGCGAGCCTCCCTAAGACTGCCTCAAACCTACTTATAACTATGTGTACAATTACCACCCTAGCAGTAGGAGCCTGAGCAGACACATATTGGGCTATGCTCAAAAAGCCACCCACCATATGGGCTCTTATTGGCTTGACAAACCTCCCCTGGTGTATGTTAATGATACTAGATGGATGCCTCACCCAAAGCTCCCAGAGGGAGTAGAATTAGATAACGAGGAAACACCATATAATTATACTGGGTATTCTGTATCAGCAATAAAAACTATAGAGCAGCTCTTCATGATATGCCACCCCAGATAACCCTGTCTGTGGTTCTTCATAAATTAAGAAGAAAGGGGGAGATTCAGGAAACCAGATGAGCACAGCATGACCCCACTAAACTCATAAACAGCAAAGGCTGTACATGAGGAACATGTTCCCTGAAAAAGCAGAGATGTGAGGGTGGAGTCAAGTATGTTTGCAGGGAAATGCAGTTGGGCAGGATGTTCCTTAAACAACTTTATAAGGCATTTTATCATGGAGACAGAACAAAAGCTGATAAAGTAAATGTACCCATATAATCTTTACATGCTTATGTTTTGTAGAACTTTAGAATGTTGCCATGACATCAATAGTCTCAATAAAATCCAGTGTGTTGGAGTGGCTTGGGACAGTGGCTTGCTTCGGAGTCTGCCCAGGCTATGCTAACCTAAGCTCGTGTGCTCTCCTCCTTTCTTTACCTCACGTGCTCTTGCCTCCTTCTAGGTTCCACTTTCAGAACCCCCACTGTGCCAGCCACAGCAAGCTGGAGAAGGAAATGGCGAAGCCCACCTATCAGAACCCAGGGGTGGACTTGGGGAACAGGAGGTGTGAGGGAAGAAGCAGATATTTTTACACTTAAATAAAATCAATGAAAGGAAGTAGATTTATTATCTAAGGCCACGTCCAGTTCTAAACTCTGTTATTCTATGATCCTTCTGAAGTTCCCTCACACCTCTGAGTTTCCATAATTTAACAGTCCTATGTTTGTCCCTAGTATTCCCACTGCATTTTGCCCCAGCCGCCCATACCTGAGAGCCTTCTGGAGCCTCTGCATGCAGTCTGTGGACAGCTGGCAGTGCTTCCTGGATTGGAGGAACCTTTGCACGTGCGGAAGCAGGATGTTGCTTGGTGGGAAAAGGCCCGTGCACAGCCAGAGCAGCTCCCAGCCTCGCTCCTCACTGTACCTGGGCACCACAGAGACACCAGCTAAGCCACATGTCACAGCAGCTCATGGCTACATGGCTATGCCCACATCATGGTGGGCAGAGGAGGGCAGGATCAGGTGGACTTCCTGTATGCTCCAGTTGTAGCCCAATAAGGTGACAACATGCTTGAGGAAGGAGGGAACTGTTATCCTGGTTAGATATTCTAGTTGAGGCAGCTATGGAACAGGAGCATACTGGTAAATGTTTAACAACTGACTCTCCAGGGGGAAAAATAAGTAGGACTGACACACTAAAATTTAATCTGCATTGTTAACATTGTCTCTATCACCTTCTTACATCTAGAACAATCATCAAAACAATAAATTTAGCCCTGGTTTGTAGTGTTTGCTGATTGCTGAAGTGTAAATAAATGCTCACACTGAAAATTTAACAATCATCTCTCCGAAGGGCACCAGCTAGAGATGACTCCAGCCTACTGCTGAAAAGGGAAAAGAGCATTGGTCTGGCTATCAAAATACTTGGATTCTAACCCTGACAGTGCCACTGTCACGGACTTTAGGCAAGCTGCTTTATCTCTCTACCTCTCTGGTAAGATTTCTTCCAGGTCCGTGAATATTTATGTACCCGCTATATATCAATTCATTGAAAATGTTGGTAATCCATAGATAGTATCAGGGCCAACTTCACAAACAGGCTTGGCAGGCAGGCTCCCATGAGGTGTGATTGTGATGGTGCCTGCCTTCAAGACACTTACAATCTCCTAGGCCCTGCCCATAGTAGTCACTGAATAAATATTCAGGGATTTGACTTTAAAAAAACACACAGAAGAGGTAGTATTTGATCTGAGTCTGGAGAAATGGATAGGGATTTGACTTGTGCAGTCAGATAACGGGCTTGGCTCCTATCATCTCCTAGCTTCCCTGCCTAACAGCAGGGTCCATGCTACTAGCTACATACCTGATATGGTTGTCAGTGAGCTGCTTAAGTATCTGTACATAGATCTCATCTTTCAGGGGTTCGGCCTTCAGTGCTCCTTCGAAGATCTGGTCTGTGAGCTCATTGACAGAGCGGGTCCTCTTGGAGGGGTAGTCACCCATGTACTTGAGCATGGGTACACCATCTGTCAAGGAAACGCTAACCACAAGCCAACTAAGAACTACCCAGGGACTATGGGGAGGAGTTTTCTAACAGATGCTTAGAGAGTAGATATTCAACTAGAGACCACTAAGATGGAAAGAAAGCTCCAGAGGGTTGGTGGAACTGGTAAGATTCTAGACTTGGAACAGAAGTCGCCCAAGTTTTCTGCGGCTAAGTTTCCTTGTCCATAGAATGAAAGGATCTGACTGCTTCTGGTTCTAAAGTCTATGATCCTGTGAACTGTGTTTGAATCCTGACTTGGTCAGTAACCTAACGTTTGACCTTTGGTAAGTCATGTCCTTTCTCAAGCCCTCTGTTTCCTCATCCTTAAAATGGAGATCTTTATACCTGCCCTGCCAAACTGACAGAGTTACCCTAAGGGTGATAATAACAGGAACCATAACTGACAGGACTTTGAGGTTTGCAAGTGCCCTACATATTGTCTCCTTTGATTTTATTTTGAAGATTATATAACTGAGGTTCAAAGAGTTTAAAGTAAATTTTCTGTGATCACTTAACTAAGTGTAAGAGGTAGGATTTGAACCTCAGTCTTTCTGGATTTCCAAGTCCAACATTCCTTCCACTCTACCACATTGCCTTCCTGATCAAATAGGGGTAAAGAATGCCAAGTCCTGCTTCACTATTATATTGGGCTTGTTATTCTCTCTTCCCATTTTCTGTCTCCTCTGTATAATCTCACTCTTGATTCTACATGGCCTTAGTATTTTCATTTGAGTAGACCATTAGTTTCATGTGTGTCTATTTTTTTTCTTCAAGAAAGATTACCTAAGATTAATTGTAAAAATGAAGACCATCCTAAGACTGTAAGCTCCCTGAGGGCAAGGCCCATCTCTTATGTTTCCTTGTACCCTCCTTCCCCCAGCTCAGGGAATCAATAAATATTACTTGTTTGTCAGCTCCATGAGGGCAGGACTGATCTCTCTCAAGGCCTAGCATGCTACATCAGAGACTTCAAAGGGCTATGAATGTTTGTTAAATCTATTAAGTTAATCACCTGCGTAGGTGCCCATAAGTGCCTTCCTCTCTTCCTGTGCATTTTTATTTTTCAATCTCTTGTTTGCCTTCTTGGGGCTTTTCTTTCACTCTTCTCTCTTTTTCCCTCTCTTCTTCCCCTTTTCTGCTTCTTTCTCTTTTCCGTTCTCCTTTCTTCTACCCACGTGTGATGAACTTGAATCTCTGAATGGGGTATTGGGAATCAAGCCTAGGTAGATCTGCGGCATAGAGGGAAGCCTTTCATATGATTCTTGGGCAGAATGGAGAACAGGTTTTCTCATGGAAGAGAAGGAAATGTGACCTCCCTCCTCCCTTGGTAATTTATAAAACATCAGAGCTCAAAGAGCCCTCAACAATCAGTCACTTAGCTCTACCTTTCATTTTACAGAGGAAGAAAACAGAGAACCACGGCAGGAAAAATTTGTGTAGGGCAACTAACCATGTTAAGTGGCAACCTTGAGACTTGAACCTTGGTGTTCTGACCCCCAATCCAGAGTTCTTTTCACTTTCCCACATTGCTGGGTGGACTCAGTCTATCACAGACCTAATACTGATTTGCCCTATAGATCAAGCAGCAGTTCTTAGTCATGAGACAGGGAACTTTCCCCTCTAGCCTGTTCTGAGCCTAGATAGTTCATGTTCCCCTGTGTTCCCCCATCTCAGAATGTCTTGGTGATGCCCCAGTCGCTTCCTGTACTCCCTCCCTGCCAGGGCTCGGTGACAACCAGTCCCCATGCCCTAGCACCTCCACATTCCCTCTAGGGCAGGATATCAATGAAGGCCATGCAGGCCTCCTGGGAAAGCTCCTCATTGCCCAGAATCTTCTTCAAGAGGGCCTGCTTCAGGGGCTCTCTGGTGTGGCTCCATAGCTTGTCCTTGCCCCGAGCTTTGGAAATCATGACCCGGCTTAAAGTGTGCTTAGGTGGGGGCCTAGGAGGGTGCCAAACACAGGAGACAAGGGGCAGTTATAACCAAGGCCACAGGAAGCCAAAGCTCTGTTCTTTATCCCTCTGAGACTGAGCAGAACTAGTAGAGGGTGTAGAGTGGGGAGGGAAGGGCAGGACAGTGGGGAGCATGGGGAAATCCACAAAGGCTTCTTAGGAGCTTTCTCATCTCTCCCCATCTGGCACCTCTAGAAGCCACTAAGCTGAATGCTTCTCAGATATTCTCCAGGCTGGACAATGGTAAATCACTTAAATTCCAAATGCCTAAGACAATTGGCCTAGGACTTCTCTGCTAGGTGCCAGGGCTTCTGATCTCTGAAAGCAAAGGGAGTCACCACATTGAGCTACCTACAATGAGCACTACACAGATGATTCTGGTAATAATAAAGACCTACATTTATATAGAGTTTTGAGGTTTTCAAAGCACTTTATATACATTATTTCCTTTGATCCTCACATCTACCCCATGAAATAGGTACTATTATTATCTGCCTCCATTTTACAGATGAGACAGAATTCAAACCCAGGTTTCCCTGAATCTAGGTCTTCTGCCCCCAAATTGCCCATCCAACCCATCCCACCATCCCTGTACACATACCTGGCATCTTAAAAGGTACCCATATTGCTGGCCCAGAAGGTGCTGGAAAACTAGGGTGTGGGGATCATATTCTCAGTGAGGGGAAAGGCCTATGGCTAATAGGCTTGGGGTTAGGGACTGGTACCTGAAGTAATCATAAGAGAACTCCTCCAGCGTGTAGGGCTTCACTCGAACTTCTGGCTCTGCCATATGCAGCTGGGAAAGGCGGATGATGTCCTGTCTCTGGTCTGGGGTCATTGTGATTAAGGCCTAAGGAACCGAGAGCCTCATGTTAATTCTGTGCAGGGCACAAAGGCCTGGAGAGACTGTGATCTGCCTTGGCAGAGGCAGCACCATCTTGGAGGAAATCACCTGGCTACCAAGTCCTAGGCAAGGGTACAAGGCCCTGAACCAGGCATTGTAGAGGGAGGGAAGGGAAAGCAAAGGGAAGAAGGACCATTTCTACCTCCAAGGGAATTCCTAGTCTAGTAGGGGAGTCTGGAAGTGGAACCTTAGCTCCTCGAGAGAAGGGACTGTCTCATTTTTATAAATGGATCACCAGAGCCTGGCACAGTGCCAGGTACACTACAGGGGCATAGTAAATGCCTGCCCACAGGCTAACTGACAAAGAGCACACAAGTCACTTTAATATAAAATATAGCAATACCCCAAATCTAGGCCTCACATTTAAGATGAGATTTCTTCAAAAAGGAAAAAAAATGACAAAACTTCCATTTATTCTATGGTGAGGGCCATCTCATAAAGCCAGATCAGGATGGCCATTCCTGGTTTCCCATGGAAACTTGGTGGCAGGGAGTGGAACAGGGTTTTTCTGTCCATGTGTCCCATCTCTAAGGGGTTTGCACTTTGAGATGACAAACCTCTCCTTTTTGGATACAGAATATCTCATGATTCAGTGGATCAACAAAAGGGAGCAACCTGCCCCTCTGCCTCTCCCTTTCCAGATATAAACCACATCAATGCTGTTGGGGGCTACCTCTTGAGATTCAACTAGATGGAGGGGCAGCTTGCCCTGATCCTCCTCTTTTGCTCCTGGGCTCACTGGCCCATGGTATCTAAAAGCACATGCCCCGACAAGGAAAGTCTGAGTCTAGATTTGGGCTGCGTCTCAAATGCCTGCAAATTCCTGATCTTAGGTGAATGAGTTCAAGATGGACATGTCCAGGTTTGTAGGAAATCTCATGATTTCAAGAGGTCCAGAGGTCCTGGGCTGGCATCAAAGCAGGAGTCCTTGGCAACTACTCCACCATTCTTGAAGAGGACTGCCGCTGGCCCAGAGGAGAGGCCCAAACTTGGCCATGTCTCAAGATAGGTGTCTGTGTGTGAGATCAGGAAAGAACAAACACAAAACAGCAGCCCAAAGCATCGGTTTGTCTAGGTGGGAAATGTGCTTTGGGTGCCATGTGCTCATGGGCACATGAAAGTTGGAGAGGCAAGTTGCCCCTCCCCTTTCCCAACTCAGCCCTGACATGTCTCATAGCCAGAATGGGAGAGGGAGGTAGAGGTGTTGTTTTTCCCCTTTGGCACACTTAGTTATTGCCTCTTCTAGCTCTACAGATGAAGATGGAGATTCTTTATCATCTCAAAGCACAGAGATGAGCCACACACGGCAGAAAGCAAACCTTCCAAAACTTTCACATGGTTACCCAGCACTAGGAATGGCAACCCTGGGGATGCTTCAGGGGATGGCCTTTGTGACTCTCTAGGGCTTTAAGCTTGACTAATGGTTTCCTCTCAACAAGCTCGAGGGAGGCAACATGAGGGGTATTCCTTCCATTTTACAGAGGAGGAAACTGAGGCTGAGATAGGGTGCTCAATGGTCACAGAGCCAGGTCTTCTAACTTAGGAGGAACTGTGGTGTAGTGGAGAGCCTCTAGGCACTGGAGTCAGAGGACCTGTCTTTAATCCATACTCTGCTGTTACTTATGACCTGTATGACCTTGGCCAAGTTGTTTAACCTTTCTGGGCCTGAGCTCTTCAGCTGTAAAATGAGGGGATTGGACCTCCAAAGTCTCTTCCAGTTCTAATATAACCTATGACCCCAAATGCAGGACTCTTTCCTTTATACTGGGAAGAAAAAGAATTATACCAAATGACCATATACCATATTGAGCATCTATCTTTTCTGACTGCTCTAAAATCTTTCTTTAATGACTCCCCATGATGTGGAAATGAGCCTGGGTGAGTAAAGGAGAGAGGGGAAAAGAGAGAGGGGGGGAGGGAGGGAGGGAGAAAGAGAGACAGAGAGAGAGAGACAGAGAGAGAGGGAGAGGAGAGGAAAGGATAAAGAGAGGGAGAAAGGAGAAAGAAAAATAAGAAAGGAAGAGAGAGGGAGAGGGAAAGAGGGAGAAATCATAGGATCAGCCTAGTTAAGCATGAAGAGACTTTTGAGCACGCCCAGGAGATTAATCGTTGGGTCATAGATCTGGAGCTGAAGAGACCTCAGAGGCCATCTGGTCCAATTCTACACCTTTCACAGATAAGAAAATTGAGGTCCCTAGAAGTTAATCTTTCACAACTTGGCCCCTAAACTAGCCACTATTCTCATTTGCCATTATTCCCTTTCCCACTCTATAATCTAGACAATTCGGTCTTTTCTATGTCCCTCAATATGGTATATGCGTCATGTGTCATATGTGAGATTTCCTCTCTCTCTAGGCCTTTGTACTGGCCATCCTTCATGCTTGCAATACATTCCTTCCTTCCTTCAAGTAACTCCTATCTATATTAGTAGTTCTTAACTTTGGGGTCCACAGATCTGCCAAGGGGTCCAAGGATAGATTTCAGGGGGTCCATGAACTTGGAATTATTTCAATATAATTAGTTTCCTTTGTAATCTGACAGATTTTATTTTGTACATTTGCACATGATTCTGAGAAGGGTATATAGGTTTCATCAAACCGACTGACTATCAAAGGGATCCAACACATACAAAATAGGTTAAGAACCTCTGGACTACATGATTCCCCCCCCAACTGTGAGGGCTTTTCCTTCCTATATATATATATATATACGTGTATACATATATATATATATATATATACATGTATACATATATATATACATACACACATATATATACAGATATACACACACACATAAACACACACATACACACATGTATATACACACACACATACACATATGTGTATATATATGTGTGTATTTACATGGTCAATCCTCATTTTTCATGAATTCTGTATTTGTGAAGTCACTTACTAAAATTTATTTATGACCCTAAAATCAATACTCATAGAACTTTTGTGGTCATCTGTGGACATGCATAGAGTGGTGAAAAATTTCAGTTGCCTAAACACATTCCCATCTGTTGTTGAACAAAGCTATTCTCTGTCATCTTGTTTTAGCTTTCATATTGTTAACACGTCCTTTTTGTGGTCTATTTAGAACCACATTTTCCACAATTTTGTGCTTTTTGTTAGTGATTTCTCTGTTTAAAATGGCCCTCAGGCACAGTGCTGAAGTCCTGTTTAGTGTTCCTAAGCCCAAGAAGGCTGTGATGTACCTTACAGAGAAAACGTGTGTGTTAAATAAGCTTCATTCAGGCATGAGTTCTTGTGCTGTTGGCCGTGAGTTCAGTGTTAATGAATCAACAATAGATAATCTATATCTCTGTATCTCTATCTATCCTAGCTGATTCTCATCATTTATAATGGTTATGTTTTATATGTTTCTATTTATGCTATATACATACATTATACATGTATTTATTTATTCTGTACAAACTTATATACATACAAGCTGTCTCCCAAATTGGAATGTAAGCTCACTATGAGTAGGGACCTGTTTATTTGTTGTACATGTAGCACAGTGCCTGCTACAGAGAACGAGCTAAATAAATGTTTGTTGATGGTCTGGATGAGTGATTGGGGGGTCAGCAGATATTCTTAGGGGCTAGGAGTATACACGTGGATGAAATCATGGCTCCTGGAAATAATGAAGTGAGAATTTTTAGAGAAAGTGGACATCTTTAAAAAAATAATTCTCTCAATTTAAGTAAACTTCATTTTAGCATCATTTTACTGTCATTTTCTCACTAAATCAATGCCCTTGAATTTTGTACAAGCCAGATTTTTGGGGGAAAGGATAGCCCATATTTGAAACAAAATAACAGAACACAATAATTGTCTGAAAGGCGTACAAAAAAAGAGCTCTGAGATCAGCTGAGGGAAAAAGATCTACCAACTGGAGGGATCTGGGGAGGCTTCAAGGAGCCATGTAGTTAAACTATACTGTATTATACCCTTTCAGCAATAAAGAGCATTGTATTTGGAGCCCCAAGACCAGGACTGGAATCCTGACTTTGTGGCTTTGAGAGAGTCTCCAAATCTCTTTAGGGTTTCAATTTCTTCCTCTGTTAAGTGAAGGGGTAAGACAAGGTGATTTGTAAAGTCCCTTCTAGTGTAAAATCTCATGACTCTATGAGATCGGGAGTGGGAGTGGGGCGAGGCATTATAACCCTAGAAAACTGTGTGAATAAAAGCAAGGGGCCCAGACTTCCCAAGCCCCCCAAGAAAGGCCACTTCCCCCAGGGCCCCATACTTTGCCAACCTGCCTTAATACCTACCACAATTTCCCGAGAAGGTGCTGTGGCTGTGGGCATGACATACACACAGTCTGTAGGGAAGTCTCCTCGGATCTTAGTTCTCTCATTCACTCCATTGGCCCAGCCAGAATTCATGACATGCTCACCGGTGTCATGGTCCAGGATGATGAGGTCTCCTTTCAAGAAGCTGAGGAAGCCAGACTCTTCACCCACTGGAGGTAGAAACAGGAACAGAAAACAGTAGCTGAAGGCCTGAGGGTTCTCTGGACCCTTACTTTTACTTTAAGACTCAAGACAAGTAAGTAGAGAGTAAGAGAGCACCTAGATTTTCTTGACAAGTGATTTCAAGCCACCGAATCCATATGAAGTATACGTACTTGGGGACTGAAAGATCTGGCAGAGGGATTGCTCACTGTCAATGATCATTGAAAGACTGTGGGGAACTACCACCAAATTACCAAATTTTTAAAAAAGGAAAGAGATTGGCAAGCTATTGGCCAATGAGCTTGCCTTCAACTCCTGAAAAAATTCTATAATGCATTAATAAGGGAGCATCAAGAAAAGAAAGCTATGACCACAGATTCAATATGGCCTCATTAAGAACAGCTCATGACATATGTTGACTTTCAAGTATTTTTTTAAACTAGGAGAGGTAGTTTTCTTAGGTTTCATCATCACCAATTAAATAAATAACAGGTCATCCCAAATTAAACCTATTTCCTTTTTTTTATTTTACAAACTACCTTGTATTCAGCTACTTGGTGTCTCTCTGTATTTATTTTGCTGTATATATTTTAATATATACTTCTTATCTCCCTCACTAGACTGTTAACTCATTGTGAGTACAGATTGTTTCATTCTTTGTACTTGTATTCCTGGAGCCTGGCACAATGCCTGGCACATAGTGGCAAATGTTATGAAATGTTTGGTGATTGATCAGGGGAATGTTACAGGTATGGTTTACCTAGATTTCAGCAAAACATTTGAATAAGTGTCCCCCATGGTATTCTTGTAGAAAAAAAAAACATTGGTGATATGTGGGCTGGATAATCATACAATCAGGCATACATGGAACTAATTGAATGGTAAGACCCAAAAAGTAGTCATTAATGGCTTGATGCCAACTTGGCACAAAGTCTTCAACAGATCACCCCAGAGATCACTTTATTGTTTAACATCTTAATAAATTATTTGGATAAAGAATTTTCAAGTTTGCAGATGACAGAAAGTCAAAAGGGACAATCAACAACTATTTCTAAGATCTCAACAGGCTAGAACATTGGGCCAAATAATTAAGGTGAGTAAATGTAAATTTTCCAGCTTGGGTTCAAAAAGTCAACTTCACAAGTACAAGATGGTAAGAGGGAAGATTAGATAGTAGTTCATTTGAAAACTATCTGAAGTCCCAAAGATATCTAAGAAAAGGAAAAGGGACCTATTTGTACCAAAATATTTGTAATAGTTCTTTTTTTGTGGTGACAAAGAATTGGAAATTTGAGGGATGACCATCAATTGGGAAATGGTTGAAGTTGTAGTATCTTAATGTAATAGTATACTATTGTGCTATAAGAAAGGACAAGCAGGAAGCTTTCAGAAAAACACAGAAATATTTACGTGACCTGATGAAAAGTGAAATGAGGAGAATATTGTACATGGTAACAGCGTTAGAATGATCAACTATGACTTCACTATTCTCAGCAATACGATGATTAACAACAATTTCAAAGAACTCATGAGGAAGAATACCGTTCATATCCAGAGAAAGAACTGATGGAGTCTGAATGTAGATCAAAGCATGCTATTTTCACTTTATTTTTGTAGGGTTTTTTTCTTTTTATCTGTTTCTTCTTTGACAATATGACTAATGTGGAAATATATTTTACATGATTGCACATATTTAACCTATATCAAATTGTTTACCATCTTAGGAAGGGGGGAGTTGAGGGAGAGAAAAAATTTGGAACTCAAATTTTTAAAAAATGAATGTTAAAAATTGTCTTTATACTATTAGAAAAATCCAGAGTGTAGTGGGCTGTATTAGGACGTAGTGGAATCCCCCTCACCTGAGATCTCCAAGTGAAGACTGAACACTCCTTGTAAAGTATGTTGTAGAGAAGATTCTTGTTAGTTATGTGTTAGACTAAAGGGTCACTAATTTTTAGATTCTGTGATTCTCAGACAACTAAAGGGAAAAGAAGAACTATCTCAGGGATATTCTACAAAGTCTAGTTATCTTGTTATGCTTTGAAAGGATCAAATGTTGTTCCCAAGGTAAAGAAGGCAGGGCAGTGAGAGCAGGTCACCTGAGCTTGTGGAAATGGAAAGCCATCAGCTGTGTTCCAGGTATATCCCTAAGGATAGAACCAAACTCTATTAATGTGGTATAAGAAACAATGACTATAATGTGAATATAGAGAAGCATGAGAAGACATATAAGAACTTTTGGAAAGTGAAGTAAGTAGAACCAAGAAAATGATATACATAATGACTGTAACAATGTAAATGTAATTTCAACCACAAAACAAACGAAGCTGAACATTTGGAAATTATGTGACCAAGCTTGGCCCCAGAAAAGAGATAGGAGAAGGTAGCTCCCTCCCTTCTATACGGAGGTGGGGGACTATGGGTGCAGAACAGTACTTACGATGCCAGACTTTTTTGATCTGTTGATTACTTTTGCTAGATTGTTTCTCCCTCCCCCCCTTTTTTATTCCTTGGTAGCTCTTTGGGAAATGTAGGTAAAGTAAAAAATAAGTATTATCAACATGATTTTAAAAGGTGGCCCATTATATTGTACTGCTAGAACTATTTGCCACTAGAGATGAGATTGTGTGAATGTGAGCATGTGTATAAATAAAACTGAGAATGAAGGAGGGAGGGAGGGACCTAGGTGAGGAAGTGGCTGTCCCCTCACCCCCCATCTGTCATTCTTATTATGTTCCTTTGTGTTTTATTTGTTCCTAAAGAAGTCTTGGGCATTGGACTGTGAGTTGCCCAAATTCTTAGGCATAGATAATGTAATTTTTCTTTTTTTAAACTTTTAAAATTAAATTTGTTTATCTACTTTTCGTTTACAACATTCATTTCCACAATCCCATGAGTTCCACATTTTCTCTCCCTCCCCCACCCATGGTGGCATGCAATCCAATATAGGCTTTATAGATACCTTCGCATTAAGCATGAGTCAGGTTGTAAAGAAGAATTATAATCAATGAAGTGAACAACAAGAAAGTAGGAATAAAACAAAACTAAGCACAAAAGAGAGAGCAAGTAGTTTGCTTCAGGCTGCATTCAAACTCTGTAGTTCTTTTCTCTGGATGTGAATAGCCTTTCCATCTAATGTGATTTTTCAAGGGTGGTAGTTAGTGGTAATGATGATGGACCATCTTATCAGAATTCTTAAAAGTATTCATAAATGTGAATCTTTTGTTTTTATTATTAAAAAGGCAGGTAGACTATGCAACAGAGTGCTGGACTTGGAGTGAGACTGATAGGAGTCCAAACCCTACTTCAGGCACTTACTTTGTGACCCTGGGCAACTCATCTGACCTCTGCCTGCCTCATTTTCCTCATCTGTAAAATGGGAGTGATAATACCACTTACCTCCTGGTATTACTGTGAGGATCAAATGAGCTAATATTTATAAGTACTCTGGAAACCTTAAAGTGCTCTATAAATGCTAGTTATTGTCATTATTAAGTCATCATCTTGGACATTTACATAACTAAAGAACCAATACATATGGTGGGCTTTCCCCCCATACCTCTTTTGAAAAGTGAGCAATAATTCCATATTGTTATCAGCAGCAATAACTCACACTCACAGCTTTAGAGTTTATGAGATACTTTCCACACATGCAAAAACATTCTGTACCTTCTGGTCAGTGCCAGAAGCCCAAGGATCCTAAGAAGAACAAGCTTACATCTCAACAGAATGTTCAGGTTTTCCAAGTCATTATTACAGGATCACTCTGTGAGGTAGGGAATGACAGTAATAGAGATAATAGTAATAATAATATTTTGTTCAGTCATTTTTCAGTTGTGTCTGACTCTTTGAGACCCCATTTGGTGTTTTCTTTGCAAAGATGCTGGAGTGTTTTGCCATTTCCTTCTCCAGCTCATTTTACAGATGAGGAAACTGAGGCAAACAGGGTTAAGTGACTTGCCCAGGGTCACACTGTTAGTAAGTATCTGAGGCCAGATTTGAACTCAGGAAGATGAGTCTTCCTGACTCTAGAGCCGGCACTCTATGCAGTGTGCCACCTAGCTGCCCCATCATCATCATCATCATCACCATCATCGCTAGTATTTAAAGGTGGTTTATGGAACACTTTATAAATATTACCTATTTTAATCTTCACAACAACCCTGACTGGTAGGTGTTATTATTATCTCCATTTTACAAATGGGGAAACTGAGGCAGGAAGAGGATAAGTGGCTCAGCCAATATAACACGGCTTGGAAATATTTGAGACAGGATTTGAACTCAGGTCTTCTCAACCTCAAGTCTAGTGCTCCATCTACTGCAGCACCCACCCGGCTGCTGAAGCTATATCATACTGCCCTCGAAATCTCTGGGACCCTAAGCCTTTATCCCACTTCCTTGCCTACTTCTCACCAAATTATTCAGTTGGTTTGTACCAGCATCTCAGGTCATATCTCATGCAACAGCAAGACAATGTAGGGAGGCTGTTAATACAGACAGGCATACCAATGGTCAGGAATAACTGGTGAAATGGCTGTGCTTCCTCTGAGGCAGTGATTAAAGAGTGAGCGGCAGCAAAGAATGTTGTGATGTCAGTGATACAGAACCTGACCACTTATTCTGGTGGGAACCAGGGAAAGCTGACTTTCTTCAGTTCCTCCCCAATCCAGCTCATAGGTTCCCAACCGGTCACAAGGCAGGGGAAGCTCATGGAATTCCAGCCTTCCTGGTGGTCTGGAGCTTCCTTCCTCTTTGGTGATTGTTTATGTTTCCATGGGAATTGTGCCAGGGGGGCTGACTCTTTCTGTGAATTCCTGGAAGATAAGCATGGGGTCTGGGGAAAGCTTATGTCATCTTCCTGGATAGCAGGGAGGAGTTGGGGAAACAGCCTGGACTGCTCATATCAGGAGAAGAGACCACTTGGGTGAGTTCTGATCTGGATGTTGCTGGCAGGATGTGTGTGTATCCAAGGGAGGAAAACATCTGGCAGCCGCTTCTAAGAGTTACCAGCGATTCTTTGGTTCATGGTGCAGCACAAGCAAACTAATGTGGGAATCAGAAGACTTGCGTTCAAATATTACTCACTACCTGTGTGACTGTAACTCTCTGGGACTCAGTTTCTTCTTTTGTAAAATCAAAGAGTAGGATTAGATGATGTTCCTATTTCCATTTTCCTTCCCCCAGCCAAGCAGAATATAGTTAGAAAGGCATGAGGAGAGAATTTAGGGCAGGGGGCACAGCTTAAGCAAAGGCAAGGAAGTGAGAATGAGCTTGGTATGTGTGCATGTGTGTACATGTATGTGGGCATGCAGACACCTACACATACGTGTGTGCACATGTATGTGTGGTTGGGCTGGGAGGTGGGAGACGGGTGGTAGGAGGTTAAGAGGACCTAGGGAAAACAAAGGGAGGAGAGTAGAAAGAGAGCTGGAGTAGAAATCAGCCCTGTCCTGGCTCTGACACTAGCTGGGCAAGTGATTTCTCTGAGCCTCCATAACTTCATCTGCAAAATGGCATAATAATCCTCGTACAAGCTGCCTCACAGGATGGTTATTAATTGATTTATTTTTGCTTTTTTTTTTTTTGGAGGGCAATTGGGGTTAAGTGACTTGTCCAAAGTCACACAGCTAGTAAATGTTCAAGTGTTGGGGGCCCGATTGGAACTCAGGTCCTCCTGACTCCAAGGCCGGTGCTCCATTCACTGCACCACCTAGCCACCCCAGGATGGTTATTTAAACACACACACACACACACACACACACACACACACGCGCGCACACACGCACACATGTGCACACACTCACATGCACATGCATGCACGCACACACATGCATGTACACACAAATGCACACACACCCATACACATCGTGGAGTCAGGTCCTATAAAATGTAAGTTGTTGTTGTTTTCATTATTCTTATTATGAGGGGTAGGGAGCATTTTCTGAGAGCTGGGGGGCATTGATCCGGGAGGGAAGGTTACATCATGGCACCTAAACCCCCTTAGAAATCCCCTCCTGGTCCTGGCCTTTTTGTGCAGGGGGAAGGGGAATGGGGTTCACTAACCAGGGTTGGGGTTATCTTGGAGGGCGACCACGAATTTGGACCTCTTCCGAAGCCCCTCCAGGAAGGTGACCACCAGGTCTCGGATGTCCTCAGCATTACTGGAGGTGAACGTATACTCATCCCCCTTGATGGTGGCCAGTGTGAAGCTGTGAGCCTGCAGCTTCCCCCCACTGTAAGAGAGAGCAGGGACAGTTTCTGAGCCTCACAACGAAGTTCCAGGCCCAAAAGTCTGTCATTGCTAAATGACACACTTTAAGGCCTTCATGTGCTCATTTTAGATGTTGGCTGAGGAGAATCACATACAAATCATAAAGTTAGAATCAGAAAGGACATTAGAGGCCACCAGGTTCAGTTTCCTTCGCTTACAGGAAGTAGAGGTTCAGGAGGAAGTAAACTCACTGCCACCAAAACCCTTTAAGTGAGGGTGAGACGACCCCTAATCAGGGAAGTTGTAGAGAAAGAGCCCCTTCAGCTACAGATCAGATGTCTCCTGCAGTCCTCTCTGACTCTGGGATTCTACAGTTCTCTGGGACTTGAACCCAGGGCCCTGACTCCCAGGCCTGGGCCAATTCTACTGCTACGATCAGAAGGAGGCTTTTATAATGTAAACCATCTTACTCAGACTAATTTCCCCTAAATCAGACTTTTGTAACGTGAGACACACCTACAGTTCAGAACTAGATCTAAATAAGAGAAATTAGAGAGAAGTTTTTGGCTCAATATAAGGAAAAAGTCACTGACAATTCAAGCTATCCCAAAACGAAATCAGTTGCCTTATAAAGTGGTGAGCTCCCAGTACCAGAGGTGAGCACTAAGTAGTCACCTGAGGACCCTCCCAGCCTGAGAGTTTGTCTGTAGGGTTACAGAAATATTCTCATTCTCTCTCTCTCTCTCTCTCTCTCTCTCCCTCTCCCTCTCCCCTCCCCTTTCCTCTCCTCTCCTCCCCTTTCCTCTCCTCTCCTCTCCTCTCCTCTCCTCTTCTCTCCTCTTTTCTCCTTTCCTCTCCACTCCTCTCACCTAGGGAACTCTTGGGGCTGGAGGTGGCAGCCAGGGTTCGCACAGAGGAGCCCCAGGGGCTCTTCTCTTCTCTTCTCTCTCCCTCCCCCTCCCCCCGCCCCAGTCTGGCTCCTGGCTGGCCTGCTTGTGTGTCCCTGCCTCCATCCCCATGTCCTCACCTACTGCTGGACACAGCCATGATTTCAGGGTAGGACAACTCCAGCAGGACTTGCTCCTGTTCATCCACAAAGTAGACGCCTGTCCAGTTGACAGCGACAATGACATCATTCTTGGGCAGGCTGGGCCCTGGGTTGGAAACAGTATATACTGTAAGTAATAACGATGATGATGGCAATACTAATAATAGAAAAATCAGCTGAAGGAACTGGGAATGTTCAGCCTGGAGAAGAGAAGACTTTGGGTCAATGTGAATGCTGTCTTCAAATGTTTGAAGGCCTGACAGTCAGGAGGATTAATCTTATTCTGCTTGGCCCTGGACAGCAGAACTAGGAACAACAGGGAGAAGTTATAAGGAGGTAGATTTCAGCTCAATATGGAAAGGAATTCCTGATCACTCACCCTATCAATCAACAAACACTTATTAAGGGCCTGCTATGTGCCAGGCATTTACTGTGCTAAGTGATTGGGATATAAATAAAAAGCAAAAACAATTCCTGCCCTCAAGGAGCTTACATTCTAATGAGGAAACATCATTTTATAATAGACACATATAAGATGCATACAGAATAAAGGGAGGGTAGCCTTAGAGGGGAAAGCAGTAATAGTTGTTGGGTGGGTGGGGAGACTGGAAAGACTCTCTTAAGAGAGTGGTATTTGAGAATCAAGGAGAGCCAGGGATTTCAAGAGGAAAAGGTGAAGAGAAAATGCAGTCCTAAGAGTCAGGGCTGTTCAGCAATGAGATAGGCTGCTTTGGGAGTTACTGGGTTCCCCATCACTAGAAACATGTAAGCAGAGGCTGGATGGCCATTTGTCAGGCATATTGTAAAAGGAATTCCTGTTCAGGTATGGTTTGGACTAGATGACCTCTGAAGTTCCTTCCAAGTGGAGTCTATGAGGTCAGTCTCAGTGTGATAGATGGAAATGTGTCCCAACCATCACTGTTGCCCAGACAGAGAATGGCTTGCCTCATAAGATGATGAGCTCCCTGTCAGTGGAGGTCTTCAGCAAATTGAACCAGGTGAAATCTGAGGTAGTTCCTAACTCTGAAATCCTGCAATTCCAATAAGAACTCTTCTCACATTTGTGTGTAGTGTGTTTCAGTTTACAAAGTGCTTTTACACCCATTACCTCAGTTGAGTCTGACGATAACCCCAGGAGTAAGGAAGGGCAGAGGAGGAAAACCGTGGCACAGAGAAGTTCCGGGTGTTTTTGGAGACGTTGGTTGTGTCTGTGATTGAACTGGGATTACTGACAGTGAACGTAGGTTGTTGTTTCTTCCCACTCCCAGGACCTAAACCTGCCTCCCTTATGTACCTGGGGTGGGGAATCTGGTCATTTGCTTGGCCCTGGGTATAGTAGCTAGGGAACCAAGCATCTAGGGGAGGTTCTGAAAGCCCCTAAAGAGCAGACTCATGGAGGACTAAAAAATAATGGCCTAGGGCCATTCAGTGCAAGCACAAAGAGGACTCACTAGGCCACTGAGGTCTTCACTGGACAAAGCCATGTGTGGTAATGGAGATTCATAATGATGATCTGGGGTCTTCAAGGACAAGATAAATTGTGTTCAACACCCTCTTGTCATAATTAATATTTTAATACTTTAAGGATCTATGAATTCTTCAGTGTGAGCCCTCCCTTTAACAACACAGATCACAATCTTTCTGGGAGTTCATAGGTGGTCCTTAAGAGTCATTGTAGCTGAAAATTCAAATAACATTCATCACCCTGTGGCCAATTTGTTTTTTTCTGTTTTTTGGAGGGGGGAAGGCAGGGCAATTGGGGTTAAGTGACTTGCCCAAGATCACACAGCTAGTTAAGTGTCTGAGACTGGATTTGAACTCAGGTCCTCCTGACTCTAGGGCCGGTGCTCTATTCACTGTGCCACCTAGCCGCCCCTTTCTTTTTTTTTTTCCAAAGTTTTATTTTAGACTCAAACACCAGAATACAAATAGAGAATAGAAAAAAGAAACAGAAACATATCATAAACTTAAACATTGGAACTTAAATACAAAGTTAGAAAGAATTCAAAGCATGTCATATGCATAGCAGAACACGAGAGGATTCAAAATATGTAACAATAAATTTTCATTTCAAGGAAGTCCATATAATAAATAATACTCATTTTGTTGAGACTCTGTGGCCAGTTTGGTTCAAGGCTAGTCCCTGAATGAATGACAGGCATACAGACCCACACTCAAAGTCTTCCTAGCTTCATAGGGCCTGACTCAGTTTTATTCTACAGGCATCAGCTTCTAAGAGCTCAGGGTCACCTCCATTGGACAGAGTGCTAGACTTGGAGTCAGAAAGCCCTGGGTTCAGATCTTACCTCTGATACTTACTGTGCAACCCTGGGCAAGTCATTTACCCTCTCTGGGTCCCAGCTCCTTTTCAAAAATATGAGAAATTGAAGCTCTTCTAAGTTCCCTTCCAGCTCTGATCTCTTCTCAGTACTCATCCTCCTCTATTCCTCTGCTACATTTGACACTATGGCCACTCTCTTCCCCCAGATAACTATTTCTTCTTTGGGATGTCAGGACACTCTCTTGCTTCTCCTACCTTTCTGATCAATCATCCTCAACCTCCCTTTGATGAACCATCATCTAGGCTACATACCCTGACTCCTTTTCTGTCTTCTCTCTACATTGTCATCCTTTATGATTGGTTCAATTATTATTTCTGCACAGATGGCTCACAGAGCTCTATTGGGCATTGTGAATCCTGCATCATGCATGTTTCCACTGGTGTCACGATGAAATCTCAAACTCAATGTGTTTTCATCTTATCCCTCAAACCTCCCTTTTTAGCTTTGTTATTGCTGTTGGGAGCACTGCCATCCTCCCAGTTACCTGGGTTGGCAACCTCAGTGTTATCTTCACTCTCACTTAACCCATGAACCACACACATCAGTTGTCAAACACTGCCCTTTCTGTCTCCACAACATCTCTTGTCTAAGTCCCTTTCTCTCTACTCACACAGATGTTATCATAGCTCAGACCCTCATCACCTCTCCTAATCTACATTCCCACCTCAAGCAGAAGGGTCTCTAATGCATCCTTCAAAGAGTCACCAAAGTGATTTTTCAGAATCACAAGCTTGATCATGACATCTCTGTAATTCAATAAACTCCAATGGTTCCCTGTTGCCTATAGGAGTAATTTAAGGTTCTTCAAAACTTGGCCCCTTTCTACCTTTCCAATTTTCTTATATATTACTTTCTTCCTCACACTCAGAAATCCAGCCATTCTGGACTATACACTGTTCAATACACATAACATTCCAACTTCATCTCTTACCTCTGTGCCTTTGTATTGGCTGTACCTCATGCACGGAATGCATTGCCTCCTCACTTCTGCTTCTAGGAATCCCTGATTTTCTTCTAGACCTGCCTCAAATGCCAGGATGCTTGTACAAGTACTTGTAGATGAATACTTTCGTGATCTCTCCAGCTGCCATTGTCTACCTATAACCACCTTTTATCAGTTTTGTGTGTATTCGTGTATCCTTTTTTGTAATTAAATGAGCTATCAACCGTTCTTTGTATCCCCAGCACTTAGGACAATGCCTGGTATACAATAAGCACTTAATAAATGTTTGTTGATTGATTGACTCAGAAAAAATGAAAATCCTTTCTTCCCTAAAATTCTGTCTCTAGACCTAGGGATGGGGAGAGAGGAACCTAGAAATGTTACCTGAAAACTTAAAGGCTTCATAGAATCTAGAGAAGAGCAAAGGCCACTTGAAACGTGCAAAGTTCACTACATCTTCTTTGACTTTCTGAGGATCTGTTCTCCTATGAGCATATATTCCCTGTGGTAGAAAGGAAAGACCATAAGTCACATACATATTCACTATACTGGGGATGTCATCTGACATTTATTGGTTCTTATTTGATGAAAAAGCTCAAAATTCAGTAATATTTACAGAAAAACCTAGAGAGACAATGAAGTGGTGCTCAATCTCTTTCTCATCTTTGCCAGATTAATCATCTTCAGCACCACCATCATCATTATAGTCATCATCATCACTTTTATCCCCACCACCATCTCCACCAACGTCATTACTGTCCCTATCATGGTCACCATCACCAGCAACATCATCTTTAACAACACTATCTCCACCATGCTCACCATTACTAGCATCACTGTTTTTGCCACCACCATCACCACTACCATTTTCCTTACCATAATCTTCCCTGCCACCACCATAAATATCACCATACTTTTCCTCATCATAACCAACACCAGCAGCAGCATCTTCAACGTCACCCCCACCATCACCAGCATTATTGTCTTTCCCACCACCACCACCATTCTTCTGTTCCTCATCTTCATCACCACCAACATTATTATCCTCATTGACTACCAACATATTTATTCTCAGGGCAGCTAGGTGGCTCAATGGATAGAGCACCAAGCCTGGAATCAGGAAGACTTCTCTTCCTGAGTCCAAATCTGGCTTCAGATACTTCCTGGCTGTGTGACTCTAGGCAAGTTACTTAACCCTGTTTGCCTCAGTTTCCTCATCTGTAAAATGAGCTGGAGAAGGAATGGCAAACCAATCCAGTATCTTTCCCCAAACCCCAAATAGGGTCACAAAGGGTCAGATATGACTGAAAAAAATGACTGAAAAAAATGACTGAACTAATATTCATTCTCACCATAAACAAAATCAGTAGCAGTATTTTCAACATCCTTATTATCATTATCCAACCATGATCACTATAAGCACCATTCAAAACAATCATCATAAATATCACTAACACTATCATCATCATCAATAATGATAACACCAGTTATGCAACATTTTGTTTCCTTAGTGCTTTTACTTTCCAAAGCCCTTTCAGCAATATGTCCCATTTTCATTCTCTGAATTTCACTCAACTTTAAATGTATGCTATCTCCGCTTTATATTTCCAAATGGCTTCTGAGGCAGAGTCAAGATGGTGGAATAAGATCCAGTATTTTTGCCTAGCTCTCCCAACATGTCCCCTCTACAATTTAGAATATGCATCAAGCCAAATTCTGATCAAGAAAGCCAAGAAAAAGTCACAGTGAGTAATTTTTCTAGTCCAAGACAATTGAGGAAGACAGATAGGTGTCTTAGCAGTGAGAATTGGGGTTGGCCAGAAGCACAGAGGAATAGCAGTGAGGTCACAATAGGCAGAAGTGACAGTGGGATATGCAAGCCACACTACTGATATAGAATAGCCCAGCATTAATAATGGTAAAGATACTGAATACCTGGGCAGAAAGAGATCCCAGGGGAGACCCCTATACTAGTAATGGACATAGGATCCGGTGTCATCTGGCATCTCTGTCACCCATTATCCAGTTCCAGGGTAGAGAGGAGAAGTCATGGTCACAAGGGAGCAGGGATACTACTTGTGTAAGGGATAGGGAACAAGTTCCAAAAATTTGGGTATGTGACTGAGCCCAGGAACAGAATGGATACTCAGTTTTCATCTTTAGTCCCATATGTAGGTCTGCAGCAGAATAAACCAGGACAGAAGACCAAAAAACAAGGGAGAGCCAGCAGTTAAAGTCATTCTGAACCTGCAGAACCTCCCAGCAGGCCAACTGTGACCGAGCACAGCAGCAATCTACTCAAACTCAACCACAGATGATCTAAATTAGGTCATGAATTTGCAGAGTACAGACCAGGAGAGTAATGAGCAGACTTCTCTTCAGATCCTACCTCTCTGGAAGCACTGAAAACTTATAGGCCTCTATCATGAGCTATGAAAGCAGTAGAAGGATATAAATGATAGAGGCTCAAGCTAGTCATTCCCTCCAGAGGTGAGCAGAGCTCAGCTTAACACAGAGTCTAAAGTCAAGAAGTAGGCTGGAAAAATGAGCAAAACAAAAACAAAAGAACCTGACCATAAACAGGTACTTTGGTGACAGGGAAGATCAGGACACAAACAAAGAAGACAATGACTTGAAAATACCTAGAAGCAAAGCCTTAACAAAAAATACAAAATGGACAAGAGTACCCCAAAAGTCATTCGATGGTTAAAAAAAAAGGTTTTTAAAGAGTAGAAAATCCCTTAAAAATCAAATAAGACAGTAAATGATAAATTGGAGAAAGGATAAGATCTATGCAAGAAAATTTTGAAAAGAAAACAGCTTGGTAAAAGAGATTAAAAAATAATGAAGAAAATAACTCCTTAAAAACCAGAGTTGACCAAATTTTTAAAAGTAAAAAAGCTCACTGAAGAAAATAAGCTCTTGAGGCAGCTAGGTGGTGCAATGAATAGAGCACTGGCTCTGGAGTCAGGAGGATCTGAGTTCAAATCCAGCCTCAGACACTTAACACTTACTAGCTGTGTGACCTTGGGCAAGTTTCTTAACCCCAATTGCCCTCCAAAAAAAAAAAAGAAAGAAAATAAGCTCTTAAATATTAGAACTGGTCAAGTGTAAGCTAATGACTCCATGAGATATCAAGAAACAACTAAACAAAGTCAAAAGTTTTTTTTTAATTGAAGAAAATGTGAAATATTTCACAGGAAAAACAACTGTCTTGGAAAATAGACCAAAGAGAGGTAACTTAAGAATCACTGGACTAAGTAAGAGTCATGAGTTTAAAAACTTAGACATCATATTTCTAGAAATTATAAAGGAAAACTGCCTAGGTATCTTAGAACCATAGGGTAAATTAGAAACTGAAAGAATTTATCAGTCACCTTCTCAGAGAAATCCCCAAATGAATACTCCCATGAATGTTATAGCCCAAATGCTGAATTCTCAGATTCAAGATAAAATATTGCAAGCAGTAAGAAAGAAATAATTAAAATATCATGCAGCTACAGTTAGGGTCACATGAGATTTAGTAGGTACCACGTGAAGGATATTCTGGAAGGTAAAGGAGCTAGGATCACAAACAATAATAATCTACACTGCAAAATTGAATATAATCCTACAGGGGAAAATGGATATTTAATAAAATAAAAATTTCCTAATGAAAAGAACAGAGCTGAATAGGAAATTTGACATTCAAATACAAGATATGAGAGAAACATAAAAAGATAAACACAAGTCATGTGGGTGCTTCTGTTATGTTAGGATGATCTCAAAAGAAGAAGAAAGGGGTGAAAAAGAGGAAAGCACCAGGAGAAGGGAGAAGGAAGAGGAAGAATGGGAAAATTGTCTCACATAAATGCAGCATACAAAGAAGAATTTATACAATGGAGGGGAGAATGTGGGATGTCAATGTTTAAATATTTTGTTATCATGTGAACTGATTCAAGGAGGACATAATACACACTCACACAGAGTTGAGTATAGAAATTTACCTTACCTGACAGGGAAGTAGGAGGGAAAGGGGATAAGAGAAAGAGGAGGAGGGATAAGAGGGAAGGTAGATTAAGGGAACTAGTAATCAGAAAAATAAAACAAAACTCTTGAGGAGGAGACAGGGTAAAAGAAAGAAGGATAAGAGAATGGGATGGAGGGAAATACACAGCTAACAATGATAACTACAAATGTGAATGGGATGAACTCACCCATAAAATGGAAGAAAATAGCAGAATTAGATTAGAAACTAGACAACAATGTGTTGATCACAAAAAACACAATCGAAACAGAAAGATATTGTGTGTATGTTGGGGGGGGGGTAGGAAACCTAAATTATCCCTTATCACATCTAGATAAATCTAACCACATAATAAAAAAGAAAGAAATTAAAGAGATAAAAATTGTTCATGTCTTAGGTCATAAAAACCTCACAAACAAATTCAGAAAAGCAGAAATATTTAAATGTATCTTTTTCTGACCATAAAGCAATTAAAATTATTTTCAATAAAGGGCCTTCAAAGTATAGATTAAAAATTAATTAAAAACTAAATAATTTAATCTTTAAAGAATTATTGGGTCAAAGAACAAATCACAGACACAGTCAATAATTTTATTAAAGACAATAACAACAATTCAACAACATACTAAAATTGCAGAATGCAGCCAAAGCAGTACTTATGGAAAATTTTATCTCTAAACACTTACATCTTTAAAAGAGAAAAAGAGCAAATCAACAAATTAAGCATGCAACTAAAAAAAATTGAGAATAACAAATTTTAAACTCCCAATTAAAGGCCAAAACCAAGACATTCTTAAAGTCAAAGAAGACATTAATAAAATTGAAAGAAAAACTCCATCAAACTAACAAATAAAACTAGAAGCTTCTTTTTTAAAAAAGGATAAATTATTGTTAATTTTATTTTCAAAGAGGAAATCAAATTACCACTATCTAAAATGAAAAGGGTAAATTCACAGCCAATGAAAAGGAAAGAAAAGCCATTATTAGGAGCTATTTTGCCCAACTATATGCCAATAAAACTGACTAAATGAAACGAATGAATATATACAGAAATGGAAATTACCCAGATTAACAGAACAGGAAACAGAATACTTAAATAACCCTATCTTAGAAAAAGAAATTGAATAAGCAATAAATGAACTCCCTAAGAAAAAACCCTTAGGATCAGATGGATTTACAAGTGAATTGTCCCAAATAGTTAAAGAACAATTAATTCCAAAACTACATAAATGGTTTGAGAAAATAGGTAAAGAAGGAGAACTATCAAATACTTTCTGTGACACAAATATGGTTTTGATACCTAAATCAGGGAGAGCCAAAACAGAGAAAGAAAGCTATAGAAAATTAGCAAGGAGAATATAACAATATAGCACAAAGATCATACATGATGACCAAGCTGGATTTATACCAAGAGTGGAGGACTGATGAAATATTAGGAAAAGTGTAATTGACTGTGTTAATAACAAAATAACAAAAGTCATATAATTATTTCAAAAGATGCAGAAAAAGCTTTTGATAAATTCAACCACCCTTCCTATTAAAAATATTAGAAAGCACAGGAATAAATAGGGCCTTAAAAATGATAAGTAATGTCTCTCTAAGCAATGTCTCTCTAAGCCTTCCCAGTAAGTTCAGGGATGCAGTAAGGATGTCCATTATCACCATCATTCTTTAATATTATATAAAAAAAATACTAGCTCTTACTCTGATCAAGAAAATGACCCAAGAGAATTCCAAAGGACCCATGATGAAAAATGCTATCTACCTCTAGAGAGAGAACTGATGAACTCTGAGTACAGATTGAAGCATACTTTTAAAATATTCTTTATTTTTCTTGCTTTTTGCTATATTTTTTGCAAGATGGTTAATATAGAAATATATTTTGTATGAATTAATATGTATAATTGCTATTTTGCTTGTCTTCTCAAGTGGTAGGAGAGAAGTGGGCAGGAGGAAGAGAATTTGTAGCTAAATTTTTTTTAAATGAACATTAAAAATTTTTACATGTAATTGTGAAATATTTAAAATTAAATATATAAAATCCATTTTAAAAAAGAAATGCTAGCTATAATAAGATAAGAAAAAGAAATCTAAGGCATTAGCATAGGCAATGAAGAAACAAAATATACTTTCTTTGTGGATGATATGATGGTTTAATTAGTGAATTCTAAAGAGTCAACTAAAAATACTTGTCTAAACAATTAACAGCTTTAGCTAAGTTTCAGTATATAAAATAAGCTCATACAAATCATCAGTATTCCTATATATTACCAACAAAACTCAGCAGGAAGAGATAAAATGAGAAATTCTATTTAAAATAACTACAGATAGCAAAAAGTACTTTTGAGTCTACCTGACAAAATACATACAGGAACTATATCCTTCACACAAATAAAGACAGATCTAAACAATCAGAGGAATATTAATTGCTCATGTGTATGCCAAGCCAATATTATAAAAATAACAATACTATCTAAATTAATTTACTTGTTCAGTGCCATACCCAATCAAACTACCAAGGAATTACTTTATGGAGATAGAAAAATAACAACAAAATTTATCTGGAGAAACAAAAGGTTAAGAATATCAATTTTTAAAAAATGAGAAGGAAGGGGAACCTTGCAGTACCAGATCTCAAACTATATTACAAAACTATAATCATCAAAACAATTTGGTACTGAATAAGAAATAGAATGACTGATCAGTAGAATGGAATAGGTACATAATATACAGAAGCAAATGAACATAATAACCTAGTGTTTGATAAAGCCAAAGACCCAAGCTTTGGAGACAAGAACTCATGATTTGACAAAAACTGTTGGGAAAACTAGAAAGCATTATGGCAGAAACTAGGCATAGCCCAACAGTTCACACTATATATCAAGATAAGGTCAAAATAGGTACATAATTTAGACATAAAGTGTGATATCATAAGCAAATTATTGGAGCATGGAAGAAACTACCTCTTAGATCTATGGATGGGGGAAGAGCTCATGACCAAACGAGATAGAGGTTCCCAGGAGGTAAAATAGATAATTTTGATTACATCATATTGAAAAGTTTTTGCACAAACAAAACCAATGCAGCTACAATTGGGGGGAAGAAGTATGAAACTGGTGAAAAAAATTTATGCAGCAAGTTTCTCTGATAAAAGTCTTATTTCCAAATATATAGGGAACTGAATCAAGTTTATTAGAATAAAAGTCATTCTCTAGTTGATAAATGGTCAAAGGATATGAACAGGCAGTTTTCAGAGGAAGAAATCAAAGTTATCAAGGGTCATATAAAAAAAGGCACTAAACCACTAATAATTAGAAAAATGCTGATTAAAACAAATCTGAGATACCACCTCACATGGATCAGATTGGCTAACATTATAGAAAAAGAAAACAACAAATGTTAAAGGGATGTGGGAAAATAGGTATGCTAATGCACTGTTAATTGGTATGCTAATACAATATCTAGACATTCTAGAGAACAATTTGGAACTATGCCCCCAAAAGCTATTAAATTGTGCATACCGTTTGACTGAGCAATACCACTACTGGGCCTATATACAGACCAGCTCAAAGAAAAAGGAAAAGACCCATATGTACAAAATATTTATAACAACTCTTTTTATGATGGCCCACAAAGAATTGGAAACTGGGGGTTTGCACATCAACTAGGGAATGGCTGATCAAGTTATGATATTTAAATATGATGGAATACTATTGTGCTATAAAAATGAAGGGGATGTTTTCAGAAAAACCTGGAAAGACTTATATGAACTGATATAAAGTGAAGTGAGCAGAACCAGGTGAATGATTTACACAGTAAAAGTAATATTTTAAGAAAATGAACTGAAATCTCAGTAACTCTGATCAACACAATGACTAACCACAATTCCAAAGGACTCGTGATGAAACATGCTCCCTACATCCAAAGAGAGAAATTATAGACTATGAATACAGATTGAAGTATTATTTTTCTCTTCCTTTCTTTTTTTTTTTTTAACATGACTGATGTGGAAATTTGTTTTGCATGACTTCATATTTGTAATGAGTTTTGTATTTCCTGCCTCCTTATTAGGTGGGGTAGGGGCATAAGAGGAGGAAAAGAATCTGGAACTAAAAATAAAATAAAATTTTAAAAATTAAACAAAAAAATTAAACCAAGTAGTACCCCACTTATGATCATATTTGACCTTCAAAACAATCCCATGAAAAAATAGAACAATTATCATCATCTCTCTGTTTCTGTTGAGTAAACCCAAGGATCAGAAAGATTGAGTAATTTGCTCAAGGTCATACTGATAGGGTGCCTCTGAATATTTTGGGGTGATTTTTGTGGCATAGTTATAACTTCAGTCTTGTGTATGTACAATCAGTTGTGAGATCAGTTTGGCTCCATTCCCTCCCTCCCCACAGCTGTGAAGCATTAACTGTCTCTGCCCTGCCCCCAGCCACAAAGCATTAACTCTGTAGCTATGATAACAAGGGTCTTTTCAAGGCACTACTAGTAACCAGCCAAAACAAGACCCATCCTTCCCAAACTGGATAAGGTACTTCTCCTTAGGAATTTGACCTCAAATCTGACCGCTGGTTGACCTTATGACATTTCAGGGCTAAAACCATGCCTTTTGCTCCCCCTCCCCTTGGAAAGTCCCAGTGAATTATGGGCAAAACGCATGCACAGTTGAGGTGAAGGGTGCATGTTCTTTTAAGCACTGGCCACTCCCTGGCCCCTCCTGGGCTCCTCCCTAACTCCACCTTTGTACACCTGATTAGCTTAATGAACTTATGACTGACAGTCTTATATCTTTAAAAATGCCTCTCTGGCCCTTAGAACTTGGCAGGTAGGCCTTTTCTAGCAGGCCATCTGCCTGCTGCAGAGCGTCACACTTCCAGGCTTTCTCAGAGCCCCCCCTTTTTGCACCTTGCCAGCTTTTCCTAGCCAGGTTTTCCCACCCTATCCCTTTCTGCCCTGTGAATCAAACTTTTATAAATCTGCCAAAGGACAGCTGAGCCTATAATTCTTTTCAGACGCAAACCTAGAAAGGATTTCTCATTAGAAATCCCCCCAAACCCATCCCTCATCAATACCAGTTAACAACAAAACTGAGACCAGAATCCACATTTCCTGAAAGCTGATATTTCTATTGATCCATTCATAACTGCCACAACCAGGTGTCCTTTCATCTGGAAACTACAATGATGCCTTCTAGATCTGTCCCACCTCTCACTATCTTAGGGTCTTTACCTATCTTGCAGACATCCTTCAGCCTTTGCTTCTGCCCTCTCAAATGAATTTCATCTCCCTAGATCATTCTGCAAATCAGGAGGAGAGCCAGAACCTGAGTCTAGGTCTCACAACACCCTGACCAAGTGTTCTTCCAAGGAAACCCCCTTGCCTCTAAGAATCTCCTCTATCTCCCCAGCTTCCAGAGAATCACCTGCCTACCTTTTTATGAGCAGCAATGGCGAGTTGGGCCCATTTCTCTAGGGTCTTTAGTGGTGTGATCTCCCTGTCTGGGATGTAGGTGGGGACTAGATTCAAGAGTCGTTCCAGGATCATCTCTGACCCGTAGTCAACAAAGTACTGCTGGGAAGCCAGTTCTGCCAGGTCATCTTCCTAGTAGGAACAGAGATAGGGAAGAGAGAAAGAGAGTGAAGCCAGGTCCACCTCTTCTGAGAAGACTATCCTGTCTCCACCAACCTATAGTGTCTCCCTTTCCCCCAATTCTTATGTAATAAGATCATTACTAGGTTTGTTTGGTTTTTGGGGTTACAGCAAACAATGCTAGAGGGTTATTGTTGGGAAGGAGGGACAGAGCTCCTGGCCTTAAAAGAGGTATCTGTGGTAGAGCTTTTCCCTCTTTCCCCTTCCATCCTTATCCCTCTCGCCTTGCCTCCCTTCTTCTTTCTCCTTACTGTGTTTTAAACCTTGAACCTGCTTTGAATTGACTGAATTTAGACCTGGCTCACAATAACTTACACTTACATTGTGCTAATTTATAGTTGAGAAAGCACTCCTCCATGCATGATGTCATATGATCCTCAGGTAGGTAATATGAGGACTATTTCTTAGGGAAACAGGAAATGAAATGCCTGGAGTCACATACTGTGCTGGTCTGAAACAAAGACTAGAACCCAGGTTTTCTGACTCTCATCCTTGGGCTCTTTTACAGAGTAATTGGCTCTGAACCATCCTCCCTGCTCCATAGCAGCAGTGGCCAGGATCTGCCTGCTGTGGATGGGAAGGAGGTATCCTCCCAGAGAGCAAGATCTGAGAGACACAGAAAGTGCCTCTGTCATAGATGCCTTGCAAGCCTGAAATGCCTCTCTGGTCTCAGAAACAATTTGTAGCTATTTGATGATTTAAGGCTCACAAAATGCTTTGCTCACAACAACCCTGCAAGGTAGGAAGTGTCAGTATCATTATTATCATTTAACAGTTGAAGAGACAGACCCCGGCAGGCACAGGGATCCTCCCAGGGCCCCACAATCAGGAAGAACTGAGGTCTTTGGTCTATGGCTCTTTCCTTTTCCCCATTGTCTTCTATTATTCTCCAATGTTTCTATTTTTGTGAAAAAAGATTTCACAATTTTTTTTTTGTGAATCTTATCTCCTGAATTAGACTGCAAGTCCCCTGAGGACAGGGACGACATCATCTCTTGGGCTCCCCTCAGCACTGGACTAAGCACACAAAAGTTGCTTAATGAGGACTTGTTGAATTCAACTGAAGAGAATGGCCAATTCACTGGACAAGCATTTGAGATCATATTGTGGTTTGTGCATGAATTTATTGTATCACCTTGGGAAAGTCATGGCTCTTAGCTGGACCTCTGTTTTCTCTTCTGTAAAATGGCAGAATTGGACTAGCTGGTTTCTCGGGTTCCCTCTAGCTCTAATGCCCTTCTCAGGACTGACATTCTATGTTCAAAGATTCCTCCCAGTTCTTACCTTCTGTGATGTATGGTCTGTCAGTTAACAAGCATTTATTAAGCACCTACTACATACCAGGCACTGTGCTAAGCACTGTGGATACAAAGAAAGGCAAAAATAATCTTTGCCTTCAAAGAGCATGGAGGAAGGAGACCATAATATGTAAATAATGAAACACATCCAAGTTATATGTAGAGTAAATGGAAGGTGATCTCAGAGAAGAATGCACTAACAGCTGAGGACAGAGGGGGAAAGGCTTCCAATGGGGGCTAGAATTTGAGTTGAATCTTTAAGGGAGCCAGAGATGGACATGAGGAGGCTAGACATGGTAGACAGCCAGTGCAAAGACACAGAGATAAGAGAAGTAGAATCCTGTATGAATGTGCATAGAATGTGCGGAAGGAAGTCATATTGGAAAGGGGCCAGGGAGTGAACAGTTTAAAATGACAAGCACAGAGCTTTATATTGAACCATGGAAGTAATAGGGAGCTACTGTAGTTCAATGAGCAGGGGAGTAACATGGTCAGACTTGAACATGAGAAAAATGATCTTGGTAGCTGAGTGGAAAATGGACTAGAGTTGGGAGAGATTTGAGATAAGGAGACCAGCTAGAAAGCTATTGTAAATATCTGAGCAAGAGGGTATCAACTAGTTTGGTAGCTTTGTTAGTGGAGAGAAGAGGATGAGGGGAGACATGTGAAAGTAGAAATGACAAGATTCCCCAATGGATTAGATAGATGCGGTGAATGCAAGTGAGAAGCAAAGAATGATCCTGAAGTTTAAGTCTGGGTAACTAGAAGTATGTCCAGGCAGGAACTTGAATCCTACCAGGCTCCACCCTTATAGTTTCTAGGATTTTTTTCTTCAGATGGCTCTTGGCATAAGTTTTTTAAAAGTGCTTTGGGTCTGAGCATTTGACATGGGTGCTAAGAAGATTTCAGAAGAAATTTTAGAAGAAACATAGAAGATCTATGTTTCTGGGAAGGCAGAGACCCTTGGAACTATGTAGAAAGGTGGATGTCAGTAACTATATGTAACATTATCTATGTATCTATCTATCAGAAAGTCATGGGACTAGGCTGGGCTGGTCAAGTTGCTAGAGGGTAAAAATCACTGATGAGAACTGGCCCCAGACTGGGCTAATTAGATTGGATTCTAGATCCAATTTCATGGGGAAAAAATACAGTCCTATTTCAAAGAGACAAAGTGAGTTTACCCTTTCTGGTCTGATCCACCCAGCAAATCTTTCCCATCTCTTCCTTCTCACCGCCAAGGTGTAATAATCTGGAGGAAGAGGTTAGTAGACTTACCTTCTCACACCGGTATTCCCCAAACTTCACCCCCCGGACAACCTGCTGGTAAATGAGGTTGGTGGCCACGCTGTCATCACGGGGGTTGTGCCAGGGTGTAAAGATCTCCTTGCGGAAGAAGAGCCTCCATGGGGCATTGCGCTCCTGGGCCCCCTGCTCTTTAGCATACTGTTCGCACTGGGAGATGGCATCCATAACATGGTCATTCCCACTGCCCAAAGATGACACCTGAACATGGGCAAGACAAGACTTGGTCAATGGTGAAGGAACAGAAAGCCAGACGAGGTAGACCATTCAATATGTCATAGATTGCTAAGAACAACAGTGATGAAATAATAACAACAACAGGATTGATGCAGGTGCCATCCAAAATGTGTGTAGTCTCTTTGATTCCCACCTGCAGCTGAAAACGGCTTCTCCATCTTCAGATTTTCCGAGACTTTGATTTACCTTTTGCCTCTTTGACTCACACAGCTTGTCCCAAAAGTCTTCGTGCAGTTTTACACTTTAATAACTTCAGGCGTACAAATACTACAAATATACAAAAGCAATATTTGAAAGACTACTTATTTACATTTCAAAATACTGCTATGTTTCTTACGACAGTTACACATACCCACTGTCATGTATTATTCACCACTCTATTCACTTTTTGAACTTTATAAAAAGTTTTAGCAACTGCTACTTGGTGAATGAATATACTGATGGTAACTGTAGACTTAGTATCATCCAAAGAATAAGACTTTAATGTACTCATGACAGTTTTGTCATCACCCTACAAGAAAATGTCTAATGGAGAGATCAGGGGATAGAGGTGATTTCTTCTATCAGTCCACTGGTCTGTCATCCAGAAACTTGCACATTCAATGCTTAATACAGAATGCCTTGACTTGTTCAAATCAAAATTTAAAATGTATTACTCAAATTCATAGAACTAAATAAATTTAAGAGAAATTTAAATAAATTTCCAAATGATGGTTTTTGTAATCGTCTAACATTTGTATTTCTGAAGTTATTCAAGCTAAAAGTTGCACTAAGACTTTTGGGACACCCTATATAACTTGGCATCATCCCATGTGCCTGGAATGTAATACATCTTTAGCTTAACCTCACAGAATCCAATATCTCTCTTCCTTTAAGACACAGCAAACACACCATCTTCTGCATGAAGCTTTTCCTTATTCTTCCTAACTGCTGGTGCCTTCCCTCCTATGTTACCTTGTATTTAATTACTTTTTACATAGTTGCATCTATTCCTTTATTTGTGCTGTATTTTTATATGTACTTCTCATCTCCTCCATTAACATGAAGCTGCCTATGAGCAGGGATTGTTTCACTCTTTGTATCTGTAACCCCCAGGATCTAGAATTTGTTGACTGGCTGACTACCTAGGGATACGTCATACTCTGCCATCCCCAACCCTGCCAACCAGCATACAAGCTCTTTGAGATCAGGCATTGCAGATACACCACTCTCCCCCCAGGACTGAGCATGCTGTCTTGCTCATTTTGTTGTTGCTGCTCAGTCCTGTCTTGATTATGAGTGTCCCCATCTGAGGTTTTATTAGCAAAGATACTAGAGAAGTTTGCCATTTCCTTCTCCAGTTCATTTTACAGATGAGGAAACTGAGGCAAACAGGGTTAAGTGACTTGCCCAGGGTCACACAACTAGTGCGTGTCAGAGGCCGAATTTGAACTCATGTCTTCCTGACTCCACGTTGGGTGCTGTATCCACTGTACCACCCAGCTGCCTCATATCTCACAGTCTTACTCATTGTTGTTGCTTAATAAAGGCCAGATGAGTTGAAAATCGGTCATTTTTTCCCATAGCAAGGGTGAGTAATAATAATAATGATAAACAAATGACATTTCTAAAGTACTTTAAGGTTTACAAAGCACCCACCCTATGAGGTAGGGAGTGTAAGATTTATTACTGTAATTTTAAAGATGAGGATGCTGAGGCTCAGAGTATGGAATAATTTGATCAATGAGCCCACATAACCAGGGAGAGAGTCACAGAACCACCCAGTCCTGTGACTCCAAGCCCCGCACACATTCCACTATGCTATATTGCCTCTCTGTGAGACAGAGTATCAAAAAGGATAGCTCTAGAGCCGGAGGGAACCTCAGAGGTCATATGTCCAACCCCCACATTTTACAGAGAGGGAAACTGAGGCCCAAGGCAGTAAAATATCTTGCTCGAGGCCACAAGAGTAGAAAGTATGTGTGTGTGTGTGTGTGTGTGTGTGTGTGTGTGTGTAAAAGGGGAATAACTATAATAGCTAGCATTCATATAACACTAAAGTCTACTGAGAAAACTTATTTTTCTATCCTATTAACCACCAATTATTAAATTAGGATTCAGGCTTTTCTCCTTTATTTCCTCATTTAGGACCCAGCCCCTGTAGAAGGTCAGTCAGTCTCTGAAAGACATGAAATCACCCCAGTCCTCAGGGAACACCTCCTCCATGTTGGGATCTTGGGCCAGACCCCATGCAACTGGGGGACCTGATTTCTGTTTACAGCCTAAACAGAATCCAGCTTAGGCGAGTTCTTACTGCAAAGAAATGAGCCCCTGTCTTTGTACCCCTCCATTAGAGTTTAGGGTGACCCAGCTGACAAAGGAGAAAACAACCAGAGTGATTGGGATGGAGATGGACTCTCCTGTCCAGATTGCTGGAGGTGGCCAAGTCTCATGATCAAGTCACATTGTCGGCAGGAGGAGCTGAAGATTTCTAGCCCACCCCCTCATTAAATGTCCACCAGTCAGGGTTGATTCTCACTTGTCAGGGGCATTCTCTTTCCAAAGATATTTAAGGCCTCCAGGCTGTCCATGTTTTTGTCTTGGTTGCTGAGAGAAACCACTGATCATCAATTTATTATTAGCTAGCCTAATTAATAAATTGATTATTATTTATTCAGGAATTCTGTCTCTCCAGCTTTTTATTTGTAACTCTGAAAAATGTTCTACCTACGTCATCTCATTTGATTCTCCCCCTGGTTGTTCCCCATGCCTGGAGCATTCCCTTCCTCTGCTCTGATTATTGACCTCTCTGGCCTTTCAGTTCCAACTAAAATCTCATCTTCTACAGAAAGCCTTCGCCTACCCCTCTTAATTCTAGTGCCTTTCCTCTGTTAGCCGTATATATCTTGTATATAATTTGCTTTGTATAAATCTGTTTTCATGTTGTCTTTCCCATTAGATTTTAAGCCCTTTGAGGGCAGGTTCTGTCTTTGCCTTTTATTGTTTCTTCAGCACTTATTACAGTGCCTGGCACATAGTAGGTACTTAACAAATGTTTACTGATTGATTGAGCCTCACAATAACCCTGTGAAAGAGGTGCTATTATTGTTCCCATTTTACGGATGAGGAAACTGAGACAGAAGGGACTTGCTCAGGGTCACAGAACTAGTAAGTGTCTTAGATAGGATCTGAACTGGTCTTCCCGACTTAAGCACTTTCTATGCTCTATTCACTGTACCCCCTGGCTGCTTCAGAAAACACTAACCTCTGGACACATTTCTTTTTCCATTGAGAGTTTGCAATGGGTTTTTCCTTCACCATCTCATGAGAATTTCACAAAACCCTTGTGAGGCAGGTGGTGCCAGCACCCTCAGTGAGTTCAATCCAAGAAGTGATGAAGTTAAAAGATCTGGATTCTAGTCAGAGTTCTAATTAATCTAATCAATCACATATGTTAGCTGTGTGCCAAGATGCCTGAACAACAGCAATGGCAGCTGTGTCACCTGGGGAAGTCTCTTCCCACTCCACCCCAGGCCTCCATTTTCTCCTCCTTTCTAAAAGAGGGTGATTTACACTGGTATGATTTACTTCACAAGGAGGCTGTGAAAATACCTTGTAACCTGCAAAGATCTATGGACTTGTGAGCTTCTTCGTATCACTCCTGTTTTACAAAGAATGAAACTGGGACTCAGACAGAAGTGATTTGCCCATGGTCACGGAGCTGCTGAGTGGAATGCTGCACCTGAACACAGGCATCCTGTGTGCATCAAGCCCACCCTCCCCTCCCGCCTTCTGGTCTGAATCTGAGAAGCACAAACCTTATCAAACAGAGCAATGTAGAGAGAAAACCCGAAACGGTCCCTGAGCGTTATCTTGTCGGCGAGGGAGTTGCAGAGCTCTCGGGCTGTTGTTGCTGAGTCAGCCAAGAGGGTCTTGGTGGTCCCATCCATAAATGTCACAGGCAACATGATGGGCTTCTTGGATTTTGTAGCCTATGGTTTTTCAGAAAGTTAGAGACCTTGGAATGGCCTAAGGGCACTACTTGGGGATTAATTGTCAGAGCTGAGAGGGACCTTAGAACACAGAAGGTCAGAGCTGGAAGGGTCTTAGAACATAGGCTGGTAAGATCTCATTGTGAAAGATGAGCCACCATAGGGCACTCCACTCCTGGGCGCCCTGCTCCTTGGTATATTGCTCATACTGGGAGATGATGTCCATGACATGGTCATTCACACTGCCCAAAGACAACACCTGAACAGGGGCAAGACAGGAGACCCCTGAGGGTCCTTAAAACACAAAATATCAGAAGTGTAAGAGACTTTAGAACAGAATATAAGAACCTAGGAAGTCAGAGCTAAAAGCCACCCTAGAACATAGAATGTCAAAGCAGGAATAGATCTTATAAATCATCTATTTTAACCTAATGTTATAGATGAGGAAAGTAAGACCCAGGAAAGGTAAATGACTTGCCCATGGTCACTACCACAGTTGGTACAGAACCACAGATAGATCTTGAGTGTCCTGCTTTCCAGTCTAGTACTCAATCCATCAGACTATGCTGTCCCCTCTATTTTTGACTGAATAAAGCCAGGCTCTCTTTGGTTTGAACCATGCTGTCTGTCCCACATGAACTTTCAGATGACTGATTGAGACCAAATTGGGTGCCCTACTCACAGGAGCCAAGGTATACTCTGAGTTTGCTTAGAAACTTGGGCTGCCATCTTTGAAAGCAGCTGGGTCTTTGGAGGTGCTAATGGGCTAATCTGACCATCTATACTGCCAGGAGGAGGCTAGGTGACTGTTCCTCCCCTCAAGGTTCTCATATCCTCCCATTTCTGTAGCTGTATTTTCACAGGTAGCTTTGTGGAGATAATCCACTCTGGACTATTGTCTAGTGTAAGGAAAGAACTTCAAAGTGTGATACTTGCAATGTAACTTAAATGAAGTCAATGACCCTGTCACAGAATCACAGCATCTCAGGACTGGAAGAGAATTCAAAGGGAATCTTTTTTCAAAAACTTGATTACTCTTTTTTTCCTCAGTCCAAGAGAGTAGAGCTAAAAGTGATGGGGGGAGATTGATGTTAATGTAGTGAAATATTTGCAGGCTGATTTCAGAACTGAAATAAGATATTGTAGAAATTAAAACTTAATAAATGTCCATCATTAAAAAAAAGAGTGATGGATGGAAGCTACAAGCAAGTAGTTAGACTTGATATCAGGAAAAATGACATTATAAGCAGAACTTTCTGAAGGTGGAATGGGCTTCCTCAGGAGTTAATGACACGTAATAACACATTTCTCTAGTGTTTTAAAGATTAACAAAACTCTTTCCCCAGGATAACCCAATGAGGTGAGTAGTATAAGTATTATTAGTTCCACTTTACAGACGAGGAAATTAAGGCTAAGAGGATGAAGGGACTTGAGGAAGATCATATATCTGAGCTAAGATTTGAACCCAGGTTGCCTGACTCCAAGTCCAATGCTCTTCCCAGTATACCAAGCTAGGCTCCCTTTTCTCAGAGGTTTTCAAATGGAGAGTGAATGGTCATATGTTAGAGATTCTGTACAGGGGATTCCTGCTTAGGTATAGGTCAGACTGGATTCCCTTTGAGATCCCTTCCAGCCTTGAGATTCTATGACTTTCAGGCAAATAGGAGGATATAGCAGAGCTCTGTCAAAAGAATGTAAGCTCCCTGAGGGCAGAGGCTATTTTACTTCTGTCTTGGCATCCCCAGTGCTTAGCACAGTGCCTAGCACATAACAGGTGCTTAATTAATTGATTGCTTGACAGGTTGAGGCTGATGGAGGCAATGGTAGGCAGTTACCAGCTCCAATCTACATAAAGGCAGTCCAGCTCATACCTGTAGTTCCAGCCAGCTAGGGGGCTGGGTCCTGGTCCCATTCACAAAAGTCCTCCTCAGCCTCTCTTCACAATAGGGGGCATAACCAGGTGGACCCCCATTCATGTAGTTCCTCAGATACTGTCAGAAAAACAAAGACATCAAGATGAACAGTGAATGGTGAGGGGTAAATATGTATTCAGTATTGGAGGGAAGGGAATCATAGATTTAGAGCCTGGAATGGCTTCAGAAATTACCCAGTGATCCCCCCATTTGTAAAATGGAGAAACTGAGACCAGAAGTTATCAACTTGCCCATGATACTGGGTTGTAAGTAACAGAGCAGGATTTGACCCCAGAGCCTCTGACTCCAAAGCCAATGATCTCTTTCCATTGTACTTTGGCTCCTTATATGAGGGCTCACATGATGCTTTCCGTATCAGCGGTCAGGACACTGTAGGATAAAACCAAACCTTTTTCTAAGAATTCTTTAAGCTAAGCAAGGGTTTCAAGGCAGGAAAGTGGAAGATGGACCTGATGGCCCTTAGGGGCCATCCCTGGATGCCCAGTGCCATTGAGCTAACAGGGCTCTCCTACACTTGAAGACAGAAGCAGCAAATAGAGGAATCTCAGCCACAAAGGGCTAGACAGTTTTGGGACTTTCCTAACCACCTTGTCCAAAAAAAAAATCTCCTTCCCTTTGAATCCCCACAGCACTTAGAACTCTTAATGATGGGAACAGAAATTTCTATTGAACTTTGCAATATACAAAGGATTTCCTCATGACCTGGGTTCCAAACCCACCTCTTCTGTGGCTCAGAGTAGTGCTGAGTTTACCCTCCCTACACCACATTACCACTCACACTAAGCATGTGCTGCCTTGCGGTGGCTCTGGCACCACTCCCTGCCCCAATTGCTCAATCCACAAACATTTCCCAGAGTCTGCTCCCAGCCCTAGCAAAGCTGCTTCCCATTTGGGAGAATGGGGAGGTCTACCAACACTTTCCACTGAGGTCATCTGTCATGGAGATCAGCTGCTTTTAAGCCAGTTTAGGGGAGACAAGGCATAGGTGAAAAGTGAATCAGCGGTATAGGAGTCCCTGGTGAAAAGGGTGCTGCTGTTCTCAGAGGGAGAGGGCCTGGGTTCTGGTCCTAGCTCTGGCACTTGTGAGCAGGAAGCCTTTCCCAACCCCTTCCCCATATATACACATTTGCATGTTGTCTCCTCTCTTAGATTGGGAGCTCCTTGAGAGCAGGGACCATCTTTTCATCTTTCTTTATATCCCAGGTGCTTAGTACAGTGCCTAGCACACAGCAGGATCAAAGGAGATAATTATAACGTACTTAACCCAGGGCCTGGCACATAGTAGGCACTATGTAAAGGTTAGCTGTTATACTGTTATACTGTTATAGCTGTTATACTCTTATCAATGTCATTATTGTTAGTAGGCACTTAGCAGATAGTCATCCACTGACTGCTTTCCTTTGTATCCCAGTGTTTAGTATGGTGCCTAGCACATAGTAAACACTTAATGCTTCTGATGTCCTCTCTGGACCTCAGTCTCTTCTCTAAAATGGAGACAGCAATCTCTCCCCTGTCTGGGGTTACTTCATAACCCAAAGGAAACAAGTCAGTGTGAGCTGCTACATGAATACAAGATAACTTTGGGTGTTTCACATTTTTGATGCTGGTGATCTGTCCTGTCTCCTTGTGCTGCTTCATCAAAGCCAGTTAATCAGAATCAAACATCAATTCTGGTGCCAGTCTCCATGCTCTCAGAACTTTGCAACCCAGGGATTCCTCATTGACAGTGTTACAGAACTGCCTTCCATTGCCCTGCTTTGGGAGTAGATGTGTCTCCTTCAGAATCTACCCATTTAAATCTAGAGGAAGGCAGCTGTGTCTTACCTGTGTGCTCCTAGGAGAATGAGTTTCTCACTCTTTCTTACCCCCATATCTCTTGCCAAGGCCTGTCTCTCAAATATGCCCCATTCCCTCCTCTGCCACAGCCACCCCTCTGGTGTTGACCCTTGTTACCTGGATTATTGCCAGAGCCTGCTGGTGGGAGGGAGACTTGTTGGCCCGTGAGTTGGTAAATAATGGAAGGAAGGAACTAGGAAAGCTAGCCTCAGTCGATCAGGTTATGGGGATTAGCCACAACTAATGAAACCTGATCTAGACCTTGTTAGTTCTCTGTGACAGAAGTTCTGAGGTACCCCTTATCTCCGTTCCACACACAACACCTGGGAAAGAAGCAGCTTTCCCTGCCCATCCACATTACCTTGACAAACTTTTCAGAAGGGGCAAAACACCCCACACACAGGGATACCAGGATCCAGCCCCGGGCATAGCTGCTCTTGGAAGGGTTATGGGTGAGCTGTTTGCAGATCTGACAGTATATTTCATCCCTAGAGAGCACAAGACAGGCAGGGTTAGTTAATCATGCAGTGAGTACCTGAGAGAACACACTATGGATGAGGGCCTGAGGAGGCTTAGATTCAAATCCTCGATGGCCATAGATTTCCTAAACAGTGGGCGACATCATCATTGTCAGCATCATCACGATAATATTAGCTACTATTTATTTAGTACTTAAGGTTTGCAAAGTGCTTTTTAACCTACGTTACCCATCAACCAATAAACACTTACTAAATGGCCACCATGTGCCAGGCCCTGTGCTAAGCGCTAGGGACACAAAAAAGAGGCAAAAGCCAGTCCCTGCCCCCAAGGAGCTTGCACTCTAATGGGAGAGACAACATGCAGGCAAATGTGTGCAAACAAACTATATTCAGGATAAACAGGAAATAATGACCATAGGGAAGGATTGAGAAAGGCTTTGTGCAGAAGGTGGGATTTTAGTTGAGACTTAAAGCAAGCCAGGGGGGTCAGAGTCAGAACAGAGGAGGGAGAGTGTTCCAGACATAGGGAACAGTCAGAGAAAATGCCCAGAGCCAAGAGATGGAGTGCCTTGTTCATGGAACAGCCAGCAGGCTGGCATCCCTAGATCAGAGAGCACATATTGGGGAGTAAAGTATAAGACTGGAAGGATGGAAGGGGGTAGGTTGGGAAGGATTTTTAATGGTAAACAAGGCACTTTGTTTGATCCTGGAGGCAATAGGAAGCCGCTGGGGTATATTGAGTTGGGATGGTGACGTCACAACTGGACCTGCATCTTAGGAAAATCACTATGGTGGCTGGAGGATGGATTGGAGTGGGAGGAGGCTTGAGGCAGGCAGACCCCACCAGCAGGCTCTGGCAATAATCCAGGTGATAAGGGTCTGTACCAGAAGAGTAGCTGTGGCAGAGGAGGGGAGGGGGCATATTTGAGAGATGTTGCAGATATGAAATTGAAAGGTCTTTGGCAAGAGGTATAGGGGATAATAAATAGTGGGAAATTCAGGATGACTCCTACCTAAGTGGTGAGCCTGTTATATGATTTGATCTTTACAACCCTGGGAGGTGAGGTTTGTTATGATTATACTTATTTTTGTAGTGGAGGAGACTGCAGCCTGGAGGGGATAAGGGACTTGTCCAGAGTCACACAGCCAGTAAACATCTAAGGTGGTATTCAAAATCAGGTCTTCTTGGCTCCAAGTCCTACCTAGCTATCTACTCAATGGGCCAACTCTGGAAATGTACATGAGCATGACATTCCCTTGGAACATGGGGTATCACTGACTTAAAAAGCAAAGAGAAAAGAGCCTGAATTTGAAATCAGGAGAGCTGGACTCCATGCCAGGAAGATAGGTGGCATATTGCAGAGGGGTAGGAAGACCTGCTGACTCACCAACTGTGATCCTGTGATCCTGAGCACAGCAAGGAACATGTGAGTGTTTAACACTGCCAGACTGGGACAATCTTCAGGGGAGATGGTCTGTTCCTTCAGAACCATGAGTATCATGCACTAGGCTAGGGGAGGGGGCAGGGCTACCTTGCCTCTTTAGGCTTAATGGAACAGGAAGATATTCCCTGTCCATTAATAGGCCTATGTAATCACATGTGTCCCCTTTTCCCTTGGAACAGGAGCCATGTTCCCAGGTCTAAAGGTTCACAGGTATTTCAGTCACGGATGTCTTGCTGCTTTGAATTTTGGCTCAGTTCACAGTTGTGACACATCCCAGGCTAAAGTCACATAGAAGGATGGCTAGGTGGCACAGTGAACAGAGCACCGGCCCTGGAGTCAGGAGGACCTGAGTCCCAAATCCAGCCTCAGACACTTAACACAAAAACTAGCCATGTGACCATGGGCAAGTCACTTAACCCTAATTGCCCTCCAAAAAAAAAAAAGGCAAAAAAATAAAGCCACATATAGCACTGGCACAGAGCCAATCAGGCTCTGGGCCACTGGGATTTTCATGCCTTTCCAATTAAATGCTGAGGCATGAAGATTTTCAAGGTTCTCAGTACTAAGTGAATCAGATGCCTAGTCTTTGTTTGAAAACTGTATATATTTGGGGAGATATATATTGCTTGTGGGGAGAGGAACTGTTAGAGGGAGGAACTTGCCTAGGGGAACTTTTTTGTGAGGAGGCTTGTTTGTGGGGAGGCTTTATAGAAAGAATGCTTAAGATGTTGAGCGCTATATATTGGTGATATATACAAATATTTTTGTTACTTTGTTAAATTTTGCCTTTTGGTATCTCAATAGTGATGTTTTGAATAAATGTTTTGGTCTGGTCTTGAATAAAGAGAGCTCATTATATTTTGTGGTCCAACCCTGGAAATAGGTATGTATATTCATAGCAGCTGCTATGAATATCACATTGGTGTTACAGCCCCCACCCCCACTGCCCCTGTGGCCACGAGAATCAAGATTGGGGTTTGTTTCATTTGTCAGTTGTAGGCTCAGGTGAGGGAATCCCCAGATCCTGGTGCTGGAGCCACGTTGGCCCTGGAGTCAGGATTCCGGGCTGATTGTTGCTGCTAACCTAGCAGAGAAGCCCGTAGAAACCCAGGGTGCTGGGGTTTGGGGCTTGGAACAAGGTATGACTAAGGCTATATAGAAAATGAATTAAATTGTGAACCTAATCTTCCTCTCTTCCCCAGAGGCTGAGATCGTATAAGGGGGAATTATGTCCTCCTACTCATTACTCCCCATGATGAGGGGGGAACATCTTCATGCTTGCTCTTTCTATATAAGTAAATATTCCTCTATAAAGGCTAATCTGACTATTAAATGCTTAAATGGAACTGGGGTACTGAGGACCCCTAAAATTGTGGGGACACAATTGGTGGGAACTTTAGCCAGTGTCAGAGACCAGACACCCCCAATCTCCTTAAGGGTTCTAGAGAACTCTGGGGGAAGAAAGGAGATATAATACCCAGTCTTCAGGCAGGAGGGGCAAGAGTGGTCACTACTACACTAAAAACTTCAGTCTCTTAAAATCATGAAAGACAGAATCTTTGATTCACAAGGTCTTAGGCTCTGAGTGGGAAGGAGTATCTAGTTTGAATTATTCCATTTCAGGAGGAAATATTATGACATCCCTGACAGGGATCACCTAGCTTCTGCCTGAATACCTCCAGAAACGTGGAGCTTCCTCTCTCACTAGGCTGCTCATCTCACTTCTGCGAGAAGCTCTAATTGTTTTATTTTTATGTCTTTTTTTGGTCTTTTTGGAGGGGGGAAGGCAGGAATTGAGGTTAAGTGACTTGCCCAAGGTCACACAGCTAGTAAGTATTAAGTGTTCTGATTCCAGAGCTGGTGCTATATTCACTTTGCCACTTAGTTGCCCAGCTCTGATTTCTTATATTGAGACAAGAATGGCAATTCCACAATACCCAGCCATCATTCCTAATTCTCTCCTCTAGGGCTGAGCTGAACAAGTCAGCTCACTTTTTCTTTAGACCAGCCCTCCCTTCATTCTCTCCTCCAGACTGCCTCCTGTTCCTGTGTACCTCAGGGCGGGCCGCAGGATGCCATTCCCAATGATGAAGTGGAGCTTCTCCAAGTTAGAGGTGGGCCGGTCCTCCAGCATACTGTTTCCCTGGACTGTGGACTCCCCATCATGCAGTCTCTTGGTTACCTAAAGGATCAGAAGCCAGAATGGGGAAAAAAATAAACCAGAAGCAAATAAATGAACTGGTAGCTTTATCTTTAGTGGGGTCTGAATCCCAGGTCCACGAGTCTCCCCATTTCTTCCAAATCTAATTGGTAGAAGTGAAGCAGGTCATTAAGTCCCTTGAGATTTCTCTCCTGGTCTTTTCCTCCACATCTCTCTCCCCTGCTGACTCTTGCTCTGGGATTCTCAATTCTCCTTGCATCCTTTGAGCTTAAGTACCCTTCCCTGAACATATTTCTAGCTCTGGCCCAGGACTCACCTCATCCTGGAAGCCCTCCCTGATTAATGCTGTGAAACCTTGGTCCCTGCTTTACTTTGTGCTCATTTATGGATACAGCCTGGAGAGCAGCAGGGCCATGCACCTGCTTAGCATAGAGGCCGCTTCTATCTCCCATGTTCCTGTCGTACTTAGCACCAAACTGCCCACATAAGCAATAAAAGCAATTGCTTGTTGGAAGGAAATGAGTAGCATTTATTAAGCAGCTACTATATGTCTAATGGGTATTTGTGTTTTTATGTTTATGTTTCCTTTCTTAGAGAAAAAATAGCAAAACACTCTGGTATCTTTGCCAAGAAACCCCAAATGGGGTCATGAAGAGTCAGACAGTTGAAAATGACTGAATAGGGGTAGCTGGGTGACACAGTGAATAGAGCACTGGCCCTGGAGTCAGGAGGACCTGAGTTCAAATCCAACCTCAGACACTTAACACATTAGCCATGTGACCTTGGGCAAGTCACTTAACCCCAATTGCCCTCCAAAAAGCAAAAAAAAAAAGAAAATGACTGAATAACAGATGTGCCTGGAACTTTGCTAAGTGCTTTACAAAATTATCACGTTTAATCCTCACAACAACCCTGGAAGGTAGGTACTATTATGATCCCCATTTTATATTTGAGAAAAGTGAGGCAACCAGAGGTTAAATGACTTGTCCAGGGTCACACAGCTAGTGTCTGAGGCCGGATCTGAATTTAGATATCCTTGCCTTCATTGTTGAATAAAGAATGAATTAATTTGTGAATTAATAGATAGGCAAATGAAAAACAAGTGAATGAATGAGTAAATGAATGGGGAAATGGAAAAATGAATGAATGAGTTAATGAATGATTGAATCAGGCAAATTAATGCACAGTTGATGAAGTTGTGAACTGATCCAACTATTCTGGAAAATAGTTTGGAATTATATTAAAAAAAAAGTTACTAAACTTCACGTGCTCCTTGACTCAGTGCTATCATTAGTAGGTAATCAATTGCAGAGGGCAAGTTTCCACACATACCAGATTATTTACAAGAGCACATTGTGTAGTAGCAAAACCCTGGAGAGAAAGTGTCAACTTGCTTAACTACTTTAAAAAAAATTAGAGAGTATCCTACTGAGGTGAGGCAGGTTTAGGAAAATGTTAGTGGTGTGTGTGTGTGTGTGTGTGTTTTTTAAAGCATGAATTAAACATAAAAAACAGAATCTCTCTTCTCTCCAATATCCCCTCCATATAAATGCCACAGTAATTTTCCTAAAGCATCATATCACTCTCCTACTAAAGAACTTTCAATGGCTCCCTATTGTCCATAGAATAAAAAACAGACTTTAATTTATCATTTAAAGTCCCTCAGAATCAGACTGTAGTCACCTTCTTTCAAGGCTTATTTTGCATTCCCCCTTTTCTTCATTCCAAACAAATTGTTTTTTTTTTTGCTGACCCCCTACCTTAGCATCTCCCATCCTGCCACCTCCATAACTTTGCACAGGCTGTGCCTCATGCCTCATAGAATCCAGCTTCCCTGAAGACTAAGTGACTGCACAGCCAGCTAAGGGAAGCCTTTCCTGATCTGTCTCACTTCCTCACTGAAACCCTCCCTGATTTTTCCTGCCTATAATCATTATCTCTTTCCTCCTTGTATACCCCCGGTAGTTTCCTGGGGTCAAGGACTATTGACTTGTCACATCCCCCATGGCTAGCACAGTGCTTTACACTTAAAAAAACAAACAAACCAAAAACTGTAATATGGGGAGTTCCCAAAGGAAGGAACTCCCTCTGCCTACCTCATAGGCTCTCCTCTGCAACTTACAGTCTAAAGAGTGTCAAACCCTCTCGAGTGCAGAAACTAGATTAAAATGTAATTGGGAAATATTTAGCAAAAGAAAGAAAAATACAATGAAACATAGATAATGTTCATATGTAATTTTCTAAGTCAATGTACAGCCTGCAGGGCTTACATACAAGTTAATGACCCCATTTCTTTTTGAGTGTGACCCCCCTGATGTAGCGGGAGAGTGACTTACCCTGAGTTCCACAGCCAGAATGTGTCAGAGGTGAGAGGCCCTTGAGCCTAGGACTCTCAGACTCAAAGGCTAGTTCTCTACTATGTCATTCTTCCTCTCACTTTGCATGTAACAGGCATTTATTTAAGGCTTGCTGAATTAGATGAGTGGAGAGAGAAGGACTATGTATAAACTGTAATAATTGTCTCTCATTTTGGATACAGTAAACACTTCATAAATGCTTGTTGAAATAGAAGCGTGGAGGGGAAGAGGGACTTATGGATAAACTATAACTACCTCTCACTTTGCATATAGTAGGCACTCAATAAATGATTGTGGAATTGAATGAAGGAAGGGAGAGAGGGAAATGTGTATGAACTGTAATAACTTCCTCTCACTTGGCATACAGGAGGCACTTAATAAATGCTTGTTGAATTGGATGAATGAAGGGAGAGACAGATGTATGGATATACTATAATAACTTCCTAATGGTCCCCCTGCCTCCTGGCTCTTTCCTCTTCTCACTACAGTTGCCTAAGGTAAAGCCTGATCACATTACTGCCCAGCTCCAAAGTTAGTGTTCTTCCTTGCCTGGAGGCAGCCAGGTGGTACAGTAGATAAACAGTAGGGCCTGAAGTCAGGAAGACCCAAGTTCAAATTTGACCTCAGACAACTGTGTGACCCTGGAAAGGTCACTTAATCACTGTCTCCCTCAATTTCCTCAACTGTAAAATGTCAATAGCACCTACCTCCTCAGACTGTTACGAAGATAAAATGTGATCAAATTTAGGGCAGCTAGGTGGTACAGCGGATAAAGCACTGGCCCTGGAGTCGGGAGGATCTGAGTTCAAATGTGGCCTCAGATACTTGACACAATAGCTGTGTGACCTTGGGCAAGTCACTTAACCCCAATTACCTTCCCTACACTCTCCAAAATAAAAAGCCTCCAAACATGATCAAATTTGTAAAGCATTTAGTGCAATGCCTGGCACATAGTAGGTCCTTAACAAATGCTTGTTCCCTTCCTTAAAATGTCCTGGAGAACTTTACTTGAGTTTTCTCCCTGAACCTATCCCCACTCTACCTTACACTATGCTCATTTGTATCAGAGTAGAACATAAGCTGCCCTCACCTCTTCTGTCAATTTTGATTTTTTCTTCAGCGTCAGGTGGACCAGTTTATGTCTCACGCTGCTCTTCTTGAGGCCGTCTGAGTGTCCGCCCTAAAGAGGGGGAAGAAGGATTTGGTTCAAAGGACTGGCCTGAAACAAGCCATTGGCATAAGGCAGTTAGTGAAAGGGAAAGAGTCCTGGCTGGGGAAGGAGAAAGCTGGAGTGAATGCTGAAGGTCCTAATTCTGTCACTGACTCACTGTGTGACGGGGCAAATCACTGCTCAAGAAATTTCAGTGGTTTCCTACCGTCCCAAAATAAAATGGAAACTCCTCAGCTTGGCTTTTAGAGCCTTGAACAATCTGACTTTAGTGTAGCTTGGCCGGGTTACTGCATGTGACTCCTTTGTATATTTTCCATTTCAGCTAAAATTGGTTTAACTACTGTTCCTAGTGGGAAGGGAGTTAAACTGTCCAAAATTAAACATAACAGTTACTCTCCTGGGATAGAATAAACGTAGTTCTCCTATCCCAATCTCCACCCTACCATACTCAGCCTGGCAGAAGTGGGAAAGATGGAAAAAAACTTAGAGTAACCAGAAAAAGTGACTTTTATCCTGAACTCCAAAAGAACCATACCCCTACTTTAACTTTTTTATTTATAATAGGTAGAAATAATTCTGGTCCAGTGTCTCTCAAGAAGATAGGAGAAGGCACATTTCAGAAAATTCTGGAAAGACTTGTACAAACTGATGCAAAGTGAAATGAGTAGAACCAGGAAAACATTGTACATAGTATGCATCAGCAACACTGTGTGATGATCAGCTAGCTCTTCTTAGCAACACAGTGATCCAAGATAAGTACAAAGGACTCCTGAAGGAAAACGCTATCCGTATCAGATTCTCACAGTGTGCTCACTATGGAGAGGTTCTGTATAATTTCACATGTTCAGCCTGTATTTGATTGCTTGTCCTTCCAGTGGGGGTGGGTGATGAGAGAGGAAGAGAAAGAATCTAGAATCTAAAGTTCCATAATCAAATGTTATAAATATATATCTATATATATATATATATGCAATTATTATTATTATTATTAACTACATCCAACTGGAACTTGAGATACACAGGCACTGTGGTTGGGAGATCCATCCTGCCCTACCAAAAAGTCAGAGGGGTGAGGGGGGAAGACATAGGAGAGAATAGACTGGGGGAGGGGGGACACACTGG
>CM053588.1:104118818-104157215 GCA_028646515.1 Pseudochirops corinnae
TTTGTATTTGAAGCCTGTGTTTAAGATACGGTTTCTTAACTTTTTTTGTATCAGACTCTTGGCATTTTGGGAGAAATGTAATGGACTCCTCAGAATAATGTTTTAAAGTCATAAAATGAAATATATAGGATGGCAGAAATTGACTCCCTTGACATGTAGTTATCAAAATATTAAAAAAAAAATATAAGGAAGTTCATGGACTCCAGGTTATGAACCCCTGGGTCTACATTTCATTTATAATTGCATGATTTCTCCATGTTAAAAAAAAAAGTTAGACATAGCTTCAGAAAAACTGTAATTTATCCCATGCAAATATGGTTGTAAAAAAAATCATCTCAAGCTATAATGTGGATTGTACAAATGAAAGGAATATTCATTATGACATGAATGAAGCCTGAATTTTGTTTTTCAAGGAAATGAAACAAAATATCAGAAACCAATCAGAACTTTTGTGATTTATCTAATGTAAAAAGAATACCATTTTTGCCTAATTAGTTTTCTTTTGTGTAATTTTTTTCCCTTTCTATTCCTTCAACATTTGTGGAAAAACAATAAAAACAATGTTTTCTCTGAAAAAAAAAAAAGAACTAATGGACTCTGAATGCAGATCAAAGTACATGTTTTTCACTTACTTTATTCTTTCCTGTGGCTTTCATCTGTTTTTTCTTTCACAATATAACTAATATGGAATTTTTTGACATGATAGCACATGTATAATGTATATCAAATTGCACACTATTTTCAGAAGAGGGGAGGGAGAAAAATTTAGAACTCAAAACCTTGTAAAAATAATAAATAATACTAAAAACTTTCTTGACATGAAATTGGGGGGGAGGAATAAAATACTAGTTAAAAAAGGAGAAGCTAGGAAAGCAAGGAAACAAGTTCCAAGCCATGACTATCATCCCTCTCCTCCTCCCAACAAAGGTAGAAATCTGGGCTCTTTGATCGGGTTGAGGCATTTCCACATCTATCTATATATATATCCATGTTACACATAGGCTTCTGTTATACAGGTATAGCCTCCTACAAATTAGAAGTCATTTAAGTATTGAAAAAATAATAATAAATAATTGCTCATAGTGATTTCTATACGCTTACAAAGTCTTTCTCAGACATCTCATTGGGTCCTCACAACAACCCCAAGAGTCAGAAAGGAGTTACTATTATTGTGTTATCATTAGTGTTATTATTAATGCCATTTTATAGGTGAGATAATTGATTAGTAAAGAAAGGAAGGGCTTTGTTAAGTAGGCAGCAATCTGGGTCACCCCCTGTACTCTGTGGGCAGATGGCATTGGCCTCACCTCACCCTCGCCCTGAAGGGCCTGCAGTTCCCTCTTGTACGTCTTCTTCCCTAGCGTCTCGTAGATCTTGGTCATCACAGGGATCTTCTCACTGCCATCGCTCATTGCTGTATGGTACTTGGGCTCAGGAAGGTCTCCCATAAACCGAAGGATGGTAATCCATACTGCCAGGGCTGCCTGTTTAGATAAGTGAACCAGACACTAAGACAACTCCTCTAATGATGATTTAGCCTCAGATTTGTACAATGCTTTATATTTATAAATTGCTTTTAATGTGGGGATTGAAACAACATGCTCTAATGGACAGGGTACTTGACTTAGAGACAGGAAGACCTGTATTCAAATCATACCTCAGACACTAGCTATGTTGGTCAGTTGTTTTAAGTCATGTCTGACTGTTTTATGATCCCATTTGGGGTTTTCTTGGCAAAGACATTGGAGCAGTTTGTCATTTCCTTCTCTAGCTCGTTTTACATATGAGGAAACTGAGGCAAACAGGGTTACATGACTTGCCCAAGGTCATACAGCTAGTAAGTGTCTGAAGCCAGATTTGAACTCAGGAAGGTAAGTCTTACTGACTCTAGGTATGGCTCTCTATCCACTGTGCCCCCTAGCTGCCCTAGCTGCCTGAAGTCAGGAAAACCCGTGTTCAAATCTTATGTCAGACACTTGTTAGCTATGTTTGTCTCTAGATAAGTCACTAAATTTCCTTATGACTCAGGTTACTAATTTATAAAATGAAAGGACTAGACTTTATGGTCTCTAAAATCCATTCTGGTTCTTAGCCTATGATTTGCCCCTCCTGGGGACTTTGCTGAGTGAAGTAGGAAAGGGATTGTCACTCCCATCTTCAGGAATGGGGCCACTGAGGCTGAGAGTAGGTACATGACTTCAGCAACATCGTACAGATAGTACTGGCACAATCAGAACTTAGGTGTTTGTGAAGATATTGTAGCATACTCTGTCTAGCTCTACAGAACAATGTGGCCAGTCATGACAAGGAAGGAAGGATAGAAACAGACATTTGTTAAATGCCTATTATGTGCCACATGGGGCAGGTAGGTGGCACAGTGGATGGAGCACCAGGTCTGGAGTCAGGACGATCTGAGTTCAAATGTGACCTCAGACCTCAGATTCTACACTGGCTGTGTGGTCTTGGACAGATCACTTAACCGTGTTTGCCTTAGTTTCCTCATCTGTAAAGTCAGCTGGAGAAGAAAATGGCAAAATACTCCAGCATCTTTGCCAAGAAAACCACAATGGGGTCACAAAGAGTCTGACATGACTGAAACAACTCAACAATAACAAAAATGTGCCACGTACTGTGCTAAGCACTTTACAAATATTTTATTCGATCCTCAACAATTTCCCATTTTACAGTAGAGAAAATCAAGGCAGACAGAGGTATAGGTGACTTGCCAAGGATCACCTCGCTAATAGTGTAAGACTGAATTTGAACTCAGATCTTCCTGACTCCAGACCCAGAGCTCTCTCCACTGAGCCATCTAGCTGCCTTAGTAGTAAGGATGCTCCTGCTGCTACTACTACTATTACTACTGTGGCCACTACTACTACTATTACTACTGCAGCCGCTACTGCTACTATTACTACTGCAGCCGCTACTGCTATTATTACTGCTACTGCTACAATTACTGTAGCTGCTACTACTAGGACTCTACTGCTATAGCTACTGCTGCTGCCGCTACTGCTACTATTTCTACTGCTGCCACGGGTGCTACTATTACTACCGCTGCCGCTACTGCTACTATTACTATTGCTGCCGCTACTGCTACTATTACTACTGCTGCTGCTACTGCTATTACTACTACTACTACTGCTGCTGCTGCTGCTACTATTATTACTGCTATTACTACTATTACTACCGCTGCTGGTGCTGCTGCTGCCACTTCTGTTATTACTGCTCCACTATCATTCCTAAAGTCTGAGGCAATGTGGTACAATGGATAGAGGACTGCAGGTTGGGTCACCCTGGTTAAATGGGCAGGTCCTTAACTTCTCCAAGCTCTGGGCCTCCTTATACCAATGAAATCACCTTTATTTTGTGCTTTAAGCTTTTCTAAGTATTTTATAAACATTACTCACTTCGTATTCCTCAGCCTGGAATGCTCACCCTCCTTTCCTCTACCTTTTAGCTGCCTTCCCTGACTTCCTTCTAGACTTAGCTCAAATCTCCTCTGCAGGTAGCCTTTCTTTCTCCTTCTGGCCACTCCTATTCCCCTCCCCCCCCGTAAGACCTTCACATACTCTGTATGTATCTTATATGTACCGGACATTTACACGTTCTCTCCTCTTTTAGAACATGAGCTTCTTGAGGACGAACGCCGGGTTTGGGGTTTTGTTTTTATTGTTCTTTGTATTCCAGAGTTTAGCACGGTGGTTGGCACATGGTAGGCACTTAATGTACTTTTTGACTTAATGACTTTTTCATTGACATTGGCTTCTTTGACCTTTGCCCCTGTATTCTCATTACTTTGCTCCAAGACATCTACACTGATCTAGGGGACGTGTTTACCTTTGTCTTCAGGCAGCTCTGTTTGTCTACACCTATGGGCACAAGATGGCCCTCAGAGTTACCAAGTGTAACTGGTCTAGCTTAAGGAAAGTAGGGACTCCAGTAGCCACAGGACTTAAGAATGGGAAATCCGAGGGACTTTAGAAGCCACTGAGTCCAACCCCCTCATTCTAGGGAAGGGGAAATTGAGGTCAGTCAATTGTCCCACAGCACATACCTAGCAGAGCTAGAATTCAAACCCAGGTCTCCTGCCCCTACAGCCAATGCTCCTTCCATCACATCATCTTACTAGCTATATCTGCATTTAAATGACTCTCTCTTCCTCTCACTCTGTGCCCTAGGATCCCTCTGATGCCCCCATGGCCTCACCAGCTGGTCTCCTTCATCATCATGATAGAGCAAAGGCTGCTTGAGGGGCCTCCGGGTATAGGTATGTGTGGTGGTGCCCTGAAAGTAGGTGGCTGCAAACTTGGCAAACTTGTACTCAGAGAGGTCCTCCTCTTCCTCATCCGGGAGGGGCAGGGCTGAATCCAGGTCATCCTCTACCATGAACTTCTTGGATCGCTCTAGGTCCTGGGGAAGGAATAGCAGATTGATTTTCAGAGTCTCTGAGTCTGGTTGGGTAGGGAGACAGTGTAGAAGAGGGGATCCAAGAACCTCCATGCCTGGGATTCATGCTGAAGTCAAGCCTGGACAAAGAACCATAGATTGTTGGAGCTGAGATGGGTCTTAGAATGTGAAATGTTACAGCTGAAAGGGGCCTAAGAACAAAGAATGTTAGAACATAGAACATAGACTGTCAGAGTTGGGAGGGACCTTAGAACACAGAATGTCAGAACTATAAGGGACCTTAGAGTGTAGGAGCTGGAAGGTACCTTAGAATACAGAATATTAGAACATAAGAACATAGAATGTCAGAGCTAGAAGGAACCTAAAAACAGAAGGTCAAAGCCAGAAGGGCATAGAATATTAGAGCTGAAAGGGGGGTCCTGAGCAATCATCTATTGTGATCCCATCATACCATTTAGGAAATTGATTTCTAGAGAGGGGAATTGACTTGCCCAAAGTTACACAGCTAAGTGAGTAGCCAAGGAAGGATCTGAACCTTGGTCTTCCTTCTCCAAATTCAAAGCTCTTTCCACTCATTTATAACAGACCTTCCCCTGCTGCCAGAGCACTCTGGCTCTGATCACTTGACTTCCTGGAACTTGGTTACTCTGTTGCTCCCCAGCCCACTACTATACCTTTCCCACCCACCAGACAGAGGAGTTGAGGAGATCTCATGGTGATTCCCTCAGGGGCCATCCCCTCCCCAAGGAAGTACCTCGAAACCAGTGGGTGCCTGGCCCTCCTGGCCTGGCAGCGATGATGTCGTTCCCAGGAAGCCAAACATCTTGTCCACCATATCAGAATCGTTGACCGGCTCGTTGCGGGCCCTTTCCATCTTATCTAGTAGCTCCTTTTTCCTCCGTGCCTCTTCTTTCTCCTTCACTTCCCTCTCAGCATCTTCCCGGGCCAGCTGAGCCAGGCGCACCTATGAGCAGGAGGCAGATAGAAGGCTGCAATCAGGGCTGATCAACTCTGCCCACCCAGACAAGCCAAAAACATGTGTCAGGTGCTTACCATGTGCCAGGCACTGTGTAAGCTCAACAGATTGATAGAAAGGAAAAACACAGTCTCTGCCTTCAAGGAGCTCATATTCTAATAAGAAGTGACATGTATCTATAAGATATAATGCAATGTAAATGAGGGCAAAGTCAGAGAGGAAGCTGCTAGCGACTGGATGGTGGAAGGAGAGCAGAGAGTGTCCTGGAAAGGTCTCCTGCAGAACAGGGGGTTTGAGCAGAACCTTGAAGGAATCTAGGAAAGCTGGACGGTAGACGTGAGGACAAACAACATTCCAGGCATGGAACAAAGTCAGTCCATGACCAGTCACAAGTCATACAAGGATCAGAGGGCAAAACCAGGGCTACCATATCTGCCCCCAACTAGTCCTGCCCAGATCCTATCTGAAATGCCATCTGGGTGCCCCTGGAGCAGTTTCTCATTAGAGGAGGACAATCCAAATCAATCAATTGATCAAGAAGCACTTATTTGGCACCTACTCTGTGCCAGGCACTACTCTGGGTACTAGAAGATGAAGGGCTGACACCACACCACATAAGGAGTGCTTAAAGGACCTAGAGGTATTTAGTCTGGAGATTTAGAGGGAGATGCTAAGACAGCTAGCTTCAAGTATCTGAAGGACTGTCATGTGTTCTTGGTCTCAGCAGATATAAAAAGGATGAAAGTGACCAAAAAGCCCAATTCTGATTTTATGGAACAAATGATTTCCCATTAGCACCATCCCCAGGTGGAGCTGGCTGCTTGGCAGTCCTCAAGCAGGGGCTGTATGTGATGTCACAGAGTGGATTCTTGTTCAGGAACAGCTTGGACCGGATGGTTTATGAAGTCTTCTTCCAGCTCCAGATGTTGGGGATCCTGTGATCTCACATGACACAGTTTGTGCACAGACTGTTTGGTGCAATCACTTAGGATCACAGGATCCACGACTTGGAGAAGGGATCTTACCTTCAAACTCATTCATTTTGTGGATGAGATTAAGTTAAGTGACCTCAGGCCACACAACTAGGAGAAATCACAGCCAGATTTCAGACCTGAAGTCTTCACATTGGGACTTGAGTCTTGGTTTTCTGACAGTTTTCCACTGTGCTCTTGCCTCAGAGCCATCTTTGTTTGGCCGGGGCCAGGGGAATTACTCCAAACTCAATCATTTTTCCTGCTGCCCCTCATTAACACTGTTTTAATCTGTTGTCAGGAGCAGTGAGGTGGTGCCATAATGTACAGAGTGCTGGGCTTGGAGTCAAGAAGACCTGGCTGCAAATCCAGCCTCAGACACTTCTAGCTGTGTGACCTTGGTCAAGTTACTTAACCTGTTTGTCACTGGAGAGGGAAATGGCAAACCACTCCGGTATCTTTGCTGAGAAAACAATCAGACACAACTGGTATCTTTTCCAAAAAAACAATCAGATGCAACTTGAAATGACCAAACAACAATGCATAATCAGTTACTGAAAAACCTGTGATTTCACATGCTTGGAAACTGACCCAGATTCTAATGTGTCTATAATTTAGTATTAGAGAACAGTCTGAAACATTGAAAGGTTAAATGACTTGTCCATAGGGTTTACCCGGTTAGTGAGTGTCAGAGGTGAGATTAGAACCTAGGTCTTCCTGACTACTGGGCCAAGCACTCTGCCCATTAGACCATACTGACTCTTTTAATGCACTAATCACATAGATTTTTCATGATAGTTATTTGCACTCACATCTTTATTACCCCCTGCCAGACTACAAGTTCTGTGACAGCTGTCCCCTATGCCTGGAATGGTCTCTCTCCCTATCCCTAACTCCCACCTTCCCTGGTTTCTTTCAAGTCCCAGCTAAAATCCCACCTTCTACAAACCTTTCCCATTTCCCCTTAATTCTAGCTCCTTCTCTCTATTGATTAGCTCCAAAATACTTTGCATATCTCTGGTTTGTACATAGTTGTTTGCATGTTTTTTCCCCTTTATACAGAAGCTTCTTGACAGCAAGGACTGGTTTGTTTGTTTGTTTTTTGGCCTCTTTTTTAATTCCTAAAATTTAACCTGGCACACAGTTGGTGCTTAATAAAGGCTTGCATCTAAGATCTGTATCTTTCCTAGCACCCAACATAGTGCTGTCACATGGCAAGGGCTTATAAATGTTTACTGAATTTAACTGAAGTGTCAGGCAAGAGAGACAGGTGCTTAGAATATAAAACATTTGAGATACAAGAGATCCCTTGGACTGTAACTTTTGTTAAGTGCTCATGTTTTGAATGACAGAAAATTCCATTCCATGTGGTTCTTTAGAACATCTATATTCAAGTCCTGGTTCGAACTAGCTAAATGATCCTCAAGAAGTCATTTAAAAGTGTCTGATGCTCAGTTTCCTTATTTGCAAAATGAGAATAACACTTTCATCACCTACCTCAGAGAGTTGTTGTAATCTACAAAGTGGTACAGAAATGTGAGCTATTAAGTCTGGCTATACATAGTAGGGATTTAATACATATTTTTCTTCCTTTTCCTTTCCTATTATTTTCATGATTATTATTAGATGCTAAGTCTCATATATTATCGTGGTCAATAAAACAGGGTAAGCCAAAGAGATCAAAAAAAGGGAAAAGGATCTATTTGTATACACATATTTATAGCAGTTCTTTTGTGGTGGTTAAGAATTAGACATTGAGGGGATGCCAACCAATTGGGGAATGGCTGAACAAGCTACAGTACATGATTGTGATGGAATATTATTGTGCTATAAGAAATGACAAGCAGGATGATTTCAGAAAAAACCTGGAAAGATATACACTAACTGATATAATGCGGAGTGAGCAGAACCAAGAGAACATTGTGCACAATAACAATATTGTACAACAAAGAACTGTGAAGGACTTGGCTGTTCTCAGTAATGCAATGATCAAAAGACAATCCCAAAGGACTCATGATGAAAAATGCCCTCCAACTCCAGAGAAAGAATTGATGTTGTCTGAATACAGACTGAAACATACTCTTTTTCCTCTTTCTTCCTTTCTTCCTTCTATCCTTGCTTCCTTTCTTCTTTTCTTTCTTTCTTTTTGAGTCTTCTTGCACAAAATGACAAATTTGGAAATGTTTTACATGACTGTACATGTATAATCTATATCAGATTTCTTACTGTCTTAGGGAGGGAAGAGGGGAGGGAGGGAGGAAGGGATAGAATGTGGAACTTAAAACTTTTTTTAAAAAAATGAATGTTAAAAATTGTTTTTACATATAATTGGAGGAAAAATAAAAACTATTAAAAATAATACAGGGGAAGAGCCATTCTTAGACTTTGCTAAGAGCACACAAAAGCCTCCTATTTCCATGACTCACTAAGGTTTACAAAAAGCGCTTTCCTCCCAATAGGGTGACAGGACAGGAATGATGAAAATGATTATTTTAAAACCAAATCTGTGATCGCCTTACTGGAGGAAACTCTTGCTGAGGCTTGGTTTGGCGGAATGATCATTAGCTCTGAAATCAGAGTACCTGAATTAAAGTCCTACCTTTCAATGCTCACTTCCTCTTGGTAAGTCACTAACTTTAACTTCCCTAGACCTCAGTTTCCCCATCTGCAAAATGAGGGGGTTGGACTAGATGGCCCCTGAGGTCCCTTCCAGTTCTAGGGCAATGGTACTTTCAAGCTTCTTTTAACAATCCAGACCAGCTTAGAGTAGCTTAGAGCCTCTGAAAGCCGTCTGGGGCACTAAATGACTTGCTCAGGGTCACACAACTAGTATGTAACCCCCTTGTAGTGTGAACCCCCCTTGGTGCCCCAAGCTCCTGTCTTCCTCTCTATCCATCACAACACCTTGCTTCTCCAGCAGCAGGCATCATTATCCCCCATTTTGCAAATGAAGAAAGTGAAATAAGAAAGAAGTGAAATAGTTTCACCACCATATGCCCACCACAGAACCAGGAAGTCTTCCCATTGGGACTTAAACCCAGGTCTTCTGACAGCTTTCTCCTGTGCCCCCTGCCTCAGGCCATCCCTGTTTGGTTGGGGTCAGGGGCATCAAAGTGTGACCTACAGGCATGCTGTTGTTTTATGTAATGTGCAGGATAGATGGTCTGGAGCTGGTATGGTTGCCCCCAAGAGGGAGAGGAAGAACAGTAACAACTAGCCTAACCTCCCACTCCCAATTCCCCCAGGGTCCATAGCTGGGGGTCACTTAACCACCCTCTCCCACCCCATCTCCTTGGACCAACCCATCCCCAAGCAGGAGAGATATATGGATACCTGGCCCCTGAGCTTGGTGGTTTAGCATTCAGCTTCTGAGTGGGTGGTTGCTCTGGGGAAGCTCATTCCTCAACGACCAACCCCCCAGTTTATGTCCCAGCCTTAAGAGCTGGCTTCTTGTTTTCAACCAAAAGTCCCTGTCTTTGTAGCCTACCCCGAACTCCAGAGGAATGGGAAGCCTTTCCTTCTAGGACCCTTCCTTGCTTTGGTCAGTCCTCACAGGGTATGGGGCCCTTCCCTAGATTGGAAACCTACCCCCAGGACCGGGTCCCCTACATTTGCTGCCAGACCTCCCTGATTCAGAACCCATCCCCCTGATTTTGTTGTTGCTGAGTCATATCAGTCCTGCCCAACTCTTCAGGACCCCATTTGGGGTTTTGGAAAAGATATTGGAGTGCTTCACCATTCCTTGTCCAGCTCATTTTACAGTTGAGGAAACTGACGAAAACAGGGTTAAGTGACTTGCCCAGGATCACACAGCTAGTAAGTGTCTGAGGCCACATTTGAACTCATGATGAGTCTTCCTGACCCTGGGCCCAGCACTCTATGCACTGCACCACCTAGTTGCCATCTGACTTTACTTTGGTCTATTTTCTACTGATGAATTGGTCCACACCATGCTGCAACCCCCCATGCCACCTCCCCCACAACCTACCACATCGCTCCCCTTCTGCTGGACCCCCTTGGTGCCTGAGAACACCATTCCTGGAAAACCCTAGTAAAGGCCCAGAGCAGAGAGGAGAGAGGAGGCCTCAGGCGCCTCTGGTCCTCAGATCCTGGGCTTTTCCCCATTGCTTACCTGATGTTTCTTCTCTGCCTCCTCTTTTGCCTTCTTTGCACTCATCTCCTTTTTCAGTTTTTCCTCCTCTGCCAGCCTCAATTTCTCAGCTTCCAAACGGCGAAGATACTGGAAAGGTGGATGGGATGGAGCGAGGGGGTTGGGAAGAGAGGAAGAGACTTTAAAACAGAGCAGATGGAGGGAAGCCGTGGAACACAGGACTTCAGGGTTGAAAGGGATCTTAGAGCTCATTTGGCCCAACATTCTCACTTTAAAGCTGGGGAAACTGAGACCCACCCAGAGAGATTAAAGTGATCTGCCAAGTATCAAGTAACTGATTCAGGATTTGAACCCAGGTTCTCTGACTCCAAATACAATGCTCTTTCCAGTATATCACATTGCCTTCAATTACATGTATATGCGATTGTCATTGGAGCCAGAAGCATTGAATTCAAACTTCAGTTTGGCTATTTACAAGCTAAATAATTGCACAAGTCATTTTACCTTCTGAACCTTAGTTTCTCCATCTGTCAAATGGAAGTAATAATACTAACACTACTGTCCTTATAGAGTTACTAGGAAAAAAGCATTTGGTAGACCCTAAAGCACCCTAGAAATGTTGGCTATTATTATTATTATGACTTCAAGATTTTATACCTGTCTGAAACACTCTGGATCAGAAATTCTTAACCTGGGGTCTGTGAACTTAAAAAATATACATATATATATGTGTGTGTGTGTATGTATATAAAAATAAATATATTACTACCAATAAATATAACATATTTATATATAATATATACCTATAGCATATTTATACATAATATATAAACATGTCATCAAGATATATATCTCAATAACATTTTATATATTTCAATATCATTGTTTTCCTTTATAAGCCTATGAATTTTATTTTATGCATTTAAACACATTATTGTGAGAAGGGGTCCATAGGCTTTACCAGACTGCTAGAAGAGTACTTGACACAAAACAGATGAAGAGTTCCTGCTTTAGATATTTCAAAAACCCTGGCTTCCCGTTCCATGCTCCCACCAACATGATGAGGATCTCCATTTGGCAGAATGGAAAACTGAGGTTTCTGTTTAAGTGACTTCTTGAGGTCACATACTAAGCATGTGAGCCCAGATAATGCCATCCCATATAAATGTTCATCTTGGGAGACCATGTCTGGGTTTGGCTGATCTCTTTTCCCTTTCTTTTGCTCCTCTTTCCCTCAATCTATAACCAACAGATACTAATGGCAGTCAAACCATGCTGCAAAGCCAATACTGGAGACCACAGGACTGGCCTACCAAAGCCATAAGAGAATGATGTGTTGGGAAGAGATGATGCATGAGGCAAATTGTCATCTCCTGGAGTCCCACTACCCCCTTTCGAGGGTTTTTCCTGCTTGACCTCCTCTATACTGTCCTTCCTTCTTCCTCCAATCTTTGAGGGGCTATGACAAATTTCTTTGTGACCCTTGCTTTGCACTCTGGCTGGCTTGACGAGGCATGCCTTCCTATTTACTCTGAATGTCCATTTCCCCTCAGCCAAGTTCTGTTTCAGGTGCCACTAATTGCCCATAATTACAAGTAACTTCTTCTCATAGGAGGCAGGGGCTTGACCAAGAGCTCAGGCTCTCCCATTCCCAACTCACCTCTGCCTTCAGACGCCTATGGAGCCTCCGGGCTATCATGCCCCTTGCATAGGCCTGCACTGTCAGGACAGCCCAGAGCCGGTGTCGGAAGGCTCTTCGTACCAGATAGCCCCGACACCTGGCCTGGAAGTCAATGATCCGCCTTCGGGCCAGTTGGTACTGCTTGTGGAGCTTCCTGGATCGGTACAAGGCCTGGAGCCTCAGGAAACCAATCCTCATCTGTAACCAAAGTGGGATGTGACCCTTCAGGGCCTCCTCCTCCAGGCAGCTTTGTCATACCCACAACCCTTTCAGGCCAGCTTGTCCCCAGCAACCTGAGAGCTTCCAAAACAAATTCTCTGGAGACTCTACATACTTTATCCCAATTGTCTGTAGCATTCTTTTATAAGATGTCTGTTTTGCTTCTCCCTTCAGACTGCATGCTCCCCAGGGCAGGGTCAGTGCCTCATTTCCTGTCAGGGAGTCCCTGAGAGCAGGGACAGTGTCTGCTCAAACCAGAAGAGTAAAGACTGAGACTGCCTTTTCAGATTGGGTTAGCCCTGAAGGTGAGGACCATATTCCTAACATGACTACTCCCTGGGGGCAGGGGCTGTGTCTGCCCCTTCAGACCTGGGGGTACAAAGAGCTACATCTCCACCCCCTTTAACTCCCCACAGTGCCCAGTTCATAGTGCTTAACTAATAAGTCTTTCTGTCTAATTAAACAAGACAAGTCTCCACAATAGTTTCTCCAAAGCATATCTAATTACCTCCAAAGGAATGTCATAAAATTCTCAAAAAATATTTTCTGCCCCCCACCCCCATCCACAGTAAATGTTTGATAAATACTTGCTAAATGATTAGGGGAAAAATACACGTAAGCTAGAATGCATCTTTAGGTATCTTTTAGTTAGTCTGCCCCCTCATTTTACAGATAAGGAAACTGAGCACCAAAGAGAAGACAGCTTTGGTGCTTCCCCTGACTCCCAGGCTGGAGAATCAGTCCATTTTACCATCCTTTAAGAAAAACAGATAACGTCAAAATTAAACAATTTTTAAATAGTTGAGCATTCTGGATTACTTGTACACAAATCATAGTGCCATAGATCCTGCTGAGGAACTGAGGCCCAGGGGAGTTGTGACATGCCCAAAGTCACACGGGGAATAAACATCAGAGGCAGGATTTGACCCCACGTCCCCTGGCTCTTGAATTAGTGCTCTTGTGACCATTCCACTTAGACAAGCTTGCTTTCTTCTGGAAATGGCCTGCTTTGCCCATTCATCATGGAAAACAGCCTGGTGGCGATTGACTGAGGGGATCCAAGGCCTGCCCTGTGTGAGGTGCACTTACCGCCCCATAGTTCTTCCTGCAGTTGTGGCCCCGCCAATGCCTCTGAATGAGCGTTGCAGCATTCCTCAGCCTCAGGTAGTTGGACCTTAAAACCATCAGCACCAGTGTGAGCATCCTCAAAAGATGCCAACAAGGCACTTCACAGTTTCAAAAGAGCTCTCCTTACAAGACTGTGGGCATTAAGTAATTTAGGGATTTCCTCCCAATTTTATAGAGGAAGTGACTTGTCCAGGGTCACACAACAGCTCGAGAGCATCCTTGGGATCTGGATTCTCTTCTCCTGACACAGAGTAGGCCCAGCCTCTTTCCACTACAATACTTGATAGCTATAAAGCTCCTCTAGCTTAGTCTCTCATTAGATCTTCAAATAACCATGGGAAGGAGGCAGGCTAGGGGTTATTTTATCCCTTTTACAAAGATAGACCTTGAGGCCCAAGGTGTAGAAGAACTTTAGCTGAGGTCATATGGATAGTTAAATATTAGCACAGCTTGGGGCTAGAGCCCAAATATCCTGGCTCCATTGGCTGGCCTAGGCAGAAACGCTGGGATACCCCTTCCCATGCTCTGGACAGAATGAATGGACAATTTCTTCCTCCTGTTATTCTTGTGAATGAAAAACACTGTCTTTTTTTACTCAAAAATGACAGTAGGATGGGATATATATGTGTATATATATATATATATATATATATATATATATTACATGTGTGGATGGTATAATAAAAATATTTGTGTCATATGTTTCTGATGTGAGCACATATGTGTACCAAGGCACACATATATGTATCTAATACTGTGTGATTCCGTGAATGTATATGTGTGTGAATGTATAACTTGTGGGTGTGAATTCATGTATGTGCAAGTACAAAACGCTTGTAAGCAAATATGGGAGCTTGATTTGTCAATATGCAGGTTCATATATGTGCAAATTCATGCCTATGGGTGAATAATTCATGCATTTGCATGCCAACATGGTGTGTATGTGTAGATTCAATGCCTAATGCAGTGTTTGGTACATGGTAGGAACTGGTTTATATGCGTGTTGGTGAATTAGTGTGTATATATTATATATGCGTCTATCTGTCCATCTGTATGTGTATGTGTTTGCATGTGTATGTGACTAGCTCCCAAATACCTGTCTTTAAATCCTCGGATAACTTTCTGAAGGAGGATGACTCGGTCGGTGATAGCCTTGTCCCTCTCAATCTCAAGGAGCATGTCATGGTGATCCTAGGGAGAAAACCCACCATCAATCATAGGGTAGAAAGGGAATTCTATGCCCTGGGGGATCCATGAGCCTTTTCTTAACCAGCTTTTCAGCTATATCACAGATCCAAGCTCCAAAGAGCAAGGCCGTATCTCTCCTTGGAGATAATGTTGTCATTATAATATTAACCATCCTTCTGGTTCTGTTCGTTTCACTGTGTCAGTTCATACAAGTGTTCCCAGGTTTCTCTGCAATCATCCCCTTCATCATGTCTTATAACTCAGTGGTATTTCAGTACATTGATATACCATAATTTGCTTTGCTTGACTATGTATATTTGTTACAGGAGTTTGCCTTTCTTTTGAATGAGAGCAAGTGGTAGCAACAGGAGACAAATGATTGTTAATATAAAAATAAAATGCAATTATTAAATGTATCTAATTGGAGGGAAATTGGGTGCTGTTGAGTTCCCAAACTAGTTGGGGACTGGACTCAGATGGGACACAGTTGCCTGAAGATATCAGACTTTGAAGTCATTGTGTCTGAAGTTGGCAATGGGGACTGAGACTGGTGATTGGGTATAAGAGGAGTGGGGGGGTGTTGTGGGATGCCCAATCCCTGGGCAAACTTCTGGGGTATCAGAGGTTAGCAGGAAAGAAGAGGTGGTACATTCAGGTGGTACATTCAGAAGGTTGGTTTCCTTGTATGACACGTCACCAGAGTTTTGATAACAAGAAAACTGTGTATCCAAGACTAGGAGTATGCTTTAGGGAGAAGAAAAGCAGGACCTGGAACAGAGGAGGATTTTTTGTGGCAAAGAGCTCCTGGTGCCTGGGGTTCAGGACAGCCAGAGTTGCTGAGAGAGGTAGGGACAATAACATTCCCTGCTGGAAGCTGTGGAGAACCACAGGGGTGGCTGTGGCTTATGCTAAGTGCTTTACAAATATTATTTCATTTGAGTCTCACAGCAATCCTGGGAAGTAGGTGCTAATATTATTCCCATTTTACAGTTGAAGGAACTGAGGTAAACAAAGGTTAAGTGACTTACCCAGGATCACATAAGTAAGTGTCTGAGACCAGATTTGAATTCAACACTTCCTGACTCTAGGCCCAGAGCTCTATGCACTGAGCTAACATCTCTTATTACACAGTTCTAGGTGACTGAGACTAAAAAACCTCCCAGCAGAGAAGGCTGTTCATTGGAGAATGTCTTGATTTGTCATGAATTCAACTTTTTTTCCAACTGTCAATATAGTTTTTTCATTGACTTTTATGAACTATGAACTTGCAAGGAGAATTACTAACATTGACTAGGGTTGTTGAGTGAGTTTCCTAAATTCCTAGATGGGATGAAAGTTAAAAAAAAAAATCTCTTCTTTCATAGTTTGGCTAAAACTTACCTTCCCAGACTTGATTCCCATTATTCCTTTTCATATACACCATATTCCAGGCAAACTTGATCCCTTGTTGTTCCCCTCAGATTCATCATCTCAATTTTTTTTAAACATTCTGTTTACCAATGTCTCCCCCAGCTCCAACATTCTATGTTCTAAAGACCCTCCCAGTATTAATATTCTGTTGTCTAAGATCTAAAGTCCCTTCCTGCTCCAACATTCTGTGTTATAAGATTCCTTACAGCTCTGACATTCTAAGCTCTAAGGCCCCTTCCAGGTCTGACATTCTATTCTTTCAACTATAACATTCTATTTTCTAAGGTCTCTTTCAACTCTAATATCCTATGTTCTAAAGTCCCTCCCAGTCTGACATTCTGTGTTCTAAGACCCCTCCCAGCCCTGATATTCTGTGTTTTAAGGCCCCTCTCAGCTAAGACATTCTGTGTTCTAAGGTCCTTCCTGGCTCTGACATTCTGTGTTCTAAGGCTCCTCTCAGCTAAGACATTCTGGGTTGTAAGACCCTTCCCAGCTCTGACATTTTGAGTTCTAAGGCCCCTCTCAATTCTTAGACATTCTGTGTTCTAAGGTCCTTCCCAGCTCTGACATTCTGTGTTCTAAGGCCCCTCCCAGCTCTGACATTCTATATTGCAAGGGCCTTTCTGGCTTGTTGTCTTTATGAACCTCCAGAGTCTGACCCTCTCTCTAATACCAATCTCTTGCCATAGATGGAAAGCCCTATCTCCTGGAGCCATTTCACGCCTCCAACCTGAGCCCTGAGAAATAACATAACCTTGTCATGGGATACTGTGGTTTTCAGAGTCCTTTCATATCCAACAGCTTGGATCATCCCAAAAATCCAGAGAGGGAGGCAGCACAGGGATTATTAGCCCCATTCTATAAAAGAGGGGGACAGAGGCTCAAAAAGAAGGCTACTCAAAGACACATGATGAGCCTCGACTCAAGTCCTGGTCTGAGAAGAGGTGCTTCCCAATGTCCCTTTAAACTTGGTAGCTGTGAGCCCCTTATAAAATCAAATTTCTCCCAGAGCCATAGGTCCTCTATGGCAGCCAGAAATCACTTCAAGAGTTGGGGCAGGACCAAATTGTCATACTAGTCACAGGCATGGTCCTTTAGGAACAGAACCAGTTTTCTTTCCCATTCTCCCCACCCCTTTATGTCCTAGATAAGTTTTATTTCACAGTGACTATTATTATTATTATTCTTTCTGTCATAAAAGATCATAACAAACCTCGAAACACTGCAAATGTCCTCTTCACAAGCAATAGTAATGACAGATTGACACAGCGCTTTGAGGTTTAAGATCATTTATAATAATAACAATCACTATTATTTCTTAGATTTACATAGTGCATTCCCCAAAATAGTTCTGTAAGGTGGCTAGTACAAGTACCATTAGCCTAATTTTACAGATAAGGAAACTGACTTGCCTCAGATGACGCGATCGCTGAATGTCAGAGCAGGACCTGAACCTGGGTTTCCCTTGGCCCTTCTCCCACACATGCTGCCTCTTTTTACTATGTGAGGATACCTTGTTGTGAAAGAAAGCTTTTCTGCGTGCACGTGAGTGACCTTCCCTGCTTCCTGTCACACTGGCCCTGCTCTTCCCCCCAGTGACCTCTCCTGTTTCTTATTTCCTGCTTGGGCAGCTGGTCAAGTCAGATAACACCTGCCTGGTCAGTGGGGCTAAGAGGGATATCAGAAACACTCGCTGAGAAATACACAAGGACATGCGGCTATGGAGAAAAAGACTGAGCTGAGCATGTCCAAGCATAGTCTGGCCTGGCCAAGAGCCAAGAGCCACCAAAGAACTAAAATCTCCTCTACTCTCAGGAGAACAGAAAGGAGAGAGATTCTGCTGCAAAGTCAAGTTAGTACTGACACCCTAGTTACAGACTCATTGACTGAATCAATGGCCAAAGACTGTTAGAACATAGCTTCTCACATCAGAAAGGAACCCTAGAAAATGACCATACACTGTCAGAGGTGGGAGGGGCCTTAGAACACAGAATGCCAGAGGTGGGGCTTAGAACAGTGAATGTCAGGGCTGGGCATGGGCACTGGGGAAGACAGCTTTGCTGTAGATTTGTTGAGGTCCAAACAACTCTAAATAACCTCTGAGCTTTTTATTTTTTTTATTTTATTTTATTTTATTTTATTTTTGCTTTTTGGAGGGGGGAAGGCAGGGCAATTGGGGTTAAGTGACTTGCCCAAGGTCACACAGGTAGTAAGTGTTAAGTGTCTGAGGTCAGATTTGAACTCAGGTCCTCCTGACTCCAGGGCCATTGCTCTATTCATTGTGCCACCTAGCTGCCCCCACGTCTGAGTTTTTTAAAAATGGTAAAGTGTGGGTATGTGTATATGACTGATTATTTCAGAAAATAGGCAAAATTTTGATCCATTTTCAATCCAAGGATCATATTATGTTGTGGAATACTACACACTTATGTAGGAGTTCCCTGCCATAAGATTTGGACTATGTCATGGACGTTATGAACCAATTTATGCTCACTCTCTGTATCGGTTAGGCGGACTCACTCAGTGTTTTCAGGGGTACCCGCGATGTTTGGTTTTGTAAATAATGCGGGATAAAAAAATGTGTTTTATTTTTCACCATTTCTTCATTTAAATGCCCAGTGTTTGGTCACCTTTATTTTTATACTTTATCTTCTCTGGAATGACTACAGTTGTTCTAGAATATTATGAATGTCTAATAACTGAATCAGGCATCTCCTTGTACCTCCTCTTCCCCATCTGACGGCTCCTCCCTTTGTCCTGCTCTTCTCTAGGTGCTTGGGTAACTGATGTAGTGTTTTGTAGCACGGGGTGAAATTATTTACTTCATTTCTCAGAAAGACTGTACCTTTGCTACTTTTTCCTAACTTTTTGCTCCTTTCAAAATAAAAAGGGCGAAGGCTAAAAGTTCCTTTAAAAAAAAACTCAGTCCCCTGCCCTCAGGAAGTTTATCACCTAGCAGGAAAGATAAGAGACATACCATCAGCCAAAGCAAAATATAATCAGCACCACAAGGGAGGTGCTGAGGGCTCTGAGGGGTCTGAGAAGGGAAAGAACATGTCCAGTTGGGGCAAGTTTCCTGGACCATATGGCATCAGTCAGCCTTGAAGGATGGATAAGATTTTACAAAAGACAGTGAGCTCCTGGCTGGGGAGCACCTGGGTGCAGAACACTATTACAGGAGCAACCTGGAGGCATGCCCTACTTCAGGAAGGGCTCCCTTCTCCCAACTTCTTGTCCTCTTCCTCACCAACAGCCTGATCCTGAAAGTCTATTCTCTTCCCTCCTCCCTGATTTGCAGCTTCTCTTGTCTTCCCCAATTAGAACATAAGCTTCTTGAAGACAAGGGGTAGTTTTGCTTGCTTGTATCAGTGTTAGCAAGCCTTAGTGCAGTGCTTGGAAATCAGTAAATGCTTAATAATCTATCCGTTTTCTCTCTCTCTCTCTCTCTCTCTCTCTCTCTCTCTCTCTCTCTCTCTCTGTCTCTCTCTGTCTCTCTCTCCAGCTCTTCCTTCCTTTGTTTTCTTTCTCTTTGAAAATGGAACAAGAAAAGGCAGGTTTGTTATTGCCACATGAGAAAGGCCTTGAATGCCGGGGCAGGGGGGCAGGGCAGGATGCTACAAAGGACCCATCATGGGCAGGAGGGGGAATACTAGATACATAAAAAGTATAGCTGACCAGATGATAAAAAGGGCAATTATTGCGATATTTCTAGCCTACCTCCACTGGACCCATTTTGAGGTGTGTGGAGGGCTGGGCTGACAGAGGAAGAGGCACTCAACTCTGGACAATTCTCTGAGTGTTCTGCTGCCAGCAAAGGATCTACAGGGAGCCTCGGGGCCTTAGAGACTGTAAGAGTGAAAAAACTCTGGTCTTGGCATTCCCTGTACTGCCCCTCCTTCCAACATCCCTACCGCTGTTAAAGGCTCCATCCCATCATCCCCCCAGTCACCCAAGCACCAGACTCTAGCAGTGGTTCTCAACCTTCCTAATGCCGTGACCCTTTAATACAGTTCCTCATGTTGTGGTGACCCCCAACCATAAAATTATTTTCGTTGCTACTTCATAACTGTAATTTTGCTACTGTTATGAATCATAATGTAAATATCTGATACGCAGGATGTATTTTCATTGTTATAAATTGAACATAACCCATAGGTTGAGAACTGCTGGTCTATAGTTATCTAGACCATTCCTTTTCGCTCCTCCCCCCCATCCAGTTCAAAGTTTATGTAAGATAGGGTTTCTGCCATCAAAGAACTTACAATCTAATAGGAGGATAAGAATCAACACAGATAATACACAGCCTTTCATAATAAGTACATCAGAGAGGAATAAACAAAATTTGCTATTTGAGTTTCAAGAGGGAAAATTATTATGGACAGAGGAATAAGAGGAAACCTCATAGAGAAGATGGAAAAGAATTGAACAGGTGCAGAGAGAGATGGAAGGCATATTAGGCATAGGGAACAGCATGAACATAGACAAGGAAAGTGGAAAGTGCAGGGTAGATTACATCTTAGAGCCCATGGCTCCAGGCAGAGTCAAGATGGAGGAGTCCAAACCAAGACCCAGTTGACCTCTTCTAACATTGCCCGTTAAACAACTTTAAAATAATGCCTCAAATCAATGTTTGGAGTAGCAGGGCCAACAAAAATTCTAAGGGAGATATTGTTCTAGCCTAAGACAACTTATCAGGTCCTCAGGAGAGGTCTGCAACACTGGGGTAGGTGAAGAAGCACCAGTCGCTGGTGGTCCTTGGAAGCAGACACAACAGCAGCACCCAGAGATCTCAACCCAGATACAGTAAGAGAGTCAGACAAGTGGTCAGAAAGAGATTACAAAGACACTTTGCTGGCACTGGGTACAGCTGGTGCTGTTTAACAGCTCTATTGCTCATAAGCAGTCCTGGGTCATGGTTCTAGGATGGAGAGGAACTCTTGGGGTTGACCACAAAGGAGCAGGAGCCCTGGTAACAGTTTCAGGGCCAAGAGGAATGCTATCATTTGCAACTGCTCTGATCCATACATGGTCTAAGACCATTCCAGAGGACTCAGGATGAAAAACTGCTCCCCACCTCCAGAGACAGAACTGATGAACTGTGACTGCAAATCGAACTATAATTTTCTCACTTTTTTTTCCGCTTTGCTTTGCAGTTTGGCTAATATGGAAATATGTTCTGCATGATTTCACATGTGTAATTGATGGCTTATTGTTCGCCTGCTCAGTGGTAGGGGTAGGAGGCAGGGTGAGAATCTGGAACTCAAAATTTTAAAAGAATGCTAAAAAAAATAATAAAAGAATTAAATATTAAAAAAGAAAAAAGAAAGTACAGGATGACCTTGGAAACAAAAAGTAATCTGGTGCTGTTTGTGGAATTTCTTCCCCCTGCTCCAGAATAACAGTGACCTCTTGACCCTTCACTCTCCCCCAACGACCATCACCCCAAGATGGATGGTTGTACTTTACCTTCAGAAAGATCTTAGTTTTGCCAATCTGCCAGTCATCATGTTTCCCTAGTACAACCTCAGCAATGCGTTGGCAGGTACCCCGGAGATCTTCCTGGAGAAGGGAGAGTGTTGAAAGAGGAAATAAAGTTAATTTGGTTTGACTTGCCCTTGATGAAGTCATTCTATGTTCTCAGGGCCCTCTCAGCTCTGATATTCTATGTTCTAAGCCCCTTTCCAGTTCTGGCATTCTATGTTATCAGGGTCCTCCCAGCTGTGATAGTCTATGTCTAAAGTTCCTTTCATCTCTAGCTTTCTATGTTGTAAGTTTTCTTTCCTTCCATCTCTTAAATTCTATGTAATAAGTCCCTTTCTAACCCATTCTGATTCTAAAGTCCCTCCCAGCTCTGACATTCTGGGTTCTAAGGTCCCTCCCAGCTCTGACATTCTGGATTCTAAGGTCCCTCCCAGCTCTGACATTCTGGGTTCTAAGGGCCCTCCCAGCTCTGATATTCTGGGTTCTGAGGGCCCTCCCAGCTCTGACATTCTGGGTTCTAAGGGCCCTCTCAGCTCTGATATTCTACATGGCCCCTAAATTGGGTCCTGAACAAACAGGGGGATTTCAACAGATATAAATGGGGAAGGAGTACATTCTACCTATTGATACCCTCATCCTCCAAGGCTCAGCATAGGTGGTTCCTGACCTGTACTCTACTATTCAGCCACTGTTCATTTCCAGTACCTCCCAGCCTCCCACCCACTACCCAGCCTCTGAAAGTACAAGTTGTCTTCCAAACCACCAGAGGAATGGGCTATCCCTAGGGGCTCAGCCTTCTCTTCTACCTTAGCTCAGTTGCTCCAAAGTAAAGATAATGCATGACCCCTTGAGTGCTCTGAGAGCTCTGCAAAGTGCTACTAGATTGCATCACCTCTATCCAACAGCACCATGAAATGGGCCAGAGAGGTCTTTGCCATAATCTCCATTGGAAAGAGGATAAAACTGAGGCCCAGAAAGGGAGAATGAGCCAGGCCTAGAAGCCAGGTCTGCTAACTCTGTGGACCAATGGAGGGCTCTTTTCCTTGCCTAAGCTCCCTCCCCTGACCTGGGTTCAAATACGAGCTCATCCACTCCTCAGTAAATAAGAGGCTTGGGCTTGATGACCTCTTGGGTGTCTCTCGACTGGGCTTGATGACCTCTTGGGTATCTCTCGACTCTAAATCTATGATCCTGTGATCCCAATTCCAAAGCTAGAAAATCCTATCACTTCATTTTTCTTCCTGAAGGTGACATGATATCAATCAATCAATTAATAATTGATCAATTATTAAGTGCCTATGCTGATATGATGTATCAATTGATATGATATATTGACATGACATCAATTAATCACTCAATTAGTAACCAATCAATTATTAAGTGCCTACACTGTGCCAGGCACTGTGCTAAGAGCTAGGATACATAAAGAGACAAAAGATACTCTATGCCTTTGTGGAAATGACAGTTTAGTGAGGGAAACAATGTGCAAACAAATGTTCACAGAGAAGTTAAATACGGGGTGAATAGGACATGATTCACAGAGAGAAGGTGCTAGAATTGAGAGGGGTTGAGAAAGGCTTCTGGTAAAAGATGAGGTTTTAGTTGGGATTTAAAGGAAGCCAGAGAGGTCAGTGGTTGGAGCAGAGGAGGGAGAGCTTCCAGGCATGGAGGACAGCCAGAGAAAAGAAATGCCTGGAGCTGAGAGTGGAGGGTCTTGTGTGCGGAACAGTCAGGAGGCCAGTGGCCCTGGATAGAAGAGTAGGTGTTGGGGGCCAAGGTGTGAGAGGACTAGAAAGGTAGGAGGGAGCTAGGTTCTGAAGGGCTTTGAGTGCCATGCAGAACACTTTGTATTTGCTCCTGGAGATAATTGGGAAGCCTTGGAGTTCATTGAGTAGGAAAGCTTTGTGCTTTAGGTAAGGTAGAATTCCCTAAGAGTCAGAAATCATAGAGCCCATACAATTCATGGGATCTACAACTAGACAAGATCTGTCCACAATGGAATGGGCTGCCTTGGTAGGGAAAAAGGCGATGAGCTCCCTGACTGGGGTGGCATTCCCTAGCACTTGGCACAGTGCCTGGCACATCGTAGATGCTTGATATACAAGCAGAGGTTTGCTGGCTGATTCTCAGCACGTCACAAAGCCTTCTATAGCTTGACTCCAGTCTCCCTCCCCAGATTTCTCTCACATCCTCCCCCTCATAGGGTCTATATTCCAGCTGAACTGGATGCCTGGCTGGCCCCTGCTCTCACTCTGCTCTAACTATATATCTAGATATTTGTGCTGCCCTTCTTCTCTCAGGCCTGGAACATGCCCGCTCGTCATCTCTACCTGCTGAAATGTTCCGCTTCTCCCCAGGTCCAGCCTGAATGCTAAGGATTCCATGAACTCTTCCCTGAATCCCTAAGCTGAAAGGGTTCACTCCTTCAACAAAGCTCCTCAGGACTTTATCTGGACTTCTCCTTTGCCCTTGTCACAGTCCCCCTTTTATCCTGCCCATCCGTGTATGTGCTGTACCCCGTGCCTGCATTGGACTGTAAACTCCTTGGGGTGAGGGGCTATGCTGTTTTCTACCTCTGTATTCCCCAGACTGAGTATAGGTCCCTGGCACAAAATAACACTTGGTGAATTCAATTGAATGGCCTCTTACTGGCCCTTGGGCCCCTGTGTCCACTATCCTTTCCCCTCCCTGGACCATTTTGGCAGAAGCTGCCCAGAAACTCCAGATCCTGGCCCGGTTCAATCTTCACACCCTGGGCAAAGATCCCTTAAATGTCTGGGGGCTGCCACACGGCATGGCCAGCTATACCTGCTTATAAGCTGGCTTTACTCCAGGCATAAGCACGCGGTAGCGCTCCACAAACTCCACAAAGGTATAGCGGATAGGGTAGCCAGCTCGGCGGATCCTTATGGTCTCCATCATCCCAGAATATCTCAGCTGGCGCACACAAAGGTGCCGATCAAAGAGCTGGGTGGGGAAACAGGAGAAGTGAGGAACTGCCTTCCTTCTGGCATCAGTCAGAACACTGAGATGATGACTGATGAGGATGAGGATGAGGATGAGGATGAGGATGATGATAAGCCCAGAGTTTGGAGCCAGAGGATCTGGGGGGTAGTCTCAGCTCAGCTACTTACTAATTGTAACCTCAAGCAGTAAAGTACTTCACAAACTTTAACCTACCTTCAGGGCTTATTGTGATGAGAGACAGTAAAAGTCTGTTTGGCCTCATTTTTCTTCTTGGCAAAATGGGAATAACAATATTTGGACTACCTGTCCAATGGGGTTATTCATAGAATCACAGGTTTTGAGATGAACCTTTAGAGGTCAACTAAGATTGTTTTGCTGATAGGGAGACCAAGGCCAAAATAAATTGAGTGATTTGCCCAAGGTCTCATAAAAAGTAAAGGCTGAGATTCAAACTCAAGTCCTCTGATCCAAAGTTTAGTGTTCATAGGATTATAGATTCAGAACTAAAAGGGCTTTTATTGCCCATCTACTCCAATCCTCTCACTTTTACAAATAAGGAAACTGAGGCCCAGAGTGCTTAAGCAACCTTGTGCAGTCACACAGCTACTAAGTAGGAGGAGTGTGAGAAATAGCAAAAGGTTAAGTTTGCACAGGACTGCAAAGTTGCTGAAATGACCAGACAGTAGCCTTGGGAAGAAGTTGGATTCCCAGTTCCCTTAGAGCTCCTTGGTAATAATAAAAGTGAAATAAAGTTAAATAAAAGGAGGTGGCAACAGCAGGTGGATTTGACCAATTAGAAAGCAGACAGAGGCCTTGGGACACTCAGGCCCAGATAAGGACACATCTAGGTTAGACCAGTTTGGGCGGGGGTGGGGGGGGTGGGGAGGGGTGTCAGTATTCTGAGGTTGTTACTGTGCTTGCTTAATGAACTTCATGTATTATGTATATTATTTAAAAGAATTAGAGCCTCATTGGTAATAATGTATGATAATGGTGAGGTGTACCCAGAAGAGAACAAACCGATCAATCCTCTGAAAGGAGTGTCTGCACCAATGTATAAAACTTGCTTGACTTTTGTATCCAGCACTCCTCCTTCCACAAGAAGGATGGAACCCACTTCTGTCCGAAAGTGCTCAATTACTCTGGATTTCTCCCCAATAAATTTCTTTTGGTATCAAATTTTTGGTATCAATTGTGTTTTTGCTTTTCAAGTTGGCATTTCCAACAGGAGGAACCAGGATTTCCCCCCAGCTCCTTGGATTCCAATTGGTCCCATGCTGCCAACGAAATGCTACACATAGTGGGGCTAGGTGGTGCAGTGAATAGAGCACCAGCCCTGGAGTCAGGAGGACCTGAGTTCAAATGCGACCTCAGACACTTCACACATACTTACTAGCAGTGTGACTTTGGGCAAGTCACTTAACCCCAATTGCCCTCCAAAAAATAAAAGAATGAAATGCTACACATAAGAAGCTTTGTAACCTTTACAGTACTTTACAACAAGGAGTTCTTATGGTTCCTAAGCACTGGGAGCCTGAAGTGAACACCAGCAGCTCTCTTGACCTCATTGCTGAGAAAAAAGGAAGGAGTTTCTCCTTTACCCCATGGCACCCCATGCTAGCAGAGAGCAATCCTCAGTCAAAAGGCTGGTGCCTGCCAGTCCTGTGCAGAAAGGAAGTATTCCCTTCTCAGTACCCAGAGAGGGCAACGTTCTTTGGGAGCAACTCGCAGCTGGAGCATTCCAATGTCCCACCCCCCATCTTCCTATTGTTCTCATCAAGCCCCACCCCCAAACCATCATTCCTCCCTCCCCCAACAAACAACTTCACTGGTATAGGAAACTGAGTGCCAACTATGTGCCTAAGGAGATACAAAAAGAAGCAAAAAACAGTCCCTGCCCTCAAGGAGCTTACAATCAATCAATCAATATACATTTATTAAGTGCCTACTATGTGTTCGAGATATTGTGATGAGTGCTGGGTACAAAAAGAGCCAAAAGATAGTCCCTCCCCTCAGAGAGCTCACAGTCTAGTGGGGGAGACTACACAAATAGATAGATATAATATATAAATGCTATATAAATAATATATAAACACTATATAATAATAAATAAATATAATTATAGTATATAAATAGATACGAAGTACGATAGGTACAGGATGAATGGGAGATAATGAGCCAGGGGAGGGCACTAGAAATAAGGGGGCTGGAAAGGCCTTCCTGTAAAGGATACCAGGGGAAGCAAGCTGGGACTAGTGATAGTAGTAACAATCGTATCTCTCCTTTCCACTGAGCTTTATTATCTGTCATCACAACAAGCCCTGAAGGTAGGTTAAAGTTTGTGAAGCACTTTACAAATATTTCGTTTTACCCTCATAACAACCCTAGGAGGTAGGTTCTGTTATTACCCCATTTCACTGATGAGGAAATTGAGGTAGACTGGAAGGTAAATGACTTGCCCAGGGTCACACACCTAGCAAGTGCCTGAGGCTGGATTTGAACTCAGGTCTTGCTGAGATCACTGAAGTCACAGCTCCTTTCCCTCCCAGAGCTCTCTCTCCAGTAATCTTCCTATTCTTCCTGTGTGTGTATGTATGTGTGTGTGTGTGTATATATGTGTCTGTGTGTGGGTGTGGATGTGTGTGTGGGTGTGGGTGTGTTAGAATCTGTTCTTCCTGCCCTGAAGTAAACAAATTCTCAGTTCCATGAACAACACCCTCCATCTCCAGACTCAGGCATTTCCAATGGCTGTCCCACATGGCTGCAATGTTCTCCCTCCTCACCTCTATTTAAGACCCAAATAAGACCCCTTCTTTTACAAGAAGCCTTTCCCAACCCCTCCAATTGTGCCTTCCCTCTGGTAATTATTTCCTATTTGTCCTGCATAAGTTTGTTTTGTATATATGGGCTTGCATGATGTCACGTCATCAGACTATAAGCTCTTTTGAGGGCTGGGACTGTCTTTTGCCTTTTTTTTTTTGTATAGAGCACTTGGCGCAATGCCTAGCACATAATAGCGCTTAATAAATGTGTATTGATTGTCAGTTCCTTCTTTTGTCTCTCTTTGCATCCCCTTAGCACAGTGCCTGGTATACAGCAGGCACTTAATAAATGTTTATTAGTTGATGGACTCAGTCCCCATACCAGCGAAATAACAGCTCTAGTCTCTATCCCTATGTGCCAGGCATGGGGCAATGAGATACAAAGGAAAAGCAAAAGCAGCTTTTGCCCTCAAGCAGCTTACATTCAAATAGGGGAGACAACATGTATAAATTACAACATTCAAGAAAAATATAAAATATGAGGGAAACACTTAATAATTCATGAGTACTATTGAAATGGAGGCATTTGTCATCAGCCTCTTCTCTTGTCTTCAGCATCATCAAGATTCCCTGCCTATATTCCCCATGCATGCTGCCCAGGACAACCACAGGGATCTGCTACACCCTGAAGAGGAGACAAGGATGAGTTCCCCATCTCCCCAGCCAATTTACCAAGGCTTATCTCAAATAAAAGAAGACGTGTATGCTTATCTAGCAAGGACTTAAGGACTAAGAAACTACTGTGGTGTTCTCCTATCTGAACCAAAGTCACGGAATCTCCAAGCTGGAGGGGAGCCTACAGGTTCTCTCTCTAGTCTAACTCATGTGTGAGCAGGAATCTCCTTTAGTCTCCTTGACTAAAGGGCATCCAGTGGGGATGCTTAAAGAAAGCCTATTATTTATGGACAGTTCTGATTGTTAGCAAGCTTTTTCTTATAGTGAACTCAAATTTGCTTCCTTTTAATGTCCATCCAACGCTCATGGTTCTTTGGACCTTGCCAAGAGACATATATCAGGTAACGGTTGGTATATTGAAGGTGACCTGAGTTTGGCCCCTGTCTCCGGCACTTACCACCTATGTAACTTGGACAAGTTACTTAACTCTGGGCCTCAGTTTCCTTATCTGTAAAATGAAGGGGTTGGACTAGTTGGTCATTGAGGTACCTTCCAGCTCTAGAAGTATGATCCTAAATCACTTAATATCTCTAGACCTCAGAACCTACTTATTAAAATTAAGGTGGGGGGCAGGGAGGAAGGTGACTTTCTACTTTTGGGATCAATCTTAATCTTTTTCTTTCCTGGAAGTCCAGTGAAACCTATGGACACCTCAGAATTATGTTTTTAGATGCATGAAAAATAATACATTGGATTACAAAAGAAGTCAAATATATTGAAATGCTATTACAAAATCTCTATTTTTAAAACCAAGTTCATGAAGACCAGATTTAAACCCCTGGTCTGGATGGTTTTTTGCTGTTCTTGCTGCTGCTGCTGCTGAATCATTTCAGTCACATCCAATGCTTCATGATCCCAGTTGGGGTTTTGTTGGCAAAGAAACTGTAAGGTCCCTCTTACTTCTAGAATCCTAAGGTTCCTTCCTGCTCTGACACCCCACATTCTGTGATTCTATGTCATTCTCCAAAGAGGATACTGTCTTTTAAAACCATAATTACTGATAATTACTTCCAGTGAGTCATTGCCACCTAGCTCCTTGGTTACTTTGAAATGATGCCTGATATCATTTCTTCGTCAATAAACATTTCTGAGAAGTTTCTCATCCCCATGACTTCCCACTTCTTCTCAGCCTAATTTGCTACCTAAGAATCAAACACAAGGGGAACTAGAACTAGGGTGGAGGAATGTGGCCTTTGTCCTAGGGTGATAAAATTTACATGGGGACTCAGTGGCAGAAGGGGTCTTAACAACAAATTCCTTCTGCTTAATTGCTTCTTATGTTACTTTCTCATTAAGAATTTTAAAAGTTGACTTGGGAGCAGTTTTATGTACCTTGCCTAAAGTACTAAAATTGCTAGTTGTAACTGAGTAATCATTTTAACCAACTCAAATTGATAAGGTGAAATAAGGGTTGACAAAGGCATTGTCGAAGAGGAGAGACATGAGGGAATATCTCCAGAGAGAAGGCTCTGGGAGCAAAGCTGAGTATGATGGAGATGGGAGATCTCTCTCCAGAGCAAGACCCCTTCTGCTGCTTTTATGGGCATTAAAATGGGGCCCTTGATGCCAGCTGATACCTCCCTCTGGTTAATTCTCTTGCAGATCAATGCCCTAGCTCTGAGTGACTATGAATCAGGGAATGTTACCTCTTTAAGGTTTTAATTTCCTCATCTATAAAATGGTAATTTTTATAATTAACACTATTTTCCTCAGAGTTGTTGAGGGAAAGAATTTTGTAAACATTAAAGAACTACAGAAATGTGAGCTATTATCATCACCAACAACAATATCATTTATTCCTGTGTTCTGTGGACTCTGAAGTTACATGGTCTAAGGTCCCTTCCCAGCTCTGACATTTTGTGTTCTAAGGGCCCTCCCAGCTGGGACATTCTGTGTTTCAAGTTCCAAGTTATTTTCCAGCTCTAACATCCTAACTCTAAGAACCTAAGGCATTGCCTTGACTTAGCCTTGTCATTCTCTCCCCACCCTCCCCCCACCTCCCCTATAATCCCCAATCCCCCAGGGGAGCCAGGGCCCTTCCCGCTACTCACCATGGGCCTCTTGAATTCATTGGGCTTGATGCAGCGTACAAAGAAGGGCTGGCAGACGCTGAGGGTTCGCATCAGCAGCTCCAGGGAGCGTTTGAACTGACTGCTGAGAGTGGGGGAGCGCTTCCTGGTCTCTGCTCCCTGGGACAGGAGAGGAGGAGAGGGGACCTGTCAGGCTCAGGAAGGGGAGGAGTGACAGTTGAGGGGTGGGGAAGGGGAGGCTTTTCCTCCCCCCACTACGCACAGGCCCTGGACCCAAGGGAGGGCTAAGGGAGGGAGGGAAGGGAAAGCAAAGGAAGGAGGTCAGAAGAGGCCAGAGACACAGCCAGAGAGGGCCCAGCTGAGGGAATGGGAAACGGAAGGGGCTGGGGCTAGGGTTTTTATTTCCCCTCTCTCTGAGGCAATTTCACTGTTTTTGAGCCTGTTTCTTCAAAAAAAAAAATTATAAATATACAGAATGGCACCAAATGTAGAGTGAGACAACCCAAGTTTGAATTCTGGCTTTAACACATTGCTTATACAGGGTGTCCCAAAAGTTTTGGTGCAGTTTAAATAGCTTAAAGTTAGTTTTTGTGACATGTGAAAAGCCCTCACTTTTTCCCCCCAGAAAATCTCCAAGAGATCTCTTTTGGCTCAACCAACAATTGTATGACCTTAAGCAATTCACCTGTACTCTGGGCTGAACCAGAACAGTAAACAATTGTATAAAAATGAACATTTTTGAGGACCTGTATAAACCGATGTGGAATAGAGTGAGCAGAATGAGAAGAGCATTTTATATGATAACAACACTGTAAAAGCTGATGCCTTCGAAAACCTTAAGAACAATGACCAGCCATGTTCACAAAGGACCATGTGATGCCTGCTACCCACCCCCTCTCTCAGAGGTGATGGATTTAGGGTGTAGCATCAGATGTGTGTTTATATGTATATATATATATATTTATATACATACATATATATATACACACACGCACATATTTTAACATGACCAATGAGTAATTTGTCTCGCTTCACAATGCATATTTATTTTTCTTTTCTTTTCTTTTTGCTTTTTTGGAGGGGGAAGGCAGGGCAATTGGGGTTAAGTGACTTGCCCAAGGTCACACAGCTAAGTGTCTGAGGCCAGATTTGAACTCAGGTCCTCCTGACTCCAGGGCTGGTGCTCTATTCACTGTGCCACCTAGCCACCCCTTAAATTTTTTTTTTTTTGTATTTTTTTTAAGAGAGGGAAAGGTAGGGCAATTGGGGTTAAGTGACTTGCCCAAGGTCACAGGGCTAGTTTTTGTGTTAAGTGTCTGAGGTCATATTTGAACACAGGTCCTCCTGACTCCAGGGTCGCTGCTTGACAATGCATATTTCTTGCAAGGAATTCCCTTTTCTTTTTTCTTCCCCAAGGAGATGGGAGAGAAAATAGATTTTTGTTTATTAAAAAAGTAAAAATTTAATGAAAAAAATAAAGTGGTCTTAACAATAAGCTAGCATTTATATGGAGTTCTAATGTCTACAGAAGCCTTTGCAAACACCACCTTATTTGATTCTCACAGCAAAACTATGAGGTAGATATTCTCATTTTACAGATGAGGAAAGTGAGGCTGAAACAAGTTAAGTGACTGGCCTGAGGTCGAATAGCAACTGCTCTGAGGCAAGTTCTAACCTCGGGTCTGCCTGACTCCAAATACGGGGCTCTACCCACCATTCCTGCCTAATTCCCTCTCCCTCCCAAGGGAAAGAGAAAGTGTTTTGTAAACCATAATAATAATAATAACAGTCACATTTCTATAGCAATTTAACATTAACGTAGGATGGAAATGTGAATTTTTATTAATATTCATTTTATTATTGCCATTATTAATGATCCTATGATTCCAGGCTTCCCTCATCCATGCAACCCTTACCGACTACTCTTTGAATTCCTGTTTCTCTGGGCCTCAATTTCCCCACAATCCAATTCTAGCACTCAGTGATCTTACAACTAGCTATTCAGGGAGTGAGGGTTAAGAGGGGCTGTGCTGGGGGGCAGGTAGAGGAAGACGGTTCAAGGGAGGGGCCAGGAGACATTTCCTCCTGGAACAGAGAAAATATCAAACAAAGTCAGCCCCCTCTGAAAGAGGCTGTCCCAGCAGCAGGCTTGCTCTGCTTTACCCTCCCTAGGGCAGAAGTGGGAGCAATGGAGACTAGGCATGGGCAGACAGTTTTTAGGTCAACAAAATAAAAATGGATCCAAAATGCAACAGGCTGCTTCTGTAAGAAATGAGCTCCCCATCACTGGAGGTATCCAAGTTGTGCCTTAAGTGAGGCTGTCCTTTGCTAGACCAGCTGAGAGCCCTTTTAGGTCTGAGAATCTAGGACTCTGAGATCCTCCAGTCTGTCCCAACAGGTAGCTCAGGACATAGGGAAAGAGAGAAGCACCTGGGAAAGTAGAGGGTGAGAATATTCTGTAACAACCCACCCTGGCCATCCCCAGTAAAGCCAGGACCTCCTCCCCTTCCTGGGGATCCCCTAGTGGCCAGAGACCCTCAGGCCTGCAGCCTTATTTTAACTGATCCCATGATACTTAATGAGATTTGCTTGGTCAAATCCTCCTGCAAGGGAATGGAAGGCACTGGGGTGTGGGGCAGAGGTATCAGAGAAGTAGGCTAATCTTTACTGAGCTGCTCCTGCCAGAGGGTGGGGGAACCTGCCTTCCAGATGCCATTTGGGGTTTCTCTCATGAGGCTCAGATACCTAGCAGAGAGCCAGTCACTACCACATGCCTAGTGGTCATTCTTCAAACACAAAATTCCCATTTGCAGCGGTCATCATCCTTGCCTGGGATGCTCTCCCCGTTCCCCTCGCCCTGCCTCCCTTCAAGGTTCGAATCTTATCTTCTGCAGGAGATTGCAGGGTCCTCCCAGAGGCCAATGCCTTCCTCTCAGATTCTCTGTATATATTTTGTACAGAAAATACCCCAAGTCTTTAAAAGCTTCGCACTGTGCTGAGACTTTGGGGATGCTCTGTCCACACCTATTGTGTCCCCTGTTGGAATTCAAGCTGCTTTGTGATGGGTGGAGGCCTATTTTTGCCTTCTTTGTATTAATTAGCATAGTGCCAGATGCATATTAATTGCTTAATGAATGCTTGCAAACTTAATTGACTTGGAACCTCCTTCCTGGAGGTGTTGCTGTGAAGGAAATTCTATGTGAACTAGAAAAGTGGTAGAGAAACGAGAACTCTTGTCATTCCTTTCAGAATGGTCCTTGGGTTTGAGTACCAAATCTACCAATGACTTGCTACTGTGTGTGTGACCTTGGTTAAGTCACAACTTTTCTGGGCTTTAGCAATCTGTAAAATGAGGCTATTCATCCCTGACATGCCTCCTTTTGGGGGCTGCTGTGATGCAGCAAAGACAAAAATGGATGTGTAAGTTCTTTTGGGGGCAGGGGAGAAGGAAGATCATACAACATATAAAGATATGGCACTGTTCTAGAGGATGGTGGGGCTGACGCCGAGTATAGGGAAGTATAGGAAATTCTAGTGTTGGTGCTAACTCTCAGTTTGCCCTATGACCTTAGCCAAATCACTTAACCTAAGTTCCAGTTTCCCTGTCTGCCTGCCTCTTGCACAATCTTGTTGTAAGGCTCAAGTGAGATCAAGGATATGAAACAAGGTGAGTCTGTAATGGTTGTTGTTGAGTCATTTCCAGTTGTGTCTGAGTCTTTGTTACCTTATTTGGGATTTTCCTGGAAAAGATACTGGACAGGTTAGCCATTTCTTTCTCCAGTTCATGCAGAAACTGGGGCAAACAGGGTTAAGTGACTTGCCCAGGGTCATACAGCTAATAAGTGTCTAAGGCCGGATTTGAACTTAGGAACGAGTCCTCCTGACTCCAGGTCTGGTAATCTATCCACTGTACCACCTAGTTTCCCTATGTAAGTGTAGAAGTAGTGAAAAGACACTAAACAGGCACAAGAAACATGTACCACGTACTTGGAGATGCTTGTAGAAGTGATCCTTTCTGAACTTCAGCTCCCTCATCTGTAAATCTGTAAAATGGGCTGTTTGAGGGCTGATCTCCAAGACCCCTTCTGCAGAGATGGCTCTCTCACTTTGACTTGAGTCACTTTCCTGGCCCTCAGCCCAATGGGGGTAAGAGGATAGGGAATGGAGCTGGAGTCAGGGAGAGGCATTCCCACTTTGGAACCCTTTCTCAGTGAATTTTCTCTAACCTAAGATTCAGAGGTATCAGTCAGTACATCTGACCCAATCCAGATGATCCTGAGGACCCAGAGGATTCCCTTTGCACCTGTTGGAAATTCCTTGGCAGAGAGTCAATCAGTTGCATTACCAGGTTTGCTAGCGTTTCTCCTATTCCCCAAAGAGAGCTAATGGCCCAGATCCCAAACTTTCAGCTTTTGCCAAGAGGATGCCCCCAAATTTAGAAACAAATGCACAGAGCAAAATCGATTCTATGATTGAGAAACAGACATCTCCCTCACACAAAGCCTTAGAAGAAATGCTGGATGCCCACCCACCATACCATAGGCTAGATCAAATTTATTACATGGGACTATCCATCTAGCCCAGAGGTGGGAAACCTGTGGCCTCAAGGCTACACATGCTGCACTTGAGGTCCCGGAGGGCCACATATGACCTCGAGGCCACAGGTTCCCCATCCCTGGGCTAGATAGAGAACACAGTGTAATAAAATAAGCCCTGTACTTGGGAGTCAGGAAACCTGGGTTTTAAGGAAATCATTGTCTTCTCTGGGCCCTAAACAGTTTTTTTATGTGAAATATGGAGATTGTCCAAAGGACATCTAAACTACAATCCAGTGTCTAACATTCTCTTATTCTTAGATCTCTTCAGTTGTCATATTTGATGTTCTAAGTTTTAAGGCCCTTTCTAAGGACAGAGAAGAATGTTGAATTCTGGTTCTGAATTTGAATGTTGAATTCTGGTTCCAACTATTAACTTATCATGTGACCTTGACCACATCAAGCTCCCCTCCCTGAACTCCAGTTTCTATTGTAAAGGGTGGACAAACAAGCCTTTAATGACAGACAAGGAAATAAAGGAGCACAAAAGGGTATGTTTCAATAGACTGTGTCCTGAGTCACCTCTGGAACCTCTGGAACCATATATCCTGAGGTCCTTTCCAGGTCTGACATTTAATACCTATGTGCTATGTTCCCTTCCAGCTCCAATATTCCGTGTTCTAAGGTCCCTTCCAGCTCCAATGTTCTGTGTTCTAAGGTTCTTTCCTCTTCAGACCTTTCATGTTCCAAGACTTTTTTAACTCTGACATCTTCTGTCTTATGTTCTAAGGCCTGAGCTCTGACATTCAATGTTCAAAGGCCTTTTCTAGCTCTGACATTCTGTGATTCAAGCACATGTCTTTTCCAGCCTTTGGCCTCTTAGCATGGAGGGCTTGTCTACAGGATACACATCGCCTATACTCTAGTGCCCATTATGATGCTCTGTATTCTAAGGCCTCTTCCAGCTCTGACGTTCTATGTTGTATGTTCTAAGGTCCCCATTCTAATAATTCCAGCATGGATGACTTTTCTTTTGACTGTGTTCCTGTCTTGGATAGAGGGCTTGCTAACAGGGTAAACCTATCAAGTACTGTTGGAGAACTAGTAGCTTGGTACTCCCTGTGGTTTGCCTTGTTTCCCAAGAAGGGGTTCCTTTATTCTTCTCCAGAGTGGGAACTTTAGTTCCTAGATTGTGAGCAGGCCCAGAGTGCCGTTACAACTCTCTGGGGGAGGAGCCCTTCCTCAGTCATCTCCACCCTAACTCTTACCCCTAGACAAGGCTGAGCCCTGACAAAGTTGAGAAAGCATGTACCCATGCAGGGAAAGCCAATATAAGCATGTGACATTGAAGTGTGGTGGAAAGAGCTTTGTTCCAGTGAAATATAAGCTTCTTGAGGCAAGGTCTGTTCGATTGTCTTTCTGTCTCCAGCACCTAACATAGCACCTGACCCATGTTAGATGCTTGATACCCATTGAATTAAATTGCATTGACTAAGAGTCAGAAGACCAGACCTGGGTTCAAGGCCTGACTCTGTCACTTATTTGCTAAGTCACCTAAACAAAATTTCTTCCTTTTTTGGGTTTCCTCCCCTATAAGATGGGAATGGTAACATTTGTGCTTTCTACATCACAGGGTTATTTTGAGGAACCATACAGAAATGTTTGATTCCGGGATCTCTAAGGCCTTTCCAGCTTAGAAAGGAACGCTGACTTTAGAGTCAGGAGATTTGGATTTGAATGCTGACTCTACCGTGTGATAACTGCATGACCTTGGGCAAGTCATTTCTCCTTGGTGATCCTCAGTTTTCTCATCTGTGAAGTGGGAATAAAAGTAACTGTACTACCTACTTTATAGAGTAGTATGAGTATGAGGAAAGCAATTTGCAAACCTTAAAAGTACTATAGAAATGTGTCGTTACTATTATCAATACTTTGCTCGAGATCTGGTATTTCATTATTGTGGGGGAATTCCTAGCGCGGAAACTCCCTCTATGAATGCAGATCACCAGCTCACCTGCGAGTGATAGGTTTAGAGTGTGCCCTGGGGAACTGAAAAGTCAAACCATTGTCCCATGATCACAGTTGGCAGGAATTAGGATTTAAGCCTAGGTGTTTCTGACTCTAAGGCCAGCTGCCATCAACCCACCACACCAATGCCCCACTATAATTACTAAGAGAATTGAGCTGGCTTAGGTTGCCCTCCTGAACTCTTTATAAAGCCCTCCATTCTCCATCACTTCCACAAAACTTTTCCTCTTACATCTCTTCTTGATCGTTACCCACACAGCAACCAGCAAGCTCACGGCACTCAAAGGCACGCCCCTCTCCCCCAGTTTCAACTCGCCCCCGTTCCCAACAGCAAACCCAGGAGTCCAACCCAAAGCCCAGAGCATGGGCTTTGGGGGAGGTTCTTAGCAGTGCTAACTAAGGCTCTTTTACCTTTGTTGAGGAGGCTGCTGACTGGCTGAAAGAACCGGATGCATAACCACAGAGAAACTATGGGAACGAGAGGGAGGGTCAGGGGCAGCAGAGAAACAAAAGGGTGGGGAATAGAAAAGAAAAAAAAAGACAACAACCAAAAGTGAAAAGAGGAAGTCCGCGAGCCGAGAGGGAGTTCTGAGATGGTGTTTCTGGCCCTGTCCCAGTGCTGAGAAGACTGATTGTGACGGGGATGGGGGAAGAATGAGAGGATGAGGGCAAGGTGGCCAGCATTTCCCTGCAGGACTCAAGAAGGGGGAAAGGGGCACAAGAATGAGCATCCTCCTCCTGCACTCAAGTTACAAACTCCACTAACTACCCGGTGCTGGGGCTCCAAGCATGAATGAAAGAAGGAAGAGGAAATGAAAAGGGAGAAGGAAAGCAAAGAGAGAAAAAGAGATAGTGAGGGAGGAAGAGAGAAAATGAACAAAAGGAGAGGGAGAGAAGGAAGGAAAGCAGAGGAGAGAAAAAAAGAAATGAGGAAGGGGAGAGAAAAGAGGAAATAAAGGAGAGGGGGAAAGTGAAAGAGGGAATAAGGGAGGGAGAGGACAAAAGAGGAAAGATGTCCTGTTCTCATCTCAAATTCCACATGCCTAAATCTGAACACAGACCTGCCATTCTACCAACTTCCCTATTTCTGCTAATTTCTCCACCGTTTTGTGGGTAAGGAAGGCTCAGAAAATCAGAGCCAGCTCTGACTCTTTCCTCTCTGTAACTCCCAGAACCCAATCAATTCACAAGATGTGTGGATTCTTCCCTTCCAATCTAATCCAATCCAAGTAATTCTTGTACTTGTCCCCCTTTTCACTTCTATAACCACAACTTTAGTTAGGGCCCTTATCACCTCTTCCCCGAACTATTGTACTAGACTCCAAATAAGTCTCCTTGCTTCCATTCTCTCCGATCTTTAATCTACCCTTCACGCTACCACTAAAATAACCTTCCTACACTCTTTCTCTTGTGAGCACATCACCTGCTTTGGGTACTTTTATCTCTATGCAGGTAACTAACTCCTTGTTGTTTAGTTGTTTTCAGTCGTGTCCAACTCCTCATGACCCCTTTTTTTGGGTTTTCTTGGCAGAGATACTGGAATGGTTTGCCATTTCCTTCTCCAGCTCATTTTACAGATGAGGAAACTGAGGCAACCAGCACTAAGTGACTTGTCTAGAGTCACACAACTAACAAGTGTCTGAGGTGGGATTTGAACTGAGGTCTTCCTAACTAGGTATTAACTAACTCTGATAGCTTTACTTATAGCCTTAATCACTCTCCTGAATTCTAGCCTAGTATTATCAATTGCACACCCCGCTCCCCT
>CM053588.1:104157715-104211469 GCA_028646515.1 Pseudochirops corinnae
CTCCAATACATATATATAGAATACCTATATGTATATTTGAGTGTATATATGTGTGTTATGTATACGTGTATATATATGTATTTGTGTATCTATACAGCTATCCATGTACATGTGTACATATGTATGTATGCGTGTATGTGTGTGTGTTTAATTTGTCCCAATTCTGCTGCAGAAGGACAGAGCCCATCCAAAGGTGTGCTGGAGCTAGCTTGAACCAGCTTAGGAAAGCTGATTGTTAAATGCTCTCTATAAGCATTTACATCTCAGAAATCAGCAAATACTGAAATGATGGGGTTGGATTTTATGTATACATATATATTTTTAAGACATATCCGTTCTATCTCTAGATGTTATGATTCTAAATTATAGAGGCAAATTGCCTTAATGAAAGGAAAAACTTCCTAACAATTAGGGCTGTCCCCAGATAGAATTAGCTCCCCACCATGGGAAGTCTTCAAATGCTGGACTGCATGCCTCTGAGGTCCCTTTCACCTCTGAGGTTCTGTGATTCTTTGGGTGGTCAGTGACTCCTCATGAGACAAGAGGAAGGAGCTATGTGTAAACAGAAGATTCCAGGGCATTTCTTGTTCCCAGGGACCTCCCAGGCTCCTTCTTTCCCTTATTTAATGAGTTTCCAGGATGGGGGAAAAGCAATCTCTCCCTCTGCCTGCTGTCTGTGACCAGGTTTTCCACCCTCCTCTGACCCACTACCAAACAGAACTAGATCTTCCCCAAAGCAGTTGGAAGCTTCTTTGAGTCCCAGGGGCTTAGGAACAGGTACCTTGTGTCTCATAGTAGACAATTCCAGCGAAATGATTGATCCCAAACTGGGTCTCATGGTTGTTCTTTGGGGGGATGTAGTTGGTGTTGAGCTTGTGCTGAGAGTTGAGTTTATGCAGCATGGTTGTGTCTGTCCCCTGCAGAGACCAGGCCTCCACTGCTGAACCAGCCCCACTCCTTCCCTCCTTGAGACCATCTCTCCTATACCACCCCCAGTACCCCAATTTCAATTCTGACTCCCCCATTTATGCCCAGTAGAATCCAAGACAAGTCACGTCTCCTGACTCAGTTTACTTACCTCTAAAAGTCTCAGTATACCCATCTTTAAAATGAGGGGGCTAGACTAATCAGCTGGTGACATAGGTGACATAGTGAATAGAATCCTTCCATCCCTGCCAGCATCCTGTGTCTTTTCTGCCTTTTCCTTGATAACAACATCTACAACAGCAGTTCTCAACCTGTGGGTCGCCACCCCTTTGGGGGTCGAATGACCCTTTCACAGGGGTCACAGGAGTCACTTAAGACCATCAGAAAACACATATTTCCGATGGTCTTAGGAACCAAGACACCACTCCTCTATCCGTCTCCAGGCAGGTCTGCCCACATGTAGATACACACACATACGAGTACTAAAGGGTTGTGGCATTAGGAAGGTTGAGAACCACTGGTCTACACATCTTACTCTCTACGACCTGGCTTCCAACCTCACTAAAACTGCCCTCTCCAAAGGTACCAATGATCTCTTAATTGCCAAGACTAATGGCCTTTTCTCAGTCTTCATTCTCCTCGAACTCTCAGCAGCCTTGACACTGTAAAATACCTTCTCTCTAAGTTTTTGGGATTCTGCTCTCCTGGTTCTCCTCCTACCTACCCAACTGCTCCTTCTCAGTCTCCTTCACTGGCTTATCCTCCAGTGCATCTTCTGTGCTATATAAATGTTAACTATTGTTGCTATTATCTCAAAAGTCCCTTCCATTTCAGTCTATGCTTTGCTCCCTAAACACATTCCTATTTTGGTCCCTATGTCCACAAGTAGCTTGAGATTTAATATGAAAAGTTTTATAATTGGAAGAGAACTTTAGAAGTCACCTTGTCTAATGCCATAGCTTTATAGAGAAGGAAACTAAAGCTCAGGGAGGGCTTGCTGAAACTGGCTTCTTATTGTTGTTTGTCATTTGTTCTCAAAGAGGACCAGGACACCAGGGAAGTGATACCATGACGTGCAAGTGACTTGGATTTAAGTGATGGAGGGCTATGCAAAGTCACCAGCCTCACTTTCTCCTCCAGAGCCGTCCGGGTCCAGTGACCAGATGTGAATCATGATGACTGGAGATGGCCCAGGATGCACTGGGGAACCTTGGCCTTTTCAAGCTAAGGTCTTTAACAGATCTCAGGATGACTGAGACAATGGCTCAAATTGGCAAAGTCTTCTAAAGAGGAGGCCTTTGAAAACAAATGATTGTTGTGCCCCCTTCCCATCAGCTGCCCTGCTTGGTTCTGACTCTACCAACATTGTCTCCCTCCAGCCGAAATGTCATCATGGTAGATTTGGCTTTGAAACCCAACACCTCCTCAACACCCTCCGCTGCCTCTCTCCTCTGATTAGAAGAGTAGAGCATGAGTCAACAAACCCTCTCTAAGGCTTCCTTTTATAGAGGGATCAGAATGTTCCAACCATTCCCCACCAGCTGCTCTACTTGGTTTCAACTTTACAAATATATTGCCTGGCACTGTGGTTGGGAGATCCATCCTGCCCTACCGAAAAGTCAGAGGGGTGAGAGGGGAAGACATAGGAGAGAATAGATTGGGGGAGGGGGGATACACTGGGATGGCTGTTTTGGGACGGTGGGTAGGGTAAAGATGGGGAGAAAATATGTAACTCAAAATCTCGTGGAAATGAATGATATAAAATAAAATAAATAAATAAAAGAAATAAGAAGAGAAAAAACAAACAAATATATTGCCTGGGAGGGTAGCCTCTGTTGTCTACCCTGCCCCTTTTCAGCTTCTTTTTGTGTATTATCTTCTCCTATTAGATTATAAGCTCCTTGAGGTCAGAGATTGTCTTTCTTTCTTTCTTTTTCTTTCTTTCTTTCTCTTTCTTTCTTTCTTTCTTTCTTTCTTTCTTTCTTTCTTTCTCTCTGTCTCTCTGTCTCTGTCTCTGTCTCTGTCTCTGTCTCTCTCTCTCTCCTTTTCTTTCTTTCTAATTTATATTCCCAGTACTCAGCCCAGTGTCTGGGTCCCTTCCAGCACTGATATTCTATAATTTAAAACAGTGATTCTCAAGGTGTGGTCTGGGTATCCTTGGGGATCCCTAAGACCCACTGGGAGGGTCTTCAACTATTCATAATAATACTTGGATGTTTTTATCTCTAATGCTGTAAATATTGATAACTTATAATCCATAAAAACAAGTGCCCTTTGGGTAGTAGTCAATAATTTGACCATAAAAGGAGTTCTAAGACCAAAAAGTTTGAGAACTGCTATTCTAGAAAGTTTACACAATACTTGGCACTTTGCTTTTGCCCCTTGACCCTTCTCCCATGGTGGTGTGAATACCAGCCATCATGGAGTGTGGTTTGGAGTTCTCTTTCCCTCTTGTTTTTCCCCTATTGGCCCCGCCCCTGGCCATGGTCACCTGGAACCCATCCAGGTTGTTCAACTGCTCATATAGCTTGGCAAAGATGAGTCCTCAGCTCTACTTCTTTCCAGTGAGATAAAGGACAACTAGGCCTACCATCTGCCCTGGCACAGCCACTGTCTCCTAAGGTGTTCCTAGATGTTCTTTGTTCTAATTCTGTAATCGAAGGGCTCTTCCAATTTTAACACTTAATGATTTCTGGATTGTCCTGGGATTTGATAGGACTTGGGTAAAGGAAGGATGTTCTATACTCTGTCACCGTTCCTTCCTCTGTTCACACACAAACACATAACATTCACACTGATACGCACACAAACCTTAGGGAATTTGCTCTCTTCGTCGATGAGGGAGATGATATTCATGGGTTTATTAGCGATCATGTCCAGGGCATCCTGGTTGTCGGTGAACTCAATATGTAGCCAGTCAATGTTCTCCAGGTTGTATTCTTCCTGCTCCAACTTGAAGACATGCCTCACAAAGAACTGTTGCAGGTTCTCATTGGCAAAGTTGATACAGAGCTGCTCAAAGCTGGAGGCCAGGGAAGGAAGGAAGAAGGTAGTCATAGAATGGGAGACAGTGGGACAAGGAGAACAGGATAAGATTGTAGGGTTTCTTCTTTCAAGAATGAAGACTCCCAGGGGCAGCTAGGTGGTGCAGTGAATAGAGCGCCAGCCCTGGAGTCAGGAGGACCTGAGTTCAAATCCGACCTCAGACACTTAACTCTTACTAGCTGTGTGACCTTGGGCAAGTCACTTAACCCAAATTTCCCTGTCTTCCCCCCTCCAAAAAGCAAAAAAAAAAAAATGAAGATTCCTACTGGGTAAGGATGGGAGGCACCTAAGAAGAAACCTAGGTTCTGTCATTCCATTATTATAGTTTGATTTCCCACAAAAAGCATCATAGTATTTTAGAAAGCACAGACTAGAACTCAGAAAACCTGTCATTTCATCTTGACTCTGTCAGTAAATCAATAAATCCCTTGCTCTAAGTCTTAGGTTCTTCTTTTTAGAACTGGAAGGGGCTTTGTAGATTAACTGGCCCAGTCCTCTCATTTGACAGAGAAATAAACTGAGCCCCAGATAGATGAAGGGATTTACCCAAGGATACACTGGGAATTAGTGGCAGAACTAGACTTCAGGTCTCCTGACTCCTGGCACAGTACTCAATATCTTACCTAAATTCTATAGTCTTTCCCCCTCTTCCTTAATCCTACCTTTACAGAAACTCTACACAGAGTAGGTACTCAAATATTTCCTGAATTGTTGAACTGAGTATGCCATCCCTCACTGCCTATTTCCCAGAATAATTGTCAGGATCACATTTGTTTTGTACTCTTAATGTATTTGTCTTGAGGGCTAGCCTTACGAACTGAAACCTATAAAGAGACAGTCACAGAGCAGGAGTGGAGCATTGAGAAATGTGGGTATGAAAGGGGTGACTTTGCAGGCCCCTAATGATCAGTTCAATATAGAATTTAGACATTGGTGATCTTGATGTCTTGATCCCTAAATCTCTTATAGCATGTGAACCTTGATTGCCCAACTACCCAACTAGATAATAAGCCCTTTTGAAGGCAGAAACTGAGCCTTATATTGTACCTGTTCACTGTAAAGTTTTCAAAGCCAAAGATATCCAACAGACCGATTGATCTTCGTGTGTTTTTGACCCCTTGGGTTGGAGGTCTATAAATTGCAGCATTGATCTTGTCCACAATCCACACAAAGAGTCTTCCATAAATTCCCTGAAAAATAACCAGGATTTTTAACTCTTGAGATGCTTGGGTCTGAGTCTCTCCTCTCTAGCATTTTATATTTATACATACTCTATAGAAGCCTCCTGTCTGGAGAAGAGGGAATCTCACTATCTTCTTGGTCAGACCACATAAGAGTAATGATAATGTAAAGGTGGTTGATCAGAGAAATCTTTGAGTAAAGTAAGGATTTCTCCAGTTGATTTGATGAAAGTATGGGATAAGATCCATTGTTAGTCCCTGATCAAATGGAAGAGTCCCCCAATCAAACTCATGGGATAAAAGAGAACTCATCATAATTGACTGAATCAGTCACTTTTTCTAGTGGCCTATAAAAGTCAGCTGATGATGCTGTTCATGGTTCTTAGCTCCAAAGGACTTACTTGTTGACCTTTTTCTTGCACCTTCTTCCACAGTACAACAAAGGGGATAGGGGGTGGGGAATGTCTCTTCTACTCATCAGTAGAAGCAGCAATGCCAACTTGTAGCAGAAGCACATGGCAGGAGGAGACATGTTTGTACGTGCCTGAAAGTAGAATTTAAGGGCATTCTTACTGGACCTCAGACTCCTGTGTAGCGGAGGAGGGATTTTGAAGTCCCCAGAGAGGGTAAGCACTGAATTTAGCCACCATTCTAGTGGAGAAGAGAGATTTTCTTGGCAACGATGGCTTTGAGGACTGCCTTGTGAGTAACTCCAAGTTCAAGAGCTCCTGAATTTGAGAGTTTAGGCACTGAACCTTCCATTATGATCATATTTCCTAATGTATCCCTGTTCTTTAGAAAAGAAGGGGAGAGTCCACATGGTTCCTACACAGTGATCTTCCTAGAAAGAGAAGCCATGAAGTTACTTAGACACTTCAGGTCTAATGAGAAGGAGGTCTTTTGTGTAACAAGTTCTAAAACATGTTTACCTTTTGGGGGTATCTAAACCACAGGGTGGTATTATGAGTCCTGGGGAGGCTGTGTAGGACTCTGTAGGAAAGAGATACTCACCAGAATGATGGAGGAGGGCCCCAACAGCAATTTCAAGTTAGTTCTCTTCCAGTGGGAAGGAGAAGGCTGGGCTTGGAGGGCAAGATGTTGGGCTATTTGAAGACTTTTCCCCCCTTGTATTTGTTTATGGGTTTGTGTGAATCCTTAGCATCTCATGCCTTTTCTTTAGGGGTCAAATAAAGGTTATTCATATTAAATAACCGTATTGTATGCTGTCTGTGTAGGATCTGACCATACATATTTGGAACACCCTAGAATATGCTATAAAGACGTTTTATCTTGGAAATTTTGTCAGATTAATTCAGGTGAGCTAAGGAGCCAGAGAAAGAGAACTTGACCCCTAAGGGTCAAGTTCATAAGTTATGAGACCTGCTCCTTGTAAGCTCAGGTACTTTGCAGGGAACAGTATGAAAATCTTTCATCTCTAATAGAATGCTAGATTCAGCTCTTGCCTGCCTGGGAACTTCTAAATCCCACCCCCTCCACACGAGGATTTGGGGTTTTTAATGATGTCCTTGAGCTCCCCTTTCAGGTCATTTGTAAACACATGTCTCCTCCTGTCATGTGCTTCTGCTATAACTTACTACTGCTGTTCCTGGTGGTGGACGGTAAAGACATTCCCCACCCCTTATCCCTCTTGTTGTATTCTGGAAAAAGACACAAAGAAGAGATAAAAAAGCAATTAGATCGTGATAACAACAATAATTCACATGTATATTAAGTTTTAAGGTTTCTAAAGAGCTTACATACACCATGTCATTTGAACCTTCCACAAACCCTGGAAAGTAAATTCTATTATTATCTTAATTTTACAAATGAAGAAACTAAGGCACAGAGCAGGTAAGTGACATCCAGTGTCACACAGCTTCTAAGGGTCTGAGGTGGGATTTGAACCTCAGTTTCTCTGATTCCAAGTTAAGCGCTCTATTTTCCATGCTGCTTGTTTAGTCCCACTGTGTATTCAGTTCCAGGCATCACATTTTTTTAAACTTTTTTTTTGAGGGGGGAGGGCAGGGTAATTGGGATTAAGTGACTTGCCCAAGGTCACAGGGCTAGTAAGTGTTAAGTGTCTGAGGTCGCATTTGAACTCAGCTCCTCCTGACTCTAGGGCCGGTGCTCTCTTCACTGTGCCACCTAGCTGCCCCAGGTATCACATTTTTAATAAAATTCATTTTGCTGATGTGTTTTGTTTTGTAGAACACAATTATTCACTGATAGATCCATATAAAACTCACTGCTCTAAGAAAAGCAATTAAGCAAAATGGTGGCTGTTGTTCAGTCTTTCAGTCGCGTCCAGCTCTTCCTGACACCCTGGACCACAACCCATCAGGCCCTTCTGTCCTCCAGCATCTCCCCAAGTCATCTGTTCATTGCTTCCATTCCACTGTCTAACCATCTTGTCCTCTCTTGGCCCCTTTCCTTTTGCTTTCAATCTTTCCCAACATCAAGATCTTGTCCAGTGAATCCTATTTTCTCATTATGTGGCCAAAGTCTTTAAGCTTCAGAAGCAAAACAGCCTGAGAGAATTTGAAACTACCTCTGAGAGCACATACCACATTCCACTCTTTTCATCCCTTACCTAACTACAAAGAAGAGAGATGTGTATTTTATCATCTATTCTTTGGGACCAAGATTAGTGACTGAAATTCATCTAAGTTGGGCTACCTTTAGTGTTGTTTTAATTTACTTTCATTGAATAGACTCTTCTACTACTTCTGTTTATTTAATCTGTATCAGTTCAAATGAATCTTCCCATGTAATTTATTTATTTATTTATTTTGCTTTTTGGAGAGGGGGAAGGCAGGGCAATTGGGTTAAATGACTTACCCAAGGTCATACAGCTAGTAAAGTGTTAAGTGTCTGAGGTCAAATTTGAACTCAGGTCCTCCTGACTCCAGGGCTGGTGCTCTATTCACTGTGCCACCTAGCTGCCCCCTATGTAATTTATTATGGCACTACAATATTCCACTTCTTTCATGCCCCACAGTTGGCTCTGCCATTCTCCCATATGATGAGTACCTACTTTGCTTCCAACTTTTTGCTACCTAAGAGGTAGAAACCACATTTTAGAAAGGACACTGACATGAATGGATCTAAGTTCCCCATCTCCACCCAGTGACTCACTGTAGCATGAATGTGACCCTGGGTTCTCGAAGGCTATTACAATAAAGCACAAAGTGTCCTAAAACTAGGAGCAATAAAGGGAAGTTACAGAAAGGCAGATTTTAATTTCAGTAGGAACTTCCTAAGCATCTGAGCTATCCTACAATGAAATGACAGTCTCTTACATCATGAATTCCACATCATAAGTAGCATTCAAGGAGATTCTGCATGACCACTTTGGAAGGATTCTGTAAAGGAAATACCTGTTCAGAAAGGGGATGGACTAGGTGACCTCTGCCATTCCTTCCTACACTGAGACTCTGATTTATTTATTCCCTTTGCCAACCTTGATTCCCCAAGACCATTGAAGTATTCCCCATAGGCAGTGTAAAATAGAAGAGGACTAAAAGCAGTTTCTGCTGGAGCCAGCTGTTAAAGAGCCAATTGTTAAAATTTCCAGTGTGAACATTTTTGCCTTGGAAATCAGTGTTACAAATCGGGGCTTGTTTTTTTATTTTACTAATTGTCTAGACAAGAAAGTGATGAAGAAAACACTAATAATGCAGATTAAACCTAAAAGTATATCCTGAATGTATCTTTATTTTCCTGGAGAGTAATTTGTTAAACATTTACTAGTGTACCCCTGACTGAGAGTCTCAGGAGTAATGAGTAGCCTACTTGAAGAAGGAACAAAAGGAATGTCTTTCTCCATAGATCATGGGATACAGGGAGTTAATTGATATCCACTGAAAGTTATTGAGTGATGAGTGACAAAGGAGGAAGACTGATACGGCAAGGCTTATACTTTAGGAAAAATCACTAAGTGATTTGCCCAGGGTCATGCAGCTTTTAAGTGTCAGGGATAGGATTTGAACCCAGATCTTCCTGACTCCAAGCCCAATATTCTCTCTACTAAGCCACGTATGTCAGCAATTATTCAGAGAAGGGTTTGCTCCCTGACTTCTCTGCAGAATTACAAAGTTAAAAGAAACCTTAAAAGGAAAAGAAAGAAAAGAGAACCATTGAAACATTTCTTTTAAGTGTAGAGAGGAGAACAGAAGGGAGGCTCAAATGTAACCCTGACAAGCTTTGAAAGTTACATGTTAAATTCATATACTTGAAAGAAAACACAAGGTATATGTAATAGAGATTTCCAGCTTCATGTACAATCTTTTCCTGGTCTATGTTATATGTAGAAATATTTGTTTTATTTGGTGTTTGTTAAGCTTAGGATATTATTTTAAGCAACTCAGCAGTCAGTTAGTTCAACTCACAACCCAACAGAGATCCCTTTCCTAGCAACATCCTGATGAATAAAAATTCAAGACCAGCCCTGGCCAGTGTTCCCAAGGATGAGGCTCACTGCTCCCTCCTTCTGAAACCTTACCTTGACAAAAGCATCTCTGACATCCAGAGCTTGCTCTTTGCTGAGTGGGGTGGAGACAGTTTCCCCTCTTGTGATGATGGTTCGACTGGTAAGGCAATTCATCAGATCTGGAGGATGAACCTGGAAGCACAATGGAAAAACTCACAATCCCAGAATCTTAGATCTGGAAGGGACTTCATCGTCACCTACCCTAACAAATACTTGAAAAGGAACAACAACAGCAACACAACAACATGTATTTACAGGTTACAAAGTGATTTTCACATGTTATTTCATTTGCTCATTATTCCCTTTGAGGGGGAATGAGGAAACAGATTTAGAGAGATAAATGACTAGCCCAGGGTCATATATCTATTATTTGAGACAAGGTGGCGCAGTGGATGAAGCACTGGATCTGGAGTCAGAAAGACCTAAGTTCAAATTCAGCCTCACCTAATCAACTGTGTGACCTTGGGCAAGTCACTTAATCTCTACCTGCCTCAGTTTCCTCATCTATAAAGTAAGGATAAGTCCTTCTAGGGCAGTTAGGTGGTGTAGCACATAGAGTACCAAGCCTGGAGTCAAGAAGACTCATCTTCCTGAGTTCAAATCTGGCCCTAGACACTTAGTAGCTGTGTGATCCTGGACAAGTCACTTCACCCTGTTTGCCTCAGTTTACCCAACTATAAAATAAGCTGGAGAAGGAAATGGCAAAGGTATCTTTGTCAAGAAAATCCCAAATGGGGTCATGAAGAGTCAGACAAGACTGAAATGACTGAACAACACCCTGTCCTGAAGTCAAAGCATTGAGGATGAAAGGAGACAATATTTGTAAAGGACTTAGCACATTGCCTGGTACATAGTAGACACTTATTAAATGATGATGATGATTTGAACTCAGCTCTTCCTGATTCCAAGTTCAGCACTCTACCCACTGAACCACCTTGCTGCCTATGTACCCAGGAAGTAGTAATCCCCTTTTTGTTTGAAAGCCCCTGTAGATGGGACCTCAGTGCCCCCTGAGGTAGCCCATTCCACTGTTGGACAACTCTAATTATTAGGAAGTTTTTCTCTTACAGCTCTGGCTTCAGTACAATGCTCTAAGCCACCCTCAACAAGCTTCCTGGGCACCTTCAGCTACGTGTGTTCCCAAATCTGGAACTTTTAACCTCTTAACTTGTAACAATCAAACAATCAGGGAATTATTTTGATTTTTGAAATGCATTCCTGCACTCTTTCTCCATATCCTATGCCGCAAAGTACTAGAAGGATTATACCCACCCATAAACACATAAAATTCTCCAGGTTCAAGTTTCCCAACTCCCTGAGGTCCCACAGGTTTCTACACAGCCTAAAGACTTGATCAAACCTAAGCTAAATTGAAAAACACTGATTGGTGGCCCAAGGAAGTGCCCAGAGCCTAGAGACCCAGTAAGTATGCATACAGAGAGTGCATTCAATTTCTTTTTTAAATAGATTTTCCCAGAAGTTTCAATAAACTTCTAGAATGTCACAGCTAGAAGAGCCCTTTGATAGCACCTTGTCCAAACCTTCATTTATCAGATGGAGTACCTGAAGCCCATAGAGGGAAAGTGACATACTCAAGGTATGGTGGACCACAAGAAAGAGAGCAGAGATTCAAACCCAGGCCTTCTGACTCTAAATTTAGGGCTTTTACCACATACCATGCTATCACCTCTTACTCAGAGAATCAGCAATCTGTACCTACAAGGACCCTCAGAAATCATCTAACCCATAGGTTTCCAGAGTGGGCAATACCACCCTCTGGGGAGGGGGCGGCCTACTGGAATTATGGGGGAAGGGCAGTAGTAACCTAGGGTACAATTGGGTGGCATTGAATAAAATAGTAGGGTTGTAGAAGCATAAGGAAAGAAGAGAATATGGGAAAATTTTGAAAAACCATCCGTGTATGTTTCATCTGTTGTTTAACAGAGTTAAAGTTGTAGTGATTACATTATTTTCCAAATATACACACAAAACACAAGTTATAACCAATCCATGGTCAAGTCCACTGACAGGTGTTAACAAGCAAGTGTTGGCAGGTGAGTGTGTCTCGTGTTGTTGGGAAGTCTAGCATGCATCAGCAGGAATATGTACATGTAACACCTTGTTTACAATATAATACTATACAGTTACATGACACAATATGGCATCATCAAAATTTCAATGCAAAAAACCCACAGATTTACAACAAATTTTAAAATTTAAGATGAATCATTTTTTAAAAAATTTATTTTATATTTTTTTGAAATGACACAAATTTTTTAAAATATCGCTGAAGGGTTAAAGTAAGTAGATTTCCAAGGAGGCACTGAGCAATTTTTTTTTAAAGGGAGCAGTAGACCAAATAAGTTTGAGAACCTCTGATCTAACCCACACCTTTCATTTTATAAATGAAGGATAAATGCTCAGAGAAAGGAAATGAGAGAAGAGAGGAGCTGGACACATTTGGCTGGGACTTATATGCACAGACAAGAGAGCTAGTCCATGGAAGTTGATAAGGTCACCATTATCATCACTGTGAGCATGTATGTATCACCTACCATGTGCCGGGCATTGTACTGGTCACTCCACGAACATTATTCCATTTGATTCTCAAAACAAACCTGGGAGGTAAGTGCTGTTATTATCCCCCATTTTACAGCTGAGAAAACTAAGGCAAATAAGTGACTTGCCCAAGGGCACAAGGCTAATAAATGTTTGAGGTTGGATTTTAACTAGGGTCTTCCTGACTATAGGTCCAGAGCTCTATCCACCATGCCATGAAGAGAAAATGTACAAAGTACGGGAAAGGAGCCTGAGACAGAGCCTTGGAGCATACCTACACGTGAGGGATAGGATGAAGCTGATGATCCTGCAAAGGAGATGAGGAGTAGTGGTCAGAGAGGAAGGAGGAAAACCAGAAGGCAGCAATGTCATGAAAACCCAGGAAGAAGAAGGTGTCTGGGAGGAGGCAGTGATCAACAACGTCAAGTGCTTCAGAGATCAAAAAAGACACTGACTGAGAAATGGCCACCAGACTTGATAATGATTAGAATGTTAGTAACCTTGAAGATGGAGCAGTTTGGATTGAGTCCTTTCATAGCCAAGGAGAAAGAAAATTGAAAAATTAATTGATTATTTTTAGCATCAGAAGGACCAATAGAGATGATTTAATTCAGTTTCTTCATTTTATAGTGGAGGCAATTGAAACCCTGAGAGAAATACCTTGTCCAAGAATGTGCAGAATGTTTACAAAAAAGCTAGGACTAAAACTATAGAACCATAGAATCTCACAGGCAGAAGAGCCCACAGGCATCATTTATTCCAGCCTACACATGAACGCAAATAGCTCCTAAAACATCTCCAACAAGTATCCACCCAATCTCTCTTTTAAGACCTTCAACAATGGAGAACTCATTGTTTCATCAAAACTTGACTCCCCATCAAATGACTTCTCCACCACTCCATTCTCCACTAATGCCAGCAGCTTCTTGGCTTTTCTTTCATAATATACCTTAACTACATTTTTTTGTTCACTCTCTGTTTTTGAAGAGGACCAATGACATCATGGGGCTATATATTGACTTGCGCATGAATTGGATATAAGTAAGGCAGAGCTGCACAAAGTCATCAGCCTCACTCTCTCTTCCAGAGTCATCGGAGGCCAGCAGCAGGACAAAAATCAGGATACCTGCCTACAGCCTGAGCTGCAGTGGATGACTGTAGTGTCTTTGATGTCTGAGCAAGCTCTGAGAGCTCTGTGGCCCTTGCCTCAGCCACTTTTATGGCCATTGGAACAAATTGTTCCCATCCATTCTGCCTGGGTAAGTCTTCACATCTTTGGGGTAGACATCCCCCTAACTCAGCATCAGGTTTAAGGCCTATCAGTTACCCTCAACCTGGTTTAGCCTGTCTGGCAAGATGGTTTTGCTGGAGTGTGGCTGCTATACGGGCTACATGTGGCTTCTTGGAGCCATAGGTGAAAGCTGAGCACCAGGTGGACCCTGGAGGTGACTGAGCAGCTCTCACACCAGAGGTGCTAGTCCTCCCTGACACCCCATATGCTCCAACTATACTCATATCCATACCGGGAGGGGAAGACCCTCAGGGTTTCTGTTCTAGAGAGAAACAGTTACCATTGTCATTCACTCTAAACCAGGAAGGCCCAAAATACAGCCACCAAGTGAAGCCTGGACAGGGCTAATTAAAGGGATTATCCCTTGACTCATTCTTAAAGAGGCCTATTCACTGAATGGGCGTTACCTTACTCTAAGTGAGTACTTGAAAGGGACTGAGCCTAAAAGGGCCTGGGTCTCCCATTGCATTCTGGGTCATCCTGATGAATATCTGGCCCCTGGACGCAGATGGCTCTGGAAGAGAAAGTGAGGCTGGGGACCTTGCACAGCCCTCCCTCCCTCAAGTCAAAGTCAACCGCAAGTTGTGTCACCATTTCCCTGATGCTATAGTCTTCTTTGAGAATGAAGGACAAACACAGCAACAACAACAATGTGCATGCCAGATAAGTGTAAAATTGGGAATGCATTAGTTTCAAAAGATTCCTGACTTTGAGGCTGGTGGCTGGTTTCACTAAACCCAAAGTAGCCCCAATCCTTTCTTCTTTTCTTCCCTCCTTGCTGCCAGCTCCCTCTCCTGCCCAGTGTTCCCCCCAAAATCAACAGAAATACTCCCTCCCATACCATCAGGAACATCTATTTCTGGACTTACCTCAAGCAGAGATGCAGTTGTGGCTAAGGAAGGAGAGAAGAGAACCTCGCAAGCATCCAAGTTTTCAAATGTTCTGGCTGCAGGGGAACAAAGACAGGTAGTCAGTCCCTGAGGATGTGGAACCCCCATGCCTAGGATAGATTCCCTCCATGTCTCTCTATCTATTGAAATCCTCCTGTTTTTTTAAGGTCCAGGTCAGGGGGCACCTGAACTCATCATAGGATCATAGATTGTGCATTTTGGAAGGGACCTCAAAGGTCTTTGCAGACAACTCTCTCATTGGTAAGGTGACTTGTCCAAGGTCACCCTGGTAGTAAGTATCAAATATGAGATTTGAACTCAGATCCTCTGATTCCAGGGCCATTGTACTATACAGTTTTCTCCTCCAAATTCTCTTATGGTGATTTTCATGGGCTTTCCTTTGCCCTAATCATTTTCTACCTCATATCCTACTTATATGTATATATCTCATCTGTTTTTCCCCACCCTTCTTCAAAGAGCTTTTAAGCACCTTTAGGCATTGAGGTAGCACTGTGAATAGAATACTAGATTTGGACTCAGGCAGACCTGAATTTGAATCCTCCCTGAAATATTCACTAAGGACCTTAGCGATTACCCAGCCCACCTCACTTTAAGATGAGCCAGTCAAGGCCTAGACAGATCAAATGACCTGCCCAAAGTAACAGAGATGACAGACTTGGGATTCAACCCCAAATCCTTTGACTTTTAATCTAGCATTCTTTTCCATTAGGTTTCCAGTCTCACATCATAAATGTTTGTAAGGATAGAGATGATTTGATTGCATGCCCAGAGTGTGCCTGGTGTTTGCACCCTCTGGGAAAAGAGGTCTCTTCACGCTTATGCTTGGCTGGGACTGTGAGAACAGTGAAAGAAGAGACTGGCATAGCACACTCTTAGCATCCTCCATAGCTGTGATCCAGGATCCTGGACTCAGAAGTGGCCTTCTCTGATCATAAGCTTCTATTCTCCCATCTCTTCTTCTACCACACTATTCTTTGTTGTCACTGTGACCTCTTGTATCACTGCCCCTACCTATTCTGGTTCCTGTTCTGGCCTCACTTTCCTCCCTTCCCAGTTTAACCCAAGAGTTGGTCATTTTCATCTCTACATTATCACTCCACCCTTGGATCCCTTGTTTCTTTGTCCTATGGTTGCAAGGACATCCAGTCTGACTCCCCACCATTTTATAAATGTGGAAATTTAGGACCATAGAGACTACTAAGTGACTTGCCCTATACAGCTAGTCTGAGACAGGATTGGAACCCAGGTCTTTGCTTCTTCAGCTCCAGAGCTCCATGCACTACTCCATGCAGACTCAAAATCCTTAACCTCCTTCTAGGTTCAGAGAAGTTGCCGTCTCCTACTCAAAGCCTTTCCTGCCTTAATCAGTCTTCAGTGTTCTCTGTCTTTTCAAATTAGTTTGCATTTACTCACCTGTGTATATTTTGTATCTCACCAGGAAAATATAAGTTCCTTAAGACCTTACAACTTGGAGGTCTTAGCTTCCCAAGGGCTAAACCCGGTCCTTGTGAGGCTATAGCTGAGGTTTCTCAGTGGGAGAGGTGGTCAGTGCGCCGAGAAGTGAAGTACCTGCCCCTTCCTTCTTTCCAGCCTTCTATCACATGACTGTCATACCCTTCTTTTCCCTCTGCACGCCATGGTCCAACCATGCTAACCTACTTGCTATTCTTCACACCTGATGCTCCCATCTTCCATCTCCATGCCTTTGTACTGCCTGTTCCCCATCCCTGAAATGCCATCCCTCATCACCTCTGCCCCTTAGAATACCTGGTTTCCAGGGGCAGTTAAATGGCACAGCGAATAGAGCATGGGCCCTGAAGTCAGGAGGACCTGAGTTCAAATGTGACCTCAGGCACTCGACACATTACTAGCTGTGTGACCTTGGGCAAGTACTTAACCCCAATTGCCTTGCCTTCCCCCCTCCAAAAAAAAGAATACCTGCTTTCCTTCAAGGCTTAGTTCAAATTTCCTCTTTTGCAGGAGGCCTTTCCTAATCCCCACCATCACTCCACCAATAGCTCGTGCCTTCAACTCCAAGGTTACCTTGTATCTATTTTATGTGTTTTTGTATAGCTATCTGTGTACATGTTGCATTTCCCCTGTTAGAATGTAAGGTCCCTGAGGGCGGGGACCGTATCGCCCATGCCTAACCCAATGCCCGGCACGTCGTAGGGGCTTAATAAGTGCTTGGTTAACTGATTTTGTGTTTGTAGCACCTCACACCACACCTTACAAATAGTAGCCTCTTCAAAATGTTTGCTCAACCAAACTGGGAGAAAGACAGAGACAAAGCAGGTTTCCCCAGGATCAAGTGTGTGCTATATATGCCTTATGCAGGACCTCACAACTAAGGTTTCTGGCCTCTGACAAGCCCTGTGGTCCTCCTGTCCCAAGAAGAATGACGGCTGAGCCACCAACATCCTGTTGTGAATTGACTAAATGAACCCTACCTCCCATAAGTGTTTGTATTGAGAGGCTTCCTTCAAAGAAATGAAGCTCTAAGAGTTCCCTTTTAGTTTCTATGGCCATAAGATGAAGAAGATTGAGCAGGGGACTTGTTGGGTGATTTTCAAATGTCACTGTAAGGCTACAATCCTTTTTAGGGCACATTTGGTGGTGAATAATGATCACAGATTCATAAAATGTTAGAAATGGAAGGGACAAAAGAACACGGAATATCAGAGTTGGGGAAAAAAGAAACTTAGAACTTAGAATATAGATACAAGGAGAGACTGTTAGAACATAGACTACCAGAGCTGGAAAAGAGTATAGTAATGAAATAAAACATAGAATTTTACAGCCAAGAGAGATCTTACAGATTATTTCATTCTATCCCCTCATTTACAGCAAAAGCAAATGACTTGTCCAAGGTCATTCACAAGTCAGTAGCATAGCATCCAGCCTCGCATCCAGATTCCCCTGTCTTTACCTTCATATTTGAGATTGCCCATATGCAAAATAGAAGCCAGGAGTTTGGAGATTTCCCAGTTCTCTGTGTCAGTGAACATCAGCACTTTCATGGCGGAGCGGATATTGGCATATTCCTTGCTGTCATCTCGGCCATCACAGGTGGTGCAGTTGCCCTGAGGACAGAGACCAGGGTGAGGCTGGGGCTGGGAAGACTGAGTCACTGGCAAAAGGCTGCCACTGCCTGAATGTTGGGTGCATTTGTGCCTCGCGGAGAAGTCATCAGCCCATTTGCTATAGGCTCAGCCTTGCCGACTCCTATTTCTAACCTCTAAGTCACTCAGAGGGCAATGAGAGCATCTTGTTTTGTTCTGGCCTATTTGCCAGCATCTTAATTTTAAAGTCATATCTGACAGTCTTGATTCAAAAATGTTTTTACCCTCTCCCAGTTTAGACAAAGAGAGTAATCACCACTGATCTTCCAGTACTTATGAGCAAAGCACTCAACAGGCTTTATGGTTAATAAAGTGCTTTTTAAGTTAGCTTTATAGAGCTAACATTTATTTATATTATGCTTTAAAGTTTTAAAAGTACTTTACAAATTTTATTTTTAATTTTTTGCTCACATCAAACATATATTTTGTAGATAAGGAAGCTGGGGCAGAAAGAGGTTAAATGACTCTTTCCCAGGGCTGGATTTGAACTCAGGTCTGCCTGACTCTAGGCCTAGCTCTCTATCCAGTGCACCACCTCGCTGTCCAGAATCTCAGTTTACTCATCACTAAAACAAAGGGATGGGCCTAGGCTCTTAGGTGGCACAGTAAATAAAGAAGCCTTGGTAACAGAAAGACCTGAGTTAAAGTCCTGCCTCACCTAAGGAACTCACTTAACATCTCTGCGCATCAGATTCTCCATCTGTAGTAACAATGATAGCACTTGGGTTTATGTGGTATAAACACAGGGTTATTGTGCCCATCAAATGAGATAAGATAAAGGAGTTTGCAAACCTCAGAGGGCTATATCAACATCTCTTATCATCATCATTTATATCCCAACTCAAACTGACCCATTTCCATTCCCAAAGGAACTATTTCCCCAGGAGGTGGGAGTTATTCCTGGTGCCTTACAGTGGGGCTCTGAGTGCCTATCTTACCAATGCTCTTACCATGGCCAGATAGTTGTAGTCGGTGGCTTGACCCAGGCCCAATTTCTTCTTCTGGTCTGCAGTCATACCTTCAAGCATACAGTAGAAAACATGGTAATTCCGCTCATCTGGAGCCTGGAGGAGGAGAGGATGGGAGGGAAAAGTAGGAATAGTAGAGGAAAAGATGGGAACAGAGAGACAGAAAGGGTGATAGAGTGAGAAGCAAGGAGAGAGGAGACAATTAGGGACTGAAACAAAGGCTGGCAGGTTTTGGAGTCCAATTAAACTCTGATCGCAATAGGAGAGGCCTGTCCTTGTGCTCTAAAGTCCTCATTCTCTCCTTCCCTTCTGTGCCCACTGCCAGAGAAGACCAGAGTGATTGAAGAGGGTTACCAGGGGAAGATATCTTTGCATGAGTCTTCAAATCCCCTGCCTTTTAAAAGCCCAGCAGGCACAGCCTCAGTCCACTAGAATTATTAAGTGCCTACTACATGCCAGGAGGTGCTGTGCTAAATATTGGAAATATAAAGTTAAACAAAAGTCACTGTTCTCAAAGAGATCACAGGGGAGACAACATGCAAGCCACTCTGTACCTCTGAGCTATGTATGGGATAAATAAAAACTAACAAACAGAAGGAAGATACTAACATTAAAAAGGATTGGGAAAGTTAGGACTTTGGCTGAGGCTTGAAGGAAGGACTAACTCACAGACAAGTCACCCTGGGGGTCCCTAACCCCACTAACAGGGGCCCCAAAATGTCCAGCAAAGGGCCACAATGCAACCCTGACCCGGGCCCCACCTGTCTGCAGACTCGAGACTTCTCCAAAAGGTACTGCTCAATCTTGGCCCCCTCGATGGCTCCCTTCTTGTTAAAGTGGATGTCGATGTATTTCCCAAATCGGCTGGAGTTGTCGTTGCGGATAGTCTTTGCGTTCCCAAAAGCTGCAGAGAGACCCCCAAGGACCCACCCACCCAGCACACAATTGGGACTAGGCCTGCCTTTGGCGAGGACTTTTTCCAGGCTAGCCTAAACCATGGGGTCCTGTGCCAGGACTGTGGTCCCGACCACAATATCACTCACCACTCACCACAATATCACTTAGATATCCAGTCCCAGGATGTAGCACTTTCCCTTACACATACATAAACACACCCATGCCCACCCACAGGCCTGAGTCCCCATCCTTGGTGGTGAGCCCTCATCTTTAAGGAGCCCTCATCCCTAACTCTGGAGTCTTCATCCCTAAATTGTATCCTCTATCTCTCTGTATCCTCTAGAAGCCCTTTACAACATTCCCAGATCTGAATTTATGAGGTTTAACACATTTAACACATGTTTCTAAACCCTTCAGATTCACACCCAGGCAGTGGCCATGTCCCTCGTCCACTTTCTCTACAGTCCAGCGGTGTCAGCCCTGGCCTTCTTACTCGTACTCCCAGGGGTGTTAGGAGGAAGGTGCTTTGCACTCTCAAAAGCACTCTAGAAAGGTCTTGCCCCCTTAATGGCTCCTTTCTTATTAAAGGGAGTGTTGGTACACTTCCCCATGATGGAATTAGGATCATAAGAGGAACACTGAGAATCCTGAGAAGGAAGAGATCACTTCTGGATAGTGGGGATCAGAAAAGATTTCCCAAAGGAGGTAGTGTTGCAATGAGTCTTTAAGGATAAGGAGGAACAGGACATGTAGAAATGGAAAGGTTTGGGGAGGACATTTCAGACTGAAAAAACAAAATAAACAAAGGCACTAAGGCAAAGAAGTATGATGAATGTTCAGAAAAGGTGACTAACCCAATAAGGGTGGAATAGGACAGACTAGGGAGAGCCTTGAATGCCAAGTTAAAAAATTTAGCTGTGGAGATGGGAAGTTATGGCAGTAGGAGAAGGATAACGTGAGAATGGCCTTTGGGGAAAGTTGTGTGTGTGAACAGATGCAGTTAGAAGGCAGAGGCTCACAGTGGTGATTCTGGGAACAACAGAGGAACACAAACGCATAAGGTCATTCTCCACTCATCAAACTGGCCTTCCTCTCTAGTACCTCCTCACCTTTCTTTAAGGTGGCCCTTCTGCCTAAACGTCTCCTCCTCTATCTCTGCCTGCTGAGATCTTTCCAGGCCCAGCTCAAGTGTCCTTTCCTTCCTGAAGCCTTTTCTGATTCCCCAAACTTCTTTGTGCTCTCGAATGTGAGTTATTATCATTCTACAGCTTAGCCTTTTCTTTGGGCCTGCACTAGCCTCTCCAAAGCAAACCTGTCCTTAGAGGTCTAACCCACTCCTCTAGCAAGCCTTCTTAGACCATCCCCTCCAAGAATAGGCCTTTGTTCCCAACACTGAGCCCATCTTCTCCCCTTTCTCTGAATCCTACAATCCTTAGGAGCTCATACAACATGGCACTGATTTATGCCATTTTCTAATCTTCACTGGTTGTTTCCTGTGGGTTAGTCTTGCCTTCTTGACTTAAAAATAGGTCTCTTGAGGGAAGGGACTATGTCATCTCCTTCTCTTGTCATGCACAGTGTCTGAAACAGGGAAGACAAATAGTGTCTGCTCTGCAAATGCTCACTGATTAGATATCTTAAAGATTCAATCAAAATCTAGTTTCCAGGTGGCCTCTGCTCCTCTTCCATTCACTGGTTTTCATATAAAATGTAAAAACCAGAAGAGACCTTAGCAAACACTGAGTCCCTTTTTATAGAGGTGGACATTATTACCCAGAAATGTGAGGTGACTGTCCCAACATCACGCAGCTAGTGAGCATAAGAATGAGGTTATTAGGCCAGTCATCTGACCATTAGTCAGTTTTCTCTCTACTCTATAACGATGCTTCTCAGGACTTCAGCCCCTGGCAGTGAGTTCTTTTTGCCTGTCCCTTGTTAAGTGCCAGAGGATGACATGCAGGTGATGGAGGAGGTGGGGGGGACTGAAAATCAATGTCAACTGAAAATCACTTGGACCTCCCAGAAACTCCCTCTGTACAGCCACGACTTTCCAGTTCTTCTTGAGCTTGCTGTTAGATCACATCTTCCTTCTCATTTCCCTTGGCTCACAAACTCTAAAGCCACCCTTAGACCCTTCCCCCAATCTGTCCTCTCTCAGGGAGATCCTGGAAGCCCAGCCTACCTTCGAGGATGGGATTGGCTTCCAGCACTTGTTGCTCAATCCAGGAGTGCTGCCCACTGATGGCTGCCAGGAACTGAAGGATCAGCTTAGTGCTCTCTGTCTTCCCAGCACCAGACTCACCACTGGTTAATAAGGAAGGCAATGGATGTGAGCTAGGGGTCATGCAACCCCAGACTCTCAGCATCACAGAGTCAAAGGATCAGGGCCATGACATCTTTGAATGATAGGATCATCCTTCTTAGAACCATGTAATGATAATTATCTTGGTTCATAATCAACAAATATTAGAATCAGATTTACCATATCTTAGAAGCCAACATTCATACTCATAGACTCTTAAAATCCTAGATTCATACAAGCGTGCCATAAAAATGCCATAGTCTTAAAATTCTAAAACCAATTATACAATCTTAGAACTATAGTTACAGATTCTTAGAATGATAGAGTAAGAGTGGGCATAGACTTGTAGGATCCTGGAATCCCAGTCAGAGAATTTAGAAATACAAAATAATCATACTATTAGAAATGGTAGAGTCATGAAGTACTAGAATCCTAGCATCACGGACATGAAATCCTGCATGATAAAGTCATAGTAATGGAATCTTACAGTCAGAGAACAATAAAGTTTTAGAATCTTAATTATAAGATACAAAAATAAAATATTTACATATAAAATGTAATACATAAATATATAAATTATATATAAAATATTTTATACATAGTCATTGAATCATGAAACCATAATTATAAAATTCTAGAATTATAGTAATAGAATCCTAGTATCATAGTCATAGAATATTCAAATCACAGAATTATAGATCCAAGAATCTTGGAATCATAGAAAAATAGTTATGTAATTCTAGAACTATAGAATCATAGTAAAAAAAAAATCATAGAATCAAAGCGATTAAATTTTTTTAAAAAATAGACTTCTAGTCCTAACTCCTAGAATCATAGGTTCAAAGAGTACTTAAATCTTACAATAACAGAGCAATATTTATAAAATATTATCATCATAGAAACCCTATTAGAAACACAGAAGTATAGCTATAGAATCAAGAGATTTGAGAGTCAAAGAATTTGAGAAGCCCAAAAGGAGAGAATTCTAGAGTTAGTCATAGGATCTTAGAATTCTAGTTACTTCGTGTCCTAGAACCAAAGTTCTTTAACTCCTGCCTTGGGACCCCACACTACTGATTGGGGAGAGCTCTTGCTAGCTAGCCCAACATTGACTCGACCCTCTACAGTGCTGCTCTTTAAAGATCTTCACACCCTAACTCCTTAGCCCTTAACCGACTTGCCACCAGCCCCTCTCTAGGGCCCTGTGCTCTTTCTTAACTGGTGATAGTTCACTACAATTAGCCTGACCAAGCCCCCTTATCTGCACGCTCTCTAGCTGTCTTCTTGACATGCTGCATGCCGGCATATGCCCTCTTTACTCCACCATCTCTCTACTTCTGACTCTGGGAATTGTAATTAAATCAGTGATACTGTTGCTGGAAAGAAAATGCCAATTAACTGCTCTGTACCTCCACTCACTATGTAATTTCCCAGTCTAAAACACCTCCCACCATGCTTCCATGCGTACTGTCTTCTCCATTTGAATGCAGACATCTTGAGAGCAGAGACTATGTTTCTTTTTATATTTAGATTACCAAAGCTTTTCACAATGTCTGGCACATGTAAGTGTGTAAAAATATAATTTATGGATTCATTCATTCATACTTATAAAAAAACTAGTCGTTTAGAAGCATAAAATCTTAAACTCATAGTCATAGAATCTAAGTATCCGAGAATGATAGCCATAAAATCTTGGAACAATAGACTTGGGAGTCCTAGAACCTAACAATCCTAAAACAAAGTCACAAAATTTTAGAATGATGGAAATTTTAAGAGTCATAGAATGCCAGAGTCGTTATTATGTTATAGAATCCTAAAAGCATATTCCTATAATTTTATAATCCTATAGTCATGGGATCCTAGATGAATAGTTGTAGAATGTTAGCATCATGGAATTATTATAGTCACTGATTCTTAGAATCATAGAATTCTAGAGTGATAATGGTTTCTAGAGTCATCATCATTGAATCACAATTATAGGATCCCAGAATAAGTCATAGAATAAAAAAGCCTCTTAATAAAATAACAATTATAGATTCCTAAAATCAAAGCCATAGAAACCTAAAATCATAGCTCTTTAGAATTATCTTAGAATCCTAGAACCTTAGGCTTAGAACCACATAGCCATAGAAGCTCTGTGAAGAAGATTATTAGTCATAGAATGATAGACATAGACTCAGAATAGTTATAGGATTCTAGAAACATAGTAACAAAATCACGGCCATAGAATTCAATAATCAGGGGTGTGCTGAAGCCAACTCTTAATGCCTTGCAAGAGCAGATTATTAAATTTTCTGGGTGAGCAATGGCAACTCAGAAATCAGTAAACACTTCAAATCAGGGCTTTATCAGTTGATAAAGTCTAGACTTAAGAAAGTGATTGAAAAAAATGTTAAGAATGCAGATTAAATTTAAAAGTGGCAGCTAGGTGGTCCAGTGGATAGAGCAGTAGGCTTGCAATTGGGAAAATCTGAGCTCAAATCCAGACTTGGACACTTAACTGTGTGACCCTGGCCAAGTCACTTAACCTCTTTCTGCCTCAGTTGCCTCATTTGTAAAATCGGGGCAGTAATAAACACCTACCTTCCAGGGTGGTTGAAAGGATAAAATGAGATAATATTTGTGCTTAGCACAGTGACTGACAAGTAGGTACTTAAGAAATACTTGTTTCCTTCCTTCTTCTTCTTCTTTTTTTTTTTTTTTTTTTTGGTTTTTGGAGGGCAATTGGGGTTAAGTAACTTGGCCAAGGTCACATGGCTAGTAAGTATGTCAAGTGTCTGAGGCCAAATTTGAACTCAGGTCCTCCTAACTCCAGGGCCAGTGCTCTATTCACTGGGCCACCTAGCTGCCCCTATTTCCTTCCTTCTTAAAAGTATGTCATGCATATTTTTCTGGTAGTTGGCTGATGAATATTTACCAACATATCCCTGTCAATAATAGTCATAGTCTCTTAATTATCAAATCTTAGAATAATAGAGGAATCTTGAGATCATAGAATTAGAATCATGTAATTCAAAATTATAAAATCCTTACATGATTATCAATGAATTACAGTCATAGAATCCTAGAATCATGGGATCTTTAGATGTCAGAATCAATGAATCTCAGTTACAGAATCATAGAATGATGGGATCTTTAGAATTTAGAGACAATGAATCATGGTCACAGAATTATAGCATCATGGAATCTTAGAACTGAATCATTGATTAATGAATCACTGACATAGAATCTTAGAATCATAATCATAGAGTTTTAACATCAGAATGTCATAGTCATGATATTCTAGCATTGTAGTCATAGAATCTTTGACTCACAAAATCATAGTATAACCTAGAGACAGTATGATTTAGCAGAAAGTATAGCACTAGGTTTTTAGTGCAAGGTCCTTGTTCAGATCTCACTCCTGACACTTACTTCCTCTGTGACCCTGAGAAGATCAGACCTGTGTCTTTTGACTCTAGATCCTAGACTCTTTCCATTGCATCATATTGTGCTATTTCTCTGTCTCCCTAGCAGCATCTTGTGCCAGATTTGACACCCAGCAGATTTCCAATATATGATTATGAAATTCTTATTTGTCTTAAAATTAATTCTTCTAAACTGTTGGGGGAGAAGTTGCCTCATTTGAGGGTAGGAGGAGAATTAGTGTGGTTCATTACTGTCATAATTTTATAAGCCCAGGTCTTCTATTATTTTAGGATTTTGGACCTCAGTGTCCTCATCTGTAAAATGGAGGATATAATACTTGTACTACCTGCTATACAGGGATTCTGTTTTGTCTTTTCTTTTTTTTGGAGGGGGTGAGGTAGGGCAATTGGGGTTAAGTGACTTGCCCAAGGTCACACAACTAGTAAGTGTTAAGTGTCTGAGGCCATATTTGAACTCAGGTCCTCTTGATTCCAGAACTGGTGCTATATTCACTCCACCACCTAGCTGCCCCTGTACAGGGATTCTGAAAGGTCCAAATGTCACGATGAATGTCAACACCTCTGTAAATCAGAAAGTACTAAGTACATATAATTGGCAGTTCTTGCTGCTGGTGTTGCCAGCATCATTTTAATCTCATTCTTCTCGTAGTATTGTTGTTATTATTATTATTATTATTATTATTATTAATTGGTCCTATCTCCTTCTGGTTTCTCTTCTGATGGAAAAGTTCAAGACAGCAGTCTATCCGCACTACTCTTCACTCATGCTCTCTCCTATATCCTGAACCTCTCTACCTCTTTCCGCCATCTTTCCTACCTGTTGACCTTCTTTCTGTCTCTCAAAGTCTCATTTCTGAGCATCAGGGGCAGGAATTTGCTTGTCCCCCAAGCTGGGAGATGTTTCTCCTCTCTCTGATCTCCTAGTACTGTTGCATGCCTCTAATTTTTCCATTATCCTCCAACACTATAGTTATTAGTTATTGTTTGTTTCCCTGCCTTATGATCATTATGAGATTATAAGCTGCATGAGGACAGGAATCTTCTCTCTGATTGATGCAAAAGGCTTGACAAAGAGTAGATGATAACAATGGGCAGCTAGGTGGCGCAATGGAGCATTGGCCCCAGAGTCAGAAAGACTCATCTTTGTAAATGTAAATCCAGGCTCAGATACTTCCTAGCTGAGTGACCCTGAGCGAGTCACCTAACTCCATTTGCCTCAGTTTCCTCCTCTGTAAAAGGAGCCAGAGAAGGAAACGGCGAGCCACTCCAGCATCTCTGACAAGAAAACCCCAAATGGGGTCATGAAGAGTCAGACATGACTGAAAAATGACTGAACAGCAACGATAAATGTTGAATAAATAAATGAATCCTCTTTCAGATGCTAGAACTAGTATGAATGAATGAATGAATGAATCTCACCCGATTGACCTGGGTTCTAGTTCAGTTCTAGCATTACCTTATTGTGTGATGTTGTTTGTGGTGTGCTGGAGCTAGCTTACAAGGGCTCAAGAGAACTGATTGTTAGATTTTTGGTGTGAGCATTTATGCCTCAGAAATTAGAAAATGCTACAGATCAGGGCTTGATTTATTGTTTCGTTGATTTCTAGGCTTAAGAAAGTAATGGAGAAAATGTTAATAATGCAAATTAAACATTAAACTATGTTGAGTATATTTTTCTTTTGGAGAGCTGATTGTTAAACATTTACAAACACAATCCTGGGTATCAGCCAAGTTTCCTTCTCTTTCTTTCCCTTTCCCTTCCTTCCCTGGTCTCCTTTGTAAAATGAAGGGGGTAGATTACTTGATCTCTAAGGTCTCTTTAACTCTACAATTTACATTCTAAGGCTCCGTCCAGTTCTGAAGTTCTGTGTTTGAAGGAACTCCTCCATTCTGAAATTCTACATTCAGCTCCCCAAGGCTCCATCCAGCTCTAACATTCAATAGCTCTATAACTCTGCTTGCTTCCTTTCCTGTGCCTCGGGCCCACCTGATGATGCAGCATTGGTCTCGGCTGTTCCGTTTCATGTTGAAGTAGCAGTTATCAGCAATAGCGAAGATATGTGGTGGCATCTCTCCGATCTTTTTGTTGGTATATTGGCGTATCTGCTCTGGTGAATAGATGGGGAGGAGCTGGTAGGGGTTCACAGCCACCAAGATGGACCCGGTATATGTCTGAGGAGAGACAAACATGGTGCCCGTGGGCAGTACATTGGACTATTAGGTTAGGGGGAAAGGAAGAGAAACGTAGGGTGGGTATGGACTGCCTTTTTTCTGGCAAGGAGAGGAGTGGCAGGTCCTGAATACTCTGCCTCATTGCCTCACCCCCTGCCTGGGAGAGTTCATCTTGACCCCCTGGCTCAGTGCTCTTGACTGGACAGCTTATGCTGGAAGGACTATGTCCATTTCTCAGCATTACATTTTCGAAAGGGTATAGACAAGCTAAGGGCACATCCATAGGAGGGAAACAGGACTGGTGAGAGACTTGGAGACAAGGCCATGTGGGAAATGTGTGAATGTACAAAGAGGCCTATGGCAGTACAAGAGGCGTCTAACCTGAAGAAGAAAAGACTCAAGGGGACCATGTTATCTCTCTTCAAATAATGAGAAATAGGCCTCTATGGTTCTCAAAGGCAGAATCAGTACTAATGGAAGGGCAGATTTGGGTTGGGCAGGAGAGAAGAATGTGCTCATAATCAAAGGGGTCCAACAATGGAACTGGCCGCCCCACCCCTTCACCTCTACTTTCCTACCATGTATCCCAGAGTTCTCATAGGGGACCTTTCTTTGCACAGTCTTGCTATGATCTGCTTATTCAATTTGCCTGAGTTAGTCCTCTCCCCAGCATCTTTGCCTGGAGCTCAGAAAAGGCTGCATCCAAAGGGTCATTTGTAAATGGACTGCAAAGGGCCCTGGGGAGTAGTAAAAGGCCAGCAGATGGTTCCTGGCCTGCACGATTGGGCTCTAGAACTCTGTGGTTAATCTCAGCCTGTAATGGTTTCAGGCACTCCAAGATATTTCCAGGCTTCTCACAAACATCCTCGACATCCTCCCTCCCCAGCCAGGTAGTGGTGCCCTCAGCTACCTGACATGCATGGCCTCATGCCCCTGGCATAGCCAATATTGGTCAATAAGCATTTATTAAGCACCTACTCTATTCCAGGCACAGACTTTCATTCTTTAGGATAAAAGGTCTCTGCTCTTTTCCCCACAAATAAGCCCTGAATAATTAGAACTGGAAGTCAGAGTCCTGAGCTGAACTGGATGGACATTGCTCAGGAAAGGCAGTCCTAGATCAACAGGAAGAACTCTAGAATAGGAAACCCCAATGCAGCAAGTTCTATTCTTGGCTCTTCCCCTGACTCACTGTGTGACCTTGGGTGAGTAATCTCCCTTTTCTGAACCTCAGTTTTTATCTCTGTAAAATATGAGGGTTGAACTCAATCTCCAGATTCCTTTCTACTTTTCACATTCTACGTTTTAAGTACTCCTTCAAACCCTAACTTTAGAACAGAGTATTGTTAGGAGTACTGGACTTCAAGCTATAGCTGTCTAGATAATTGAAGTTCTCTGTCCTTAACAGAGAATGATTGCTTGTCAGGGTTGTGACCTAATTCCTAAACTCATTATCTGTTTCCTCCTTCTGGACAAGTGGTTCATAGTCTATTCACAGTACATTTACTAAGAAAATTTGGGTTTTTGAAGCCCATCCTTGACACTTTCATGTCATTCATTATACAGCTCTTTGATTTCTCATCTGTTGAACGGGGAGAAAGGACTTAATTGAACCAATCTACCTCACAAAATGACTGTACAGAAAATGCTGTATCCATCCTTAAATGATATAGGTTTGGGTGATGTTATTATCACTTCTGCATTCTCTCCTCCCACATGCTGCCCACATGCAGATGTAAAGGAGATGCATTCAGCCAAGGTCAGTAAAGTTCTCCAACAGAACAGACAATGTGGGAAGGAAGGTGATGATGTCACATAAAGCACCAGAATGAAGAGAATGGTGAGATGCACAGAGCCAAACAATGGGTGACTGCTCTGATGAGAAGTGGAAGAGTTAGGAGGCCATCGAAAATTATTCAGGCAGTGGACCTTTGGGTACATACTTACCCGCCCTCCACAATTAGTCTTAAGTGTGAAAGGAAATCAAAGAAACAAGGAGAAATGATTAGAGGATAAGTTGACTTATTTTCCCAAGGGACCCCACAAAGATTTTTATTTCGATCATTCTGTCTATACTTTTCATGCAATATTGTATATTCTAGTTAGTCTGCATTTATATTTTGCACTTCTACTTGACTATAAACTCCTTAGTAGGGCTAATATCTTATATTTACTCCCTTTCACTCTAGAAAGTTCTAATTTCCTAACTGATTGGCAGCCTCCTTGCCTATAACATCAAGAACCCTTTAAATAGATGAGCTTCCCTGCCTTTAAATAGCTGAGTTTCCCTGCCCCAACAGCAGCTTTCCAGCAGGGTGTGAAGATGGAGCCAGGAGTCCCAACAACAGCTTGGCACAGTGTTGCACCAAGACCTGGCATCAACCTCTTGCAAGACTAGCCAGGGTTCCCTCTACTAATCCTCTTACCTTGGCCTACAGCTCGTCTTGCCCAAGGCTCCTGGGTTGGATTTCTCTGCTACCCTAGAGGTTCTTACCTTTTTTGTGTAATATGGGGGACTGTGGCAGTGTGATACAACCTTTGGATCCCTTCTCAGAGTCATGTTTTTAAATGTATAAAATAAAACACATAGAATAACAAAGGAAACCAATTATATGGAAAAATTGTGGAAATAACTTTTTAAAAATGGGCCCCAGGTTGAGAACCCCTCCTCTATGGCTATACAGTGGTCATTTCGGTAGATGGACTCTGTCCTGGTTCTCTTTCCTCCTTCCCCTCAGTGCCCACCTGAGTATCTCCAGTTAATCCACAGCAAGCTAAATGAACAGCCAGTTGCTTTGAACAATGACTAGGCTGTGTAATTCTTCTGGGAAATCCTTTTAGTCCCATTCAGTCAACAAGCATTTACTAAGGGGCATTCTGTGGACCTCATGTCTTAGGCCTTGTTCTAGGGGGGATCTGCCACCTGGCCCCAAGTAAATTTAAGAAGGAACTCTCAGCTGAGGAGCAGCCAAAGGCTGAGGTATGTCAGAGATGGGGTATCCACCACTGGGAGACAGTAAGAGTAATACTAGCTAGAATTGATGCAACACTTTGGCTTACAAAGCTCTTTACATATATTTTACTTGAACCTTGCAACAACCCTGAGAAGCAGGTGCCATTATTATCAATCTCATTTTACAGCTGAGGAAACTCACATAGCAAGTATCTGAGGTATGATTTGAACTTAGATCTTCCTGACTCTAGTCCTGGTGCTCTTCCCGTTGTTGCATTTAGCTGCCATAGGCACCCTTTATACCATGCCCCTGACTTTTTCACTAATGTGGATGCCTATTATGCGATGAGTAGGAGGATGGGAGAGGAGTATAGAACTACTCCCCCAAAGGATAATGTCCAATTTTCCTTTTAAAATATTTCTTGCCATCCTTCCCATGCCACCAATGAAGAGAAGTGGGCTACAGGCTTGGACCCACCAGCCTAGGAGCATTGCTTGCATTTGAACTCTTGCTCAAATGCAGGATTTGCCTCCTGTCATGTTAAGTTTCACCGTGCAGGGCCTGTCTGCATAGTTCTGGGTCCTTTCTGAACTTGGGCGTATGTGCCTGATTGGTTAGGTTATCTCTAATTGCCCCCTAGTTTTTTCTAAGTGTTGCCAGATTGTTGAGGGGTACAGTGTCTTTTGTTGATTGGGGGCTGAGGTTTGGACCTAGTTTTCATTTTGGTTTCCCCATCCAACCAGCTGTCTATGACCTGGTTATGCTGGAAACTTTCAAAGCTAGAAACTTCCAAGTTAAAAATTCTCCATTTCAAGAATCTGGAATTCAAAGTTGTAAAATCAAATGTTTAAAAAAATTTTTATTATTATTTTTTACATGCAACTGGGAATAAGATATACAGGCACTGGGCTATGGAGATCCATCTTGTCCTACTGGAAAGTGGGAGGAGGGATGGGGGAAGATATGGGAGAGAGAAAATTGGGGGAAGGAATCTACAGTGGGATCATTGTTTTGGGGTGGTGGGTAGGGGAAAAACGGGGAAAAAATTTCTAACTCAAAATCTTGTGGAAATGAATGATGTAAACTAAAAATAAACATAAAATTCAATTAAAAAAAAAGAAATTCTTCATTTCTCATCTGCTTGGCACCTCCCTGCCAGTGACCCTAGAGGTCAGAAACCAATCAGGTGAGCCTGAGCAAGGCTGTGGGCCCCTCTGTATAAAACCTCTGAAGTGACCATGATGCATGGAGTAAAGATGTATCCAGGAGCTCCAAGAAGAGCTTGACATCCTGGGAGCAGCCTCCCTCAAGACCAACTTTTATTTCTCTCTTCTTGGTATGTTCCTGCTGGGGTCTGAAGACCATGATGTCTGAGGCTCCCTGGCTATCTGCACACTTCAATAAATCAATCAACAAGCATGTATTAAGTTCCTCCTATGGGCCAAGGACTGTGCTAACAAGAGCTAATTGTTTCTCTCCTGCCTTTCCCTGTCCCACTTTGGAAGGGTCATTTCTGACCTGTGCTAAGAGGTGGGACAGAATCTCTAAGGAGGCTGTTTTTGTAGCAGCAAGGTGGCTAATAGAATGCTGGATTTGGGGTCAGGAAGACCTGAGTTCAAAACTTGCCTCAAATACTTACCCATCCTTGGCAAGTCACCTAACCTTTCAGCCTCAGTTTCCATATCCATAAAACAGGTATAATAAAAGCAGTGACCTCACAGTCTTATTGTGAGGATCAAAAGAGAGAGTTTTAAAGCACTTTGCAAACCTTAAAGCTCTGTATAAATGCTAACTATTATTATTATCATCATTCTTATTTTCTTTGTTACAGTCAAGGGTTCACTTCTGGGAGCAGGATATGGAGACTATCCAGAAACAACTGATTGAAGGACAAAAGGCACCAATAAACCTTATTTTAAAAAGTAAAAACAATAGGTTTGGACGTGATTCTGAAGGGTTGTCCTGCCTGAGACACGCCATGTCCTATGTTCAAACATTCTATGTCCCTTTTAGCCCTTAGTTTTTTCTTTCAAGGCCCTTTCTAGGTCTTCTACGTCTTTGACCAAATGAGGTAACGTGTTAAGTGACCCTGGGCAAGTCACTTAACCCTGTTTGCCTCATCTGTAAAATGAGCCAAGGAAGGAAATGGTAAACCACTCCAGTGTCTTTGTCAGGGACACCCCAAATGGGGTCACAAAAGGTCAGATACAACTGAAATGACTCAACAACATATGTGAAAGGACTTTAGAAACCATAACATGCCTGGTGACTGTAAGGAGCTATCTATCCATACTACCTCCCTGGCTCCCAGACTCCCAAGCCCTTCTTAGGAGTCTCTGCCTACATGTCTACACTGAGCATAGGGCTCCAGAACCCTGGACAGTGCTTCCCCCATTGGGCTTCCAAGATCCCATGGCCCAGGGGATGAGCCCATACTGAGACCCTATATATGAGGAGACAGCCTCATGAGGCCTCTTCCACCAACTAGGCTAGAGTAAGAAAAACCTTCGCTGGGGGTGGCTAGGTGGCTTAATAAATAGAGCACTGGCCCTGGAGTCAGGAGGACCTGAATTCAAAACTGGCCTCAGACATTTAACACTTACTAGCTGTGTAACCTTGGGCAAGTCACTTACCCCCAATTGCCCTGCCCTCCCCCCTCCAAAAAAAAAAAAAGCAAAAAAAAAATCCTTCCCTGGGAGGAGGCCAGAGGCACATGTAAAGAGATAAGGGAGAAAAAGAGTCCTGGCCAGTTACTCCAAGGAAGCCTAACTCAGGACAGCTAAGGCTGAAGGACATTTAGTCTCTAGATGGATCTGAACAAACAGAGGGATCAAGGTCCTTCTGTTTGTCAGAAAGAGATAATAATAATAAAACGTAAGGTTTACAAAGTGTTCTCCTTCCAATAACCCTATGAAATGGGTGGTACGAGTATGATTCTGTCCATTTTACAGAAGGGAAAACTGAGGTCCAGATAAGTGAGGTTATATGCCCAAGGTCATATAACAAGTGATTGGGCTCAGGAAGCAAGTCCCTGGACTCTGTTCAGGTTCCCTCTGCTACACCACCCTCCTCCCAGAGGCCTCGTTCAGGCTGTCTCCTCATTAAACATTCATTGTTTCACTGTTATTAGAGGAGTCTCCTAAACTACAATGCAGGCTTCCTGAGAACAGGGTCTATGTCTCCTCCCTCTTCTGACTCCTCCAAATTCCCCAGCATAGAATTGAGTGAGTAAGGGTTGAATAAATGCTACATGCGCGTTTGATTTTAAATGGCCACCTCTCTGAGATGTGCAGTTTGGAGATGGGGGTAGGAAGGACCATGGAGCAATCCATCAAGCAAATCCATCCTTGGATCATGGGGGAATCTCATTGCCTGTCTGCAGTTTCTAGAGTTTCACTTAGTAAACATTTACTAAGCATGAACTCTGGTCTTCCTACTGTTCTTCATGCACAATACTTCAGCTCCCATCTCTAGGCCTTTGCATTGGCTATATACCATGCCTGGAATGCACCTCTGACACTTTTCTTCCTTGGCTCCCTTCAAGAAAGCTCCAATCCCACCTTCTGCAAGGGAGCTTTCCTGGTCCCCTCAGCTGGGTGCTTTTCTGTTCTGAGATCATCTCCCTGCCTTGTATGTTCCTAATCATTTATAGGTCATCTCCCCATTAGAATGTAAGCACCTTGAGGTCAAGGACTGTTTTGGCTTTCTATGTATTCCCAGTGCTTAACGTAATTTCAGGCACAAAGTAAGTCTACATAAAAATGGTGATTGACTGACCAACTGAACTACTGTATGCAAAGCCAGGTAGATGGCTAGGTGGCTCACTGAACAGAACATTCGGACCTGGAATCAGGAAGAGCTCAAACCCAGTTTCAAATACTTATTAGCTGTGTGACTCTGGGACTTACCTTCTGTCTGCCTCAGTTTCCCCAACTGTAAAATGAAGATAATAGTACCTATCTCACATGGCTATTGTGAAGATCAAATGAGATAATATTTGCAAAGCATTTGGTACACTGCCTGGTAAACAGTAGGTGCTAAATTAATGCTATTATTATTATTAAATTTTATACTGGGCTTTCATGTGGGACCAGGGAGGAAGGAAAGAAGACACATTGTATGGAAATACATAAGAGCTGTTATCTGCACTCTGAAGTTTATATTCAGGGAGAGAGGACAAAATTATAAAACAATCACGAAAATAATTATAAAATAATATGTAATAAAATAATACAAATGTATACATAATAAATTATAATCCAAGGTAGAGTATGATGAACTATACTATGTATAAAGTACTAGGAGCTATAATGGGAGGGAGATCATGTCTAGTTGAGAGGTCGGGGAAAGCACAGAGAGGTCAGGGAGGCACCCCAAAATGAACATAACACTTTTAATGTGTTCTGAACAGAAAGAATACAAATCCATTTTTTTCTCCACTAGAGAAAGAATGAGATCATAGGTTTTAGAGCTAGAAGAAGCTTTAGAAATCTAACCCAACTCCCTCTCCTTCCACTCCAGAAAGGAAGAGAAAGTCCTCTAACATCTCTGGATCTCCATCTCAATTAAGGGACTTTTCCAAGGTCTCACATTTAGGAGCAGGTCTGAGATTCAAGCCTATATGCCCTGGCTCCAGATCAGAGAATATAGACAGGAAGAAGAGAGAACTGAGGGGAGAATCTTAGGGCACATCGTCATGAAGTCTCTCTCCTTGGAGAATTCTTACTCTGGGCCAAGCCATCCTCACGACCCTCTCCATCTTTATTCTAAAGGATGTGACATCTGGTACTCCAGTGGGCCGGTGGCCCAGCTGCCAGGAGAAATGTGCAGGCTGGTAACTTGAGAAGATGCTGGGTAGGAGGCCCCGAGGGTAACCCTATCCAACAGTGAAGGCTGCCATGACTAGGAATCAATGCCTCAGTGCCGTCACTGGGGAGAACAAGGAAGTCAAAGGCCACATTCTCTCATTTCTGATTGGTTCTCAGGACTTGGTATTCTTTCCAGCCAAACTAGACCCATCATCCTTCAAGACTCATTTCAAGGACCACTTCATGTATGACATCATAGAATCCTAGGTGTCCATGGCACAGTGCAAAGAACATGGGTTCTGGGGTCCAGGGACCTGGGTTTCAACCTTACCTTTGAAATTTATTTCCTGTGTTTCCAACTCACTTAAGTTTCAGTTTCTAATCTATAAATGAGAGCTGGAACTAGGTAATTTCTAAGGTCCCTTCTATGTCTATGGTCCTATGGTGGAGACTTCAGGGAGCACCCCACCCCTCTCCCCACACAATCCAGCTCAGGAAGCTTCTCTCTGGCATTCCTAACCGCATCATCCAGCCTGTGGCTGTATAACTCCAGTATTGGGAGCTCATTCCCCACTGAAGCAACCCATCCTACTATGGGTCAGCTCAGATCATTAGAAAGTTCTTGATGATATTGCACTGAAATCAGTTCCTCTGTGACTTCCCCCCATTGGTCCTTAATCTTCCTATTGGGGCCACATTAAATAAATATGATCCATAGGGCCTTGGACTTGGAATCAGGAAGATGTGAGTTCAAATCCCACTTCATAGAATTTAAAGCTGTGTGACCCTGGGTGAGTCACTCAGTCTCTGTGCCACAGTTTCCTCATCTGTAAAATGATGGAGTTGGACTCAATAGCCTTTAAGGCCCCTTTTGGCTATAATTCTGTGATCTTATGAAACTTTTAGATATCTAAACATAAATGTCAAGTCTTCCAAAGCCTTTTCTTTTGGCTAAACATCCTTAGCTCCTTCAAACTATTCTTATAAGACATAATGATTAAAGTATAGTAGGAAAAACCTTGGATTTAGAATATGAATACCTAGTTCAGATCCCATGAACTGTGTGACACTGGGCAAATCCCTTACCCTCTCTGGGCCTCAGTTTCCCCATGTGTAAAATGAAGGTGTTGAGTTAGGTCCTCTCTAAACCCTATAATTAAGCTTTCTTCTCTATAGGGCTAAACATTTTTAAATAACTTTCTCCCTCATCTCTGTGAGACAATGCAGGGCAGCTATGGTTCTCCTTATTTCACAGAGAAAGAATAGGAGGCTTCCAGAGTGGGAAGTAACATGCAAGAGGCACAGCTGGTGAGTGAGGGAGCCAGGACTTGGTTCTTGCTACACTTTCAAGTTAGTTGCTGACTCCAATGCAATTCAAGAAATATTTATTAAGCACCTACTATGTGTAAAGCTGTGCTCAGTGGTGGAGGACATATAGAGTTTACCTAAGATTGTCCCTGCCCTCATGGAGCATAGCCTGTAGGAGAGGAAGAAAGGATGGCTTCCCGTAGTCAGGGACCATGCTTTCTCCTCTCTGTCTCTGTAATGGCACTTAGTAGAGGGTACTGCAACTAGTAGGTACAACTTTTTCTAAACCTCCCTTCAGGACCTATTTAGGGGGTCTTTGTCCAACAATTCCTCTAAACCCTTTCAAAAACTGTACTTTCCTCCCCTATCACCTGGATTAAAGCCTGGCTCTGGCACTTAGTATCTTTGGGAGCTTAGAATCACAGACAGCTAGGGGGCACAGTGGAAAGAGTGCCAGGTCTGAAGTCAGGAAGACTCCTCCTTGTGAGTTCAAGTCCTACCTCAGTCACTTCTCAGCTGTGTGACCCTGAGCAAGGCACTTAGCCTCTGCCTCACTTTCCTCATCTGTAAAGCAGGGCTAATAATAGCTCAAAGGTTGTTGTAAAGATAAAATGAGATAACTCTTATAAAGCATTTGTAAACCTTAAATTAATGATACAGAAATTCTGGCTGCTATCATTCTTCTTGTTGTTATTTTTATTTCCAGTTCTGATATTCTGTGTTCCGAGTTTCCAGTGTTAACCTTCCATGTTCTGTATCCTAAAGGTTTTTCCAAGGCTGACTTTATATGTTTTAAGGTTCCTTAAAGTGCTAATATTCTAGGATTCACTAATTCTCCTCTGCTGTGTAACAATGGACAAGTTACCAGTTTCCTCTTCTATAAGTAGAGGGCATTGGACCCCTGGATGGTCCCTAAAGACCCTTCTAGATCTAAGCACTTAAGGGCCCCTTTTAGTTCTAAAATTCTGATTGTTTATATGATCCTCAGGTTATCTTCTAACTCTAGCATTCTATGCTTCAAACTTCTTTCCAGCTCTGAGGTTTTCTGTTCTAATGTCCCTTCCAGTTCTGACATTTTAAAATTCTCGGGGTTCTAAATCTCAACTTGGTAAAATCTATAGGTCCTTGTTCAGAATTATGCTTTTAAATGCATAAAATAAAATACATAGGATTGTAAAGGAAACTAATTCTACTGAAATACTTCTCAGAATCATTTTTTAAGAAAATAAGCTCATGGACATGAGGTTTTAAGAACCCAAATCCAACCCACTTGGAGGGAAAAAGCCTTGAAGACTCCACCCCAGTAGCCTCACCTTTGTTTCCCCACCCCATGGACTGCATTAGAGCAGCCACACCCCTCTGTTCTTGAAGAGTCATATCAGCTGCATGAATCGCATCAAGATACTGACCACACTACTGCATGAATGTAATCCTACAACCCACAAAGCTTTCAGAGCCCATGCCTGTCCAAAACATCTTACTGTACAGACCATATGATTGTAAATGTTGCACAACTATTTCAGCCACATGGGTGTATGGATCAGGCAGTTATACAGATCATCCAACTGAACATACCATGCATTTAGTCCAAACAGATGATGGCATAGACCAGGCAACTCTAGAGACTGCATTCATAACCAAGAAGGTAGAGAACCAATGATTGCATTTTGGCCCAAGCATACAATTAGGAGAAGACATGGTGCAAGGATATGTAGCCTGGGTTTTTCCCTCTAATTTTCTTGATGACCTCATCATCAGCATGCAAATGATACCCAGATCTACATATACAGCCCTACTCCCAGTCCTGAGTTCCAGTCCTACTCACCACCTGCCTATTGGACATTTTAAACTGTATGTTCCCTCAAATTCAACATGTTCAAAACAAGATTCATTATCTTTCTTCCCAAACTCACATCCTTCCAGTGGAGGAAGTGGAGCAATGATCAGGAGGCAGCTTGGAACACTGGCAAACCTTGTCTTAAATCCTGGTTTTTTCACTAATGTATACTGTATGACCTTGAACAAATCAGTCCCCTGACTGAGGCTTTGCTTTCCCCAAATAAGAGAGCTGAACTGTAGGATCTCCAAGACCTACTCTATATCCCACATTCTAACGTTGTATGTTCTAAAGTCCCTTCCAGGTCTATCTGTGTTCTAACATTTTGTGTTCTAAGGTCACCTAAGAAGCAGCTTGGGAGCAGGGCGGACGAAGCACTGAGCTTGGAGTTCAAATCTAGCCTCACACATTTACTAGCTGTGTAACTGGGCGAATCCCTTCACCTTTCAACTGCCTCAGTTTCTCAACTGTAAAGTGGGGATAATAATAGTGCCTCCCTCCCAGGGTTGTTGTGAATAATGAGACACTATTTGTAAGCGGGGCCTGGCACATTTTGCTGTTGTTCTTGTTCAGTTGTTTCAGTCCTATCCAACTCTTCGTGATCCATTTGGGGTTTTCTTGGCAAAGATACTAGAATGGTTTGCCATTTCCTTCTCCATCTCCTTTTACAGATGAGGAAACTGAGGAAAATAGGGTGGAGTGACTTGCCCAGGGTGACACAGCTAGGAAGTATCTGAGATCAGATTGATGAAATCTCACAAAGATGAATCTTCCTGACTCCAGGTCCGGTGTTCTATACACTGCACTGCACAGCTGCTCTGCCTGGTACAGAGTAGGTGCTTAATGAATCCTTGTTTCTTTCCTTCCCAGGATCTCTTCCTGCTCTAACATTCTATTCTAAGGTCCCTTTCAGGTCTATCTGTATTCTATCCTTTTATATTCTAGGAGTCCTTTCAGCTCCAACACTCTATATGTCATGCTCTTTGTCATCTCTGATATGCTGTCAGTCTTAAAGTCCTTTATGTTTCTAAAATGTTATGACTCAATGGGAAAGTAAATTCAATGTACTATCCAAGCATTGCAGTGAAGGATGCTGCTCCCTCCAATCTCCCTTGTGCCCAAAACTCATAGAAGAGGCCTATGAAGACATCTAAAGGAAGAGTCTATTGGTGGTAGTAGATGGGGGAAAAAAAGGGGAGGGATGTGAGGGGAGGGAGGCTTCAAAAGGTAGGCGACTCACATAAATGACATGGTCTCGGTAGCGGATGAGAAGGTTTCTCAGGATGCCAGCCTCATTCAGGTCCCCCAGGCGGATCATATCCTCCACTCCATGGACAGAGGTGGGGTGCATGGGTTTGATGTTGGTGGCATTCTGTGGAGAAATCCAATGCTCCTGTGGGTAGAGAGAAGTAGACACATGAGACCTTCTCTTGCTCTATCCCCTTCTTTCCATTCTTTCTCCACCCCCCCCCTTTTTCTAATTTGAATCAGTTACTGTAAGATTCCTGTCCAGCCAGTCTTTGCTTGAATATTTCCAGTAATGGCGCTACCTTCCAAAGCAGACTGTTCCATCATTAAATATCTCATTAAATAAGCATTTAGAAATCTCCTCATTGAGTTAAATTCTGCCTTTCTACAACTTCCTAACATTGTTCCAGGCAATAAAGCCAAGAAAAACAAGGTTAATCTTTCACAGCAACTTTTCAAGTCCTCCAATATGGTGACCATATCTGCTTTTCCCCAGGTATTCTTTTCTCTAGGTTAAACACCAATAGTTCCTCCAATTGATCTTCTGTCAGGAACTTGAGATCCTTCAATATACTAGTTATTAGTCAGGAAAGATTTCCTTGAGATGATGAGTCTTGGAATTGAGTCATTCAAACAGAGGTTATTTTATTATTATTATTCTCTGAGAGGCTCTTCAGGCTAAGGGGAGTCAATCTTGAGAGCCAGGATGTCTGGATTTCAGTAGTGATGACTACTGATTGCCATCAGTATTGTCATCATCTCATTCTTCTCATCTTGTTTGATGGAATTCAGAGAGAAATGATCCTGGGACAAAGTGCTACCCTGTGGACTCCTATACAGGCAGAGTTTTAAAAAGTACTTTTTGTTGTTGAGTGAAAATAAAGAAAGAGTCTAGGCCACATTAAGTTTCAGTTTCTAATCTATAAATGAGAGTTGGAACTAGGTAATTTCTAAGATCCCTTCTATGTCTATGGTCCTATGGAGGAGACTTCAGGGAGCACCCTATCCTACTCCTCACCCCATCCAGTTCAGGAATATAGAATTTTCAGTTCATTGCCAATAGCAGGGGTAGGGAGCCTGTGGCCTCTAGGTCACATGTGGCCCTCTAGGTCCTCAAGTGCTGCCCTCTGACTGAATCCAAACTTCACAAAACAAATCTTGAATTTGTTCTATAAAATTTGGACTTAGTCAAAAGACTACACCCAAGGACCTAGAGGGCCACATGTGGCCTTGAGGCCACAGTTCCTCACTCCTGCCCAAGAGGCTCCCTGAAGACATCCTCAGTACAACCCCAGTAGTATCCAGGACTACAGGGATGACAGCATCTCATCCTATTTCCATGTGATTCTGACCACCTCTGCTAAGTCTCTATATTTTGATAGTTTTTTGTTCCATGTAGCTTGGGATTATGAGTTTCTGGTATGTCAACAGCTACTAAAAACATTGTTTTTACATCCACAAGACAACTGCAAACAAATGTTGCAAAATTACGAAGAACAAATTTGGCCCTAAAGAAGAAACGTAAGAAGACACCTTTCTTCACTCCTTTGCAGAGGTGTTGGTGGGGAAAGGCCTCATGGGTTTAGAATGTTGTATATAATGCCATTTTTTTTAATGTGCTGATAAGTGTTGCTGAATTTTTATCTACTTCTAAAACAATTTTTTGTTCATAAGATATAGCTTTCTTGGAAGGGAACAGGGAGGGATAAAAGAGGAAATTCACATGATGCAAAAACAAAGGAGGTATCAATAAAAACTTATTTTAAAAACCATTGTTCTTTAAGTTTTATGAATTAATATATTGCCTGGGTGATTGTGAGCAACAGTTTGGTCTGTGACGATGGTCTAGGTCCAGCATAGTTTATTGGTTTGAGGGCAGTATTTGTAGTTAGGAGATTTGCTATCTGTCCATTCATAAAAGATCATAAGCTTCTGATACATAATCCTAGCTACCAGGTTATGTCTCTCTAGGTATTTGGTACATACAAAATGTTCCCAGCCTGCAAGAAAGTTGTTAGTAACAACAATAATTGTGATAAATGTATATTTAGTGCTATAAGATTTGCAAAGCATTTAATGTACTTTTTTTGCTAGAGCTATTTTGCTAGAGCCTCACAACAAGCCTTCAAGGTGGATACTGCAGGTATTATCACCATTTTCCAAATGAGGAGACTGGGTGGGGCTCAAAAGGGTTAAGTGACCTATCCAAGGTCACATTATCAATGTGCCAGAGGACATATTCATACCTAGGTTTCTCCTGACTCCCTCTGTAATGCTCTTTCCACAAGATTGCTTTGAACCTTAGTGGGCTTCTACAGGCTGGAGATCTTCTAGGCTTGGGTATCTTCTAAGAGGGAGTTCTTGTTTGGGTAGAATTTGGGATAGGTAGCCTCTGAAATCCCATCTGACTCTGAAATTATGCAATTCAAGTCACTTTTTCATTTTTGGGTTTCAGTTTCATCATCTGTAAAGTGGACGGCTGAACCAGATGATCTCAGGTCTCTGACATTCCATAATTATCTACTGCAACTTTTATTGAACAGGAGAGGAAACTGAGGCCAAAGGAGAAGCAGTTTTCCCAAGATCACATAATACCATCTCCTCCCTGTCCCATCCTCATGGGAGGGGGGAAGGTGGCTGACAGAGGAGTGAGTGTCAGGGTGTACTTAACGGCAGATGGGGTGACATGGAGTTACCAGACACTACCTGACATGCAAAGCAGATCAGGAGAAATATGATCCTAGGTCATCACCATGTAGTGCCCACATCCAGAGCCCCTGCCAACCACAGTCTCTCTTGTTCCAGGGAAGCTCAGAGGACCAGGCCCTGGGGCCATATCCCCAGGGTTCTGGCATCCCTAGTGTGTGTGTGTGTATGGGGGAGGCCTAGGAAATCTGACTTAGAATTCCCAGGGAGCGTTGGAAAGGGGTGCTTCCCAGATCTAAGGCCAGAGGAGTCAGTGCAAAGGAATCCAAGCCAATCTGATCCAATAAGCATTTATGAAACACAAACAGAAGCATGTGTACTAAGCAATGAGCCTACGAAGACCCCCAAGATGCATACATTCTAATTTTGAGTTGAGTGGATCTCCACAGCTCTCCTTTCAGAATTCCTCCTGACTCAAAGGCTTCTCAAGCATCCAAGGTCCTCTAAAAGATGGTGCCTCTCACTGCTCCAATCATGTCTCCAATCATTTATTTCTGTGTACTCAAGATTCCAGCCAAATAGGACAACTCTCTGCCCACTGAACACACAAAGACTTTCCAACATCCAGGCTTTTGCTCATACTGGTCCCTCTCCCTCTTTCCTCCCTCTTCATCGGTGGAATTTCTACCTGTCCTTTAAAGACCACCTCCTCCAAGAAGCCTTCCCTCATTCTCACTCTCATAATAATGACTTTCCTTTTTTAAAAAATAAATAATGGCTTTTCTTTATATCTTCCTTCCACTCTTCCCAGCTTAGCCCAATGCTCTGCATATAGTAATAAATGTTTCTTGAATTAGTGGATAGACCTACTGACACCAGGGACCTTAGACTAGAAGGCTGGTGGTGGTCACTAAGAACAAAGATTTAGAGCTGGAAGGGGCCTTAGGGGACATTGGATCCAATCGTCCTCATTTAGCAGATAAGGAAATTGAGGCACAAAGAGGTTAAGTGACTTACCCAGAGTCTCCCAGCTAATAACTGTCTAAGGTAGAACTCGAACCCAGGTTTCTCTGACTCCAAGCCCAAAATTCTATCCATTATTCCATGCTGCCTCCTCACATCTCTTTCATTTTATGGGAATGAACGATGGAAGGAAATAAACATTTATTGTGGTTGTTCAGTCATTTTTCAGTCATGTCTGACTCTCTGTCGCCGCATTTGGGTTTTTTTGGCCAAGATACTGGAGGGGTTTGCCATTTCCTTCTCCTGCTCATTTTACAGATGAGGAAACTGAGGCAAACAGGGTAAAGTGACTTGTCCAGGGTCACACAGCTAGTGTTTAAGATAGGACTTGAACCCAGGTTTTCCTGAGTTCAGAACTCTATCTCATCTTTTTCATTTTATAAGAATGAAGGAAGTCTGTTTTTTCCCTTTTGTTCTGATTGTTCTTTCACAACATGACTAATGTGGAAATATATTTAGTAAGATTGTACATGTATAGTCTAAATCAGATTGTATTCCATCTTGGGGAAGGTGGAGGGGAGGGAGGGCAAAAATAATTTGGAACTCAAAATCTTATGAAACTGAATGTCAAAAACTATCTTTATATGGAATTGGAAAACATAAAATACTATTAAGTGGGAAAAAATAAGAATGAAGGAAAGAAATAAACATTTATTAGACACCTACATGAGCCAGGCACTTTACAAACATTATCTCATTTGGTCCTTACTACCACCCTGTGAGGTAGGTACTGTCCCCATTTTACAGATGAGAAAACTGAGACAAACAGAGTTAAGTGACTTACCCAGGGTCACACAGCTAGGAAGTGTCTGAGGTCAGATTTGAACTCTAGTCTTCCTGATTGCAGACCCAGTGCTGTACACACTGACCCACCCCCACCCCCCAGCTTCCTTATAAAAGAGGGTACAGGAAGCTGAAGATGAAGTTGTAACTTTTAAAAATTTTGAAATTATTACAAAATAAAATGGACATTTCCAGATATATAGTAGAACAGAAAAAGAGGGTTGCATATGAAACTGTGGGTATCTACTATGTGTAGCTTGCTTTTCTCTTTCAGCACATAGTGAATTTCATGTCACTTTCAAAGCTATCCTGCTTATCTGTGGTCCCTTCTGGCTTTACTTCTGCAAGAGGTGTTTCCCAGTGCTTTCAGGTGCTCTTTTCTGAGATCACCTTCCATTTACTCTATTTGTGCATTCTGTGTGCCTCGCTATTTATTTACATGCTGTCATCCCTATTAGAATATAGAATGCAAGTTTCTTGAGGGCAGGGACTTTTTAAAACCCTTTCTTTGCATCCCTCAGCACAAAGCACAGTGCCTGGGACATATAATACTTGTTGGATGTCTGATTTCTGTTCTCTCTCTGCATTAAAAAAAATGCTTTGATGATGGTTGTAACTTGTCAAGCTCATGTAGAAAGCCAGTGGTAGATACAAGATAAGACTCCAAAAGCTGATGTACTTTCCACTGTAAGGTATCTCCAAATTTGACTTCTGGGTGACTAGTGATGACTTAGAAACTCTAAAGGGACAGATGGAGTTTCCTTTGCTCTATCACCATGTACAGTGAGTGTGCTGAGCAGCAAGGGAGACTTCAAGACATGAGGTAGACTGCTCTCATGGGATTGGTCCAACCCAAAGAGCCCAAGCATCACCATGTCCTGTTCCTACCTCTTGGAACTTGCCCATGTAACCTGGTATTTGGGAGTATTCATACTGATCTCTCCATGGATGAGGAAAAGGTGGGAAAATGAACTATGAATTATGGGATTTCAAATCTAGAGAGGTAGCATTCTTTCTGCGCCTGGACAGAAACTTGAGGCCATCATGAACCAGGGGGAGGACTTTGGTTGCTCTGAGAGTTTTGGACTAGCCCTGAACTTGAGACAGTCTCAGTCTATTTCCAGACTTCAAATCCCAAAATTCACAATGAAGTTTTGAACCTTTTTTTCAGCCTATGAGAGATCATTTTGAACATCTCTGAACACCTGGTTACATACATTTATTGGTTTGCATTATATTTTCCCCCATTAAATCATTAACTTCTAGAAGTCAGAGAATTTATCCTCAGGTGTGGATCAGGGCCTGGCACATGGGGGACACTTGCTGAAAATCCAAATGGCTTGGTGATCTCATCGATTCATAGATTCCTTCCTTTGATGCAAATTACAATGACCCATGCCTCAAGATGACTCTTGTCCATGGTTTCTGATAAATACACCACAAGGAACCAACTGAGTCAACCCAATGGGTAAAAGCCCTTCTATTTCTCCGGATATATCAAAGGGCACCAATGGAGTATGTTGGCTATACACTTGTCATCCCTGCCCTTCACATACAACCAGCCCATCTAAGAGACACTTAAATGTTTGTTGAATTATTTTGTGATTTCAAAATTCACACTAAGATTTCAGTGGCTGATGACAGACTAAGGTGGCCTTAAACATTCTGACTCAAAATAAGAAATAGTGATGGAATTCCAGGCACCATGGTAGGTCATTTGGGTTTGAGGTTTGGGGTGAGAGAAAGACTTTCCATATTACATCGGGCAGGCAACCACATACTCTGCCTATGCTCTGGGTCATTCTGATTAGCTCCTGTACTCAGTAGGCATCACAGACAACTGAGGCACTCCCCACCTCCCCCAAGTGTGAGCAGGAGAGAGACGTACGTTGCCTTCATCATCCACCACCTGTATTTGCCCAGAGTCACAGAGCTTCACCACTGCCCCAATGGGGACATCAAACTCCTGCCCTGTTTTGAGGTCCATCCAGACATAGTCGCCCTGCAGGAGAAAAAGCACCTGTCAGTACTCAATCCAACAAGCATTTTTTAATAAATAGTGTTTTATTTTTTCCAATTACATGTAAAGATGATTTTTAACATTCATTTTTAGAAATTTTTGACTTCCAAATATTCCTCCCCCTTCCCTAAAATGGTAAGCTATTTGGTATAGGTTATATATGCGCCAACAGGTAAAACATATTTCTATATTAGTCACCAACAAATATTCTAAGCACCTGTTATGTAATGGTCCAATGCCTGGGTCTGTGGACCCAAAGGTGAAAGGCGACACTGTCCACTGCCTGCTGAGAACTTGCAACCTAATGTGCATGTGTGGAAATACAAAACATACACAGATAAGTATAATACAAGGTAGGGTATGATATGGGATAAAGGAGAGATCCAGGGAAAGATGATCTAGGGAAATTAGAGCAGTGGTTCTCAACGTTCCTAAAGCTGCGACCCTTTAATACTTGTATGTGGGCATATCTGCATGTGGGCCGACATAGAGGAGCAGTGTTTCCATTCCTAAAACCGCTGGAAATGTGTGTTTTCCGAAGGCCTTAGGTGACCCCTTTCGAACTCCAAAGGGGTCGCGACCCACAAGTTGAGAACCGCTGAATTAGAGGATCAAGAAAAGACTGTCGCCTGGGGGAGGGGGGAAGGAGGGAGGACAGGAATCAGGGAAGCTGTCATAAAGGAAGTGGTACCTGAGTTGGGCCTGATGGGAGAGAACATAACCTAAACTTAATCTGCACCAACCCCTCCAGGAAGCCTTCCTTGACTGAGCCCACTTAACTCTTTGGTCTGCTCATCAACAATTCATCTTCACAGCTCAATTCGTCATGGGGACAAAGTAAAGACCGAATTATCACATCCAATACATACAAACAGCAACTCATATTTCTATGGTACTTTAGGTCTTATGAAGCACTTCCCTCAAAATCAGTGTGAAAAGCCCCATTTTCCCCCTTGTCCAGTCTGTGATTTCCTTGGTCCTAGAAACTTCCAATGTGGAAATTTCCTCCACCAATGCAAATCAGCAACTGGTCTGTGACTCCCAATTTCAAGAATTGCTTGGGGAGGACTGAGAGGTTAAGTTACTTGCCCAGGGTCTCAAGCACATTCACTCTATGTCAGGGGAAGGATGTAAACCCAGGTCTTCTTGTCTCTAAAGCCAGCCTTTTCTTCAGTACACCATGGGCTCCTCATTCCCTTGATATACGTGGATAGGGGAGGGATTGAGAGAGGGTGGGTTTTGCTGAAGGTAACAGAACTAGTAAATAATTTCCTTCTTATCCCCTTCTCCCAGCAGCTAGTACCTTGACTCCTAAACCCCCATTACCCTATGTTTATTATGCATACATTTCCTATCTACTCATAGGTATATATGTTGTCTCCTGTAAGAGAATGTAAGCTCCTTGAGGGCAGGACCAGTTTAGTGGCAGAGCTGAGATTTGAATTCTGACCTTCCCTCTCTAACATTCCTTCCTCCATCCCATACTGCCTCTAACTACCTCCTCAGGGTCCAAAAGAACCCACGGGTTCCACATGGGACTACTTGACTATAGGGTGAGACAATCTTTCATCATCACCAGACAAATTCCACAGGTATGCTCAGGATTCCAGATTCTAGACTCTGGCGAATTCAGGAATCCCTCATGAACTTGATGAGACACCATGGGGCCTGGTGCTCCCACAGTCCAGTTCTCCTGGCCCTTCCCTGACTCAAGAACTGTATATTATGGGAGGACTGGGGAGGGCACACACACCATCTACGCAAAAAAGGACATTTGAAGAGGGAAGAAACATTAACAATCAGGGGAATCAAAAAAAATATGACTGGGCATGACTCTTCTGTGTCTATGTTTGATGGACCCTCTGCCCCAAACCCTGTCCATCTAGTCCAAAGGTCCTTAGCCTCTTTTCTTCTGTCCTGGATTCCTTTGGCAAACTGGTGAGGCCTAGGGGCTCCTTCTCAGAATAAGAGTTTAAAGACATAAAATAAAATGCATAGGATTACAATGGAAACCAAAGGCTGATGAAAACAAAGATATAATTTTTGTTGCCTGTGTGATGGACCTCCTGAAATTCAGTGACTGTGGGTAGGTCTCTTGACCTCTCAGATACCCAGGTTAGGAACACCTGATCAGTCCACCTTGTAATTGGACAGGAATCCCCTCTAAGACATCCTCAGCAAGAGGATACAGCCCTCCACTTGAATATCTCTAGTGATGGGGAGCTCATTATTTCCCTGAGCAGAACCATAATTAAGAAAAAAGCATATTCATATTATTTGTGGCAGTTGTGTTCTATAAAGTTGCTGCAAACACTGAATTAATGAATACTGAATCATTGCTCCTAAGGGAAATACAGGTTCCTGACAGCCTCTAGCCATAACTTTTCCTTTAGCACTTTCCAAAGTGACCTCACATACAGAGCAAGGCATTTCCTCTTCCTTTTTTTCTGGATGTGCTGTACTGTTGATCTTTAATATTAAACTCATAGCCAACACTATAAAAACTAATGCCTGAAGAAAGCTTATCTAACACACATATTTTCTCCATCGGGCTACTTAGAAATATTGAATAGTACTTCAGCACTATTCTTGGGGATCATTTAAACATCAAAATAGCAACAAAAAGCCCCCAAATTTTAAAAAAATGTGGCATTAAATAAATTGCAGGAAGGAAATTTTATAGCATGAAAGCCAGAACAAGAAGTCAGAGCTTCTCCTTGCTGGACCTCAGGTGGAATGTGTGCTTTGGGGACTCAAATTCTTTGCTATTCTCCAAACATCCTCACATGACAAAAGTACCATGAGATTGATTATATATTGAATAGTAATAATAAATTATATATTGAACAATGAGGATCAATGGTACTTTTATCTGGGACAAACCAGTTTTGGAGGAGAGGGCCTGCAATGGAATTGATGGTGAACATAAACCCTTCCACCTTCAGAGATGAAAGGCGAAGGTAGAGCCCAGCCAAAGGGAGCCAGAGCATCAGAGCTTCAGGAGGAGGGTCTAAGGCACTTGGGCGGAGAATCTAGTAGCTAGTGCTAGGGGAAGAAAGCACCTAGAGCAAAGTTCCTAGGGTGGCCCATTCCACTTTGGGACAGCAAAGTGTTGAGGCTTTTCCTTAAGTCTAGCCTAAATCCATGTCACCCAATTACCAAACAGATCAAATCAACTCTTCTTCCATATACTTAAATATTTGAAAACAGTGATCCTGCCCTTCCTTATTCTTTTCTTCTTCAGGCTGACATTCCCAGGAAAAGAAACTGAGTCTTCTATGGCATGATTACTCTAGTTTCTCTCCTGTTGCTGTTGTATAGCTAGTCTGTGGCATCCAAAAAAGAATGTCAGAGCTGAAAGGGACCTTGGAGACCATCTGGTACACAACCTTATAATTTTATAGACTAGGAAACTGAGACACAAAGAGGGAAAAGTGGGCCATCCAAAGTCACACATTGATTAAGTGACAAAGACAGAATTAGAATGTGAATCTCCTGGTTCCCAAGTCTGGGTCTGTTCACCCATCACATTGGTTCTACTAAGAGAGCTAGACCAAAATTCCTGACACTCAGGTTCAAATTCTGCCTATGTGACCTTGGATAAGTCACCTAGCTTCTCAAATCCCTGTTTCCTCATCTGCAAGTGGAAATAATACTTGTATTACCTTCCTTCGATGCTGTACCCCACAGCTCCCTTTGATTTTCAGATGTATTTGTCCAGCCCTAATACCTCTCCTGACCTCCAGTCTCTCAATTCCAACTGCTTATTAGACATCTCAAATTGGATGCCCCAGAGACATCTTAAATTTAACATTTCCGAAAATGAACTGACTATCTCCCCCTCCTCCCCCAACCCTTCTAAACTCCTCTCTTCTTGTCATCAATCCAGCCTCCCAGGCTTGCAAGCTAGGTTTCATTCTTGACTCCTCACTCTCTCTAGTCCCCCCACCTAATTTTTTGCCAAATCTTATCACTCCCCATCTCCCCCATGTGTCCCCTTCTTTCCTCTGACACTATCGCCATCCTGGTACAGACCCTCATTATCTCACTCCTAAACTCTTGCAATAGCCCGCTGGTGAGTCTGCCTGCTTCAAGTCTCTCCCCACCTCCTTTCCATCCTAAAGAGCAAGTTTGATCCTCCATTTTATCAATTCCAGTGGCTCCTTATTGCCTCCAAGATTAAATATAAAATCATCTGTTTGGCTTTTAGAAGTCCTTCATAACCTAGCCACTTCCTACCTTTCCAGTCTTTCTACACCCTAAGCCTCCCTCCTCATCCCACGTATTTCTAGCCAGTGTCACTGGCCCTCTTTCTGTTCCTTGCATACGACACTCCAAGACCTCATCTCCTGTCTCTGAGTCTTTTCCCAGGCTGTTCCTCATGCCTGGAATGCTCTCCTCCCTCATCTCTGCCTCCTGGCTTCCTTTAAGCCTCAGCTAAAAGTCCCACCTTCTGCAAGAGGTCCTTTCTGACCCCCCCCCCCAATGCTAGTGTCTCCCCTCTGAAATTACCCCAATTTATCTAGTGCATAGTTTGTTTGTTCATAGATATTTGCATCTCCTCCTCTCCCCGTTAGACTGCAAATTCCTTAAAGACTTTTGTCTTGTCTTTTGCCTTGCTTTGTATCTTTGGTGCTTAGCACAGTGCCTGACACATAACATATGCTTGTTGACTTAACTATCTACCTCAGCTGTAAGGAAAACTCAAGCTAGAGAAATGATTCACTATTAAAGAAACACGGGCACCAAAGTTTGTCATGAACCACAGGATCCATTTGGGATCTCTCTCTATGTGTGGAGTACAGTGAAAAGAGATCTGGATTTGAAGCCAGAGGGCTGGGGTTCAAACACTGGTCCTGTCAGTTACTACCTATGCAGTAGGTATACAAATCACCTAACCTCTCAGTCCCTTTAGCAAAGTTCTAAGATTGTCAGTTACAATTGAATGGCCAGTCTGCTTTGGTGGAGGGAGTTTCCACAATGAGAATTTTCCACACTAAGGCAATCATAGGTTCAGACCAAAATAAAGCAAAAACCAAACAAATGAATGGATTCTAGTAATGAATCTAGTCATAACCCAAAGATCCATTTGTGAAAAGACTACTTAGCCTCCAAGTGTGTGGTACAATGGAAAACAGTGGAATCAGAGAGGAAAAGACTGGGATCAAAGCCCAGCTAGGCCACGGACTACCTGTGTGACCTTGAACATGTTATTTGACTTCTGTTTTCTTATCTCTTTAATGAGAGAGTTAGCCTTGATCTCCAAGGCCCCTTCCATTTCTAAATCTGTGATCTGATTAACCAGGGGCTCTTCTGAGCCTGGGATCCATGGATAGATTTCAGGGGAATCTATGAACTCAGATGGAGAAATAGCAACAAAACAAAACTTTACTTTGGCCAGGATCTCACTGAAATTTAGCATTGACTTCACTTATGAATGTAGGCAATAACATTATTCTAAGAAGGTCCCCAAGACTTCAGCAGACCATCAAAGGGGTCTAAGACACAAAATGGCTTAGGAATCCCCACTATAATTAAGATGTGAATGGCAGACTTTCTGCTAGTAGGGTGGAGAAGGTTCACCTGTAACCTAAGCATTTACACATATTATCACATCTCTCAGCTCATATCCCCAAAACAAAGAAGGAAATCCTCTCCATGAGGGACAGAACAGCCCCTGTAGGTGACTCTGGCCATTTCAGGAATGGTGGAAGAATTAGAAATTCTTTAAATATTCATAGTTGCCAAGAGACTCAGTGACCAGAGGCAGCTTCCAGCCCACTTCAGACCTGCCCCATAACATGGCAAATAGTCCTCCAAAGCAAAGGTATGGATCTATGGTCTCCTACTGCATCTGGGGCCACGTCCAGTCATCCTGATCTATATCTTGCCACTGGACCCAGATGGCTCGAAAGAAGAAAGTGAGGCTGGTGACTTTGCATAGTCCTGCCTCACTTAAATCCAATTCACTTGAAAAACATGATATCACTTTCCTGACATCACCATCCTCTTGGAGAACAAAGAACAAACAACAGTGGGCCCAGAAAGCAAGAACAGATAGAAAGAACAGGGTAATACCGACTTTCCTGTGACAGCAAACATGTCCAATTATTAACAACAATTTCTCACATTGACACAGTCCTTGATGATGGACAAAGTATTTTATTATTGACATACAGTCAATGAAGCCTTCTCACATCCAGGAGCTCATTTCATTCTCACAGCAGGTGAGACTAGAATTATTTCCTGTATTTTGCAGATAAGAAAACCCAGGCCCAAAGAGATAGGAATCTTTGAATCCTAAAATCTCAGAGAGAAAGTGACTCGGATAGAGCACAGCTAGATCAGCCTCTCACCCACTGTAGGAAAGTCTTTTCAGCCTGCCAGACAAGGTGGTTAGTATCCTCCTTCCCAACCCTAAGCTGTTTTCATTAGATCACATTGCATGAGGGCAGGGATGATCTTTTGTGTCTTCTTTGTATTCCTAGCACTGGGCACTTTATCCAGCACTTACTAAGTGTTTAATAAAAGTTTAGTGACTGACTGAAGCTTAATGTGTATGTTACAGGGGGGATTTTTGTCTAAATCCTAGAAAAAGGTCCGAGTGGTTAGGTGGAAAGATGGCTGGAGTCAGAAGGCCAGGGTTCTGATACTCCTTTCTTTGTGTGACCTTGAGCAAGTGACTTCCCTTCTCTAGACCTCAGTTTCACCAATGAAATGAAGGAGTTGGGCCCTTCTAATTTTTAAGTCTTGCCTTCAGCATACACTCACTGTGAGAATCTTGAGAAGCCCCCTCTCCTCCTTGAGTCTCATTTTCTGCCTGCACAAAGTGGAATCATAAGCCCTGCCCTGTTGTTAGCTGTGAGATCTACACCACCTAACTCACAAAAGTATTTGTAAGAAAAGTGCTTTGAAAACTTTAAGGAGCAATAGAAACAGGAGCTATTACTGTTAACGGTGAGAAGATATGATTCCTGTCTTGGTCTGACCATGTCATTCCCCTCATTAGGAAGCTTCCGTGGTTCCCTACTGCCTTTAGGATAGAAATACAAACTTTTCTGTTTGGTATTTAAAGTCCTTTACAAAACTGACTCCAGCCTAACTTTCTAGGTTTTATTACCCAGTATTTCTCATTCACTCAATTCTCCAGCAAAAATGACCTAATACCCAAACATAACATTCCATCTCCCATCTCCCTGTCTTTGCACAGGCTGTCCCTCATGCCTAGAATGCCCTCTCTACCTCTTAGAACTCCTAGTTCCTTTTAAGAGTAAAATCAAGGGGGTGGCTAGGTGGCTAGGTGGCACAGTGAATAGACCACTACCCCTGGAGTCAGGAGGACCTGAGTTCAAATCCAGTCTCAGACACTTAACACAAAAACTAGCCAGGTGACCTTGGGCAAGTCACTTAACCCCAATTGCCCTCCAAAAAAAAGCAAAAACTAAAAACAAACCAAAAAAAAGAGTAAAATCAAGGACCACCTCTTTCAAAGGGCATTTGCTAGTGTCCCCAGTGGTTAGCGAACTCACCCTCCCCAAAATTCCTTTGTATTTGTTTTTGTAAGCTTGAAATATTTACTTATCCATGAACATGTGTGGTGCTCTCCAAAAGAATACAAACTTCTTGGGAGCATTTGTCTTTGTATCCTAAGGTTTAACTCAGTGTCTGGGCCTTTAAGAAAGGCTTGCTGAAATAAAGTCAGATCAAACTAAATGGAAAAACATTAACTGCTCCTGGCTGGGTCGAGCTAATATAATAAAAATGACAATTTTACCACAATTAAATTATGTATTTAGTGCTATACCAATCAATCTACCCAAAAATTATTTTATAGA
>CM053588.1:104211969-104241036 GCA_028646515.1 Pseudochirops corinnae
AGGGGAGAAAATCTGAAACTCAAGTGATTGTGGAACTGAATCTTGTAAATTAAAAGTAAATGAGTAAATAAAAAAAAAAACAAACACACACACACACACAAAAAAAAAGGCTTGCTGATTCTGCCTCCCGTCTTTTCAGAAGTGGTGTGGCACATCGCATTTAATGCCAGATGTGACTGGCATGTTGGTTGGTTTTGTTGTGCCACCTTTTACCCACCTCTTTAAAAAAACATTATTTGCTAAAAGGTAATTTAGGTAGGGAAGGAGAGGTGGGTTGTACTGTAAATGAAGATGAGGTAAAAAAATATATATATAGCAATAATTTTTAAAAGTTTCCATCTCCCGAAATGCACTGCTGGGAGGTACTTATATAATAGTTATCGACTAAATAAATCTATCTTCTACACAAGTCCTGATGCCCACCATTAATGCCTGCCCTCTGGCCCCCACTTATACTGGACCTGTTGTGTGTGTGTGTATGTGTGTGTATATATGCTATTTCTTCCATTAGAATGTGAGCTCCTTGAGGGCAGGAACCATGTTTATGCCTTTCTTTGCATCCCCAGTGCTCAGTAGAGTACCTGGCATGTAGAAGTCACTTAATAAATGTATGCTGAATTCTGAAGATACAAAGAGAGTCAAAAGTCAGTCCCTGTCCTCAAGGAGCTTGCAATCTAAAAATGGGATAGGTGAATCACTTTACTCTTTAAAAGAGAGAAGTATTTGCTGATCAAATGATTAATGTATCTCCCATCTTGTTTGTAGGCACTGATGCTCCTCTTTAAATGATACATAAATATGATAAAATGAAAACATAGTGGTAGTGAGTCAGGATCTGGCCCAGATCAATAAAAAGGGCTGTGATCACAGTGTAGCCTGTACACCCTCTCAACACATCCCGCTCCCCGCCCCCCTTGCAGAGAAAGGATCTAGAATTAAATTCAGCAAATATTTGTTGGGTATCTACTACACACAGAATGCTGAGCTCCTAGTTAGAGATACAGAGAGAAACAGTCCCTGTCCTCGGTGTATTTGCCATTTATCATAAGAGGAATACGATATTCATACAAAGGAAGTCTGATACAAAGTAGATGATGGTGGGATCAGAGGAGAAATGCAGAAGATGTGAGCAGGGAGAGAAATCTCTCATGTCGGGGGGAGAAGAAGGGATAAAGCTCCCTTGGAAGCTCTGGGGTCCTCAGGTGTCCACAGCCTTACCTAAAAACACGATCAACCCAGGAAATGCCTCAATCCAGACCACAATTACAGAATAACGGCTCCTGTTTCTGCACGGCCCTTTAAGGCTTACAAAGCACTGTTTTCCTAACAGCCCTGGGAGGCAGGGAGCAGCAATATCATTAATCCCTTCTACGGAGTTTGAAACTGAGGCCCGGAGAAGGTGAAATCACTGATCCATGGTTACAATCGATATGGGATGATCTCCTGGATCTTTCTATTACTCGTGTCCCTTTGACACCTCACTCACTGTGTCCCCCCCCACCCCTGGCCCCCAACCTGCTGCTGCTCTTGCTGGCAGCCTTTTTTTAATAAGGAAAAATATTCTACATATGTTATTCCTTTTTTTTATTTTTAGAGGGGGGAAAGCTGGGCAATTGGGGTTAAGTGACTTGCCCAAGGTCACACAGCTAGTAAGTGTTACGTGTCTGAGGTCAAATTTGAACCCAGGTCCTCCTGACTCCAGGGCCAGTGCTCTATCCACTGTGCCACCTAGCCACCCCTTGTTATCCCTTTTGATCCTCACAAGAAGCCTGAGAGGTAGAGGTTATCATTATTTCCATTTTACAACCACTTGCCCAGGGTCACAGTTAGGTCTCTGTCCCCAGCTTCCAGGGGTGGTCATTAGGTCTGGTGTAAGCAGCTGGCAAACACCTCACCCTTCCCCCCCCATATCCCCTAAATCCTTCTTCTATCCCCTTCCCCCTCTAGTGTCCATGCTGCCAGAAAGTCCTTCTTCATATCTTCCTTTATTCCCTCTTGCTGTAATTTAATTCAGAGTTCTGATAAACCACAAAAAACCTGACATTTGGAATCTATTTTTTCCTTTCTTGGAACACTTAATGGAAGCACCCTTATAATCAGTGTAAGCATGGGCAAGATTCCTCCCTGCTGAGACTCAGTTTTCTCCTCTGTAAAATGGGACTGATGATACCTATTCTGACTACCTTACAGGGTTGTTGTGTTAGTCAAATATAAAGTGCCAGAGAAATATTATTTCACACCCATTCACTCACTCAATCCCCAAAGCAGCCCCAGGAGACTGGTGGGATGGGTATCTTCACTTTGCAGAGAAGGAGAATAAGGCTGACAGAGAGGAAGGGGCCCCCTGCCCAAAGTCACCCAGGGAGTTAGTCTGGCAACAAGTATCTATGAAGCATTTACTATTTGCCAGGTCCCTTGCTAAGGAATGGGGAAGAAAAGAAAGGCAAAGCCGTAGTCCCTCGCCTCAGAGAGATGGAAGGAGGACCACACAGCCTCCAGCTCCCCTCAGCTTCTGCCAGTCCTCCCAACCCCCACCCAGGGGCTCCCAATAGCCCTCAGCATGAGGCTGCTCACCGGCAGGAAAGCATGGGCCTTCAGCACCTGGTTGATGTTTCGAAGGAGAGCCCACTTGCCCTGCTCCTTTTCTGGGCTCTCCATCTCCTCTGAGTCCACAGCAGCAGCGGCAGCCATGCTTTCAGCTCTCCAGGACATCTTGGAGACCTCTCTCCCTCATGCTCTGTCAGTGAAGAAGGCCCTGAGCCAGAGGTTTCCCAGGGGGTACCCCAAAGATGTTCTCCTTCTGGGTGCTGTGGCCCAAGGATGTTCACAGCATCTGGATATGCTACTGGACCAGACACAGAGACCCCAAGTTTCCAGGAACAAGCAAGGGGGCTCTTCTATTACTGCTCACAGAGCCCCCAAAAGGGCAGGGCATCCCCTTGGATCCAGAGGGGGCTCAGAGAGACTCTCTGCACCAGCCGTAGGCCCAGAGCCTCTGCTCACAGAGCCATCTAGCCTCCAAATTTCCCTTCTAAGCTTGGCAATGGGTGATGGAAGAACTCTCCCTTACAAACTCTCCAGAGAGAGCCTTGGAGAAGACACAGTCCAGCCCCACTCTAAGCTTCTTTAGAAAGTAGGAGAGAAGGCTTCCCTTTCCCCCTGGACACCATCAAAGGGACAGATCCCCAGCCTGGAGGCTCTGCTAGGAAGACTCGGAACAAGCCTGGATACTTATTAAACCTCCAGGAGCCAAGTATTCCCCGCAAAGCACATGGCTTTTAATTAACCTAATACCTTCACCTACGGAATTAGCCAAAGGGCAGTGGGAACCCTAAACCCGGAGCCATCTGCCTCTTCACTGTGATCACCACTGCCATGGCAACTGAATTTTAAATAACCCGGAGCAAGGCACCCCCCCACACACACACCTCCCCACCAGTGGTCCTGGTTCGGTTGTGGTGATCAGAGATGAAAAGTTAAGGGATGCAGGCTGAAAACAGCAACAATCCTTCTCTTCCCCACCCCCAAACACTCTCACACACAGAAGTCTGAGGCTACAGGACCACAGTGTCCCGAGTCTGCAGTCTACAGGGCTTATAGTCCAACTTTGCTTTGTTAAACTTTAAAAGGTATTATCTCTGTGGTGGAGAAAGGGGACTCTCAGCAGCTAGGAGGTAGTGAATGGAAGGAGACTTGAGTTCTAGAGTCGGAACTGTCACTAATTCATTCACTGTGTGGGTCTGGGCAAGCTCACCCTTATCTGGGCCTGGTCGTGTTTTTGGTTTTTGTTTTATTTTTTTATTTTGTTTTTCAGTCATGTTCAACTCTTCATGACCTCATTTTTTGTTTTCTTAGCAGAGATCCTGCAGTGGTTTGGCATTTCCTTCTCCAGCTCATTTTACAGATGAGGAAACTGAGGCAAACAGGGTTAAGTGACTTGCCCAACTATTAAGGGTCTAAGTCTGGATTTGAACTCAGGTCTTCCTGGACTCCAGGCCTGGTCCACTATCTTCAAGCAAACACAAGAATTTGACAAACTAAGAAAACAGAGACCAAAAGAGCTTAAATAACCAGGCCAAGAGGACAGATTCAAACCCCCAATCTTCTGACTTCTAGCCTGGTGTGTACAGATCTAGAGCTGGAAAGGACCCCAGAGGCCAGTTAGTCCAGCCCTTTCATTTTATACGTGGAGAAACTGAGGCTCTGGGAAAATTAAGTGACTTTCCCACTGGTAGTAATCACCAGAGGTGGACTCTGAACCCAGCTTCTCCAACTCTGGAAACAGTACGCTGTCCATTGTACTATGCCACCTTCCTACTTTATGGGGTTCATCTTTTATCCTACTACCAGACTAAATTAATTTATTATCTACAAAAGAATAATCAAAATAAAAACATTAGAACTAGAAAATAGAACAGACCAGAAATAGAACTCAGTGTATGCAAACACTTAGTGTTTGATTAACTGATGATTCAAAAATATTGAGTGATTAGTGTCTAACTTCCCATGTTCTAAAGCCCCTTGAATGTTAACATTCTGTTTTCCGTGTTCTAACATTCTAGATTCTAAAATCCCTCTGGGTTCTAACATTATCTGTTCTAATCCCATTATCTGTACCATTCCAAGTGTTTCCTATCTGGCTTCAGAGGAGCTGTGGATGGGGGTGGGAGAGGAACTGGGGGAAGGGAAGAGATGGGGAGCATGGAGCATTAGGTTGCAGTAATGAGGTATGTCCCGCCAGCCCATGACTGGGCTCTCAAAAGGAAAGAGGAGCTGAGTTTGCAAAATTTATGACCCAGATCATAACCCACCCCCACCCCAGCTGGGTGTTCTGCACCTTGGCTATCCCCCAGGGATAGGAGGAGGAGAGCAGGTGCTCAATATTGTGTAGCTCAGAGGGTAAGTGAGCTAAGAGGCTCAGGGTTGTAATCTGTGCCACATTAACACAGAGCTGGACTGTCTTTACTCAGCCTCATTCTGTGAGCTCTCTGAGGCTTGAGACTATTACAATGCCCCACAAAGTGCCTTATGTATCTCCTGTGTGTCATAAAGAGAGGTCAGCTGACTGATTGATAATCATGGGCTAATCATCAAGGTAAAATACAAGGGGAAAAGTTCTTGCTTTAGCTCAGATGGTCTAAATTCAAATCCTGCTTCTGATGCTTTAATTTCCCCTGGTGACATTGGAAAAATTACTAAACTTCCCTGGGCCCTCATTTCCTTATCTGTAAAATGATGGGGGTTGTGAACTATGTGGTCTCTGGGGTCTCTTCTGTTCTCCATCTAGGATATTAAGTCAACAAATCAATCTTCTTTCCCTTCTTTCTGCTTCACGTCTTCCCTCTCTCCTTCCTACAGGATGGTGGAGAGTTAGGATACTTCAAGCATTTAGAGGCCTGTCATAGGGCAGAGGCTTTAAATTTGTGGCTTGGCTCCAGAGGGCGGACTGGGAACAATTAGTGGGGTCTCAGATGATGGGAGTTAGTAGGAAGGCAAATTTCGAAGAAAAAGAAAGAATTTCAACAGTTAGAGCTGTCCAAAAGTAGAATGTTCTGCTTAGGGAGGTAGTGGGCTCCCCATTTCTGGAGGTCTTCAAGAGCAGACTGGGAGGCTTCCTGGTCAGGGAATGGCCGTCAGGGATATTGAAGAGGGCTTCTTTGAAGAGGTAGAGACTGGGCTAGATCATAGATTCAGGGCTGGAAGGAAATGTAAGAATCATCCATCCAACCCCCTCATTTTATAGATTAGAAAACAGACACAGAAGTGAAGGGATCTGCTCAAATTCATACCAGTAGCAGGCTGGCAGAGCCAGCATTCAGCTCCAGACCCTACTGAATTTCAGATTCAAGGCTCTTTCCTGCCACTGACATCCTTTCCCCTCCCTTCCTCCCTTATTTCTTTCTCAGTTTCCCTCCATTCTAAAAGCAGTGGGTCACTAAGGCTCTACACTTAAACTCGGCCCTAGCTGAGAGCTCTGAACTCCCATCCCCCTCCCAGCCCTGCCTCACGCAGTAAGGAGCAGCCAAGGGGAGATCTGAATAATTCAGTGAGCAGTAAAACCCAGGCTCATTGGATAATGTGGATTCCCCCAGGCCTGGGCAGAGAGAAGAAACCCTGTCTCTGCTTGTCTAAAGGATTGCCAGGGCCCCCTTCCTCCATGCTCAGAATGCCCTCCCATCTCCTTCCAAAGCCTGCTTCAGCCCACCTCCTCCTGGAGGCCTGCCCTGACTAACACCACTTATGAGACTTGGTGCCCTGGTACCTCCAGCACTAACATACAGCCCTGGTTTTCACCCTGGCATTAGCCTTCCCATATTTTTGTTGTTGTTCCTCAACTGGTCCTAGAGAGAGAACTGGAAAGCAAAGTATGACTCGCCTGTTCCCCCTTTCTGCCCTCCTGGCAACCTGGTACAGCAGAAAAATCTCTGACTGGAATCAGAGGGACCTGGGTTCAAATCCTGCCTTTGATGTTTATTTCCTGTGTGACCTTGGATAAATCACTTGACCTTATACCTTCGTTTCTTCATCTGTAAAATGAAAGGGTTGTACTAGATGGCCCCTGAGGTTCCTTTCAGGCTATATGTCCCTATTAAATCTACCTTGCCCTTCCTTGCTGCATGCTCCCCAGATTAATAAGTGGCATTTATATACTGCTTTATAGTTCAAAGCACTTTCTAGACATCTTGTTTGAGCCTCACAACCCCATTATAGATAGCTCCTACTTTACCAATGAGAGAACCAAAGTTCAGAGTGGTTAAGAGACTTACTCAAGGTCACACAGCTAGTAAGTGACAGAGGCAGGATTGAGAACCCAAGTTTTTCTAGCTTCAAGCCCAGCACTCTAATTCCTAGCGTGGTGCCTTGTGATGTTTCTAGGATTATAGAATCTGGAGCTGGAAATGACTTCAGAGACCATGTGGTTCTACCCACTAAGGTGGCTTTCCTTAAGGTTTCAGAAATAACATCATGGGCAAAACAAGGATTCAACCTGACTCCAAGTCCAATGATCCCTCTGCTGTGCTCCTACACTCTCTTCCTCCCCTATCTAAATCTACTCCCAGGAAAAAGGGCTGCCAGCCTCCTTAGACCAGGATTGAGAAACAGTTCAAAGTGCCCCATCCCCACCTAGGGGCACCTGTCCTTCAGATGAGGAAAGAACCTTCAGCCAGGATGGTGGAACCCCAGTTATCCACAGCCTGGGAGGGAGAGGGTCCTTCTCCTACAGCATCAATGGCAGGAAGGAGTGGCCTGAAGGACATTCAGCAAGGAGGAGGCGAGGCTTAGAGGAGTCATGGTAACTAGCATCTTCAGGCTTTAGAACAGTGGTTCTCAGCCTTCCTAATGCCGCGATCCTTTAAGACACGTATGTGGGCGTATCTGCATGTGGGCAGACCCACCTGGAGACGGATAGAGGAGCGGTGTCTTGGTTCCTAAGACCATCAGAAATATGTATTTTCTGATGGTCTTAGGTGACCCTTGTGATCCCTGTGAAAGGGTCATTCGACCCCCAAAGGGGTCGTGACCCACAGGTTGAGAACTGCTGCTTTAGAAGGTCCATTTAAACAGAAGACTGTTGTGCCTGACCCAAGAGGGCAGAATGAGGGGCACATGTGGAAGGAAGCCTTTGTGCCATGTTGGGGGTCAGGCTCCCAGGACAGAAAAGCTTCTTCACTGCTAGTGGTCTCCCAAAGGAAGCTGATCTTTGTAGAGTGGAAAAGGCTTAGAGCAGCAGAGCTAGATCTGGGATGGATCTGAAAGCAGAAAGTGCTTCACTTCTTGTGTGTCATGGACCCCTTTGGAAGTCAAGTGAAGCTATATTCTCCTTTTCAGAAGAATCTTTTTAGATGCATAAAACAAAACCACAGGAATACAAAGGAATCCAATTACATTGAAATATACTGATCAAAATAAATTCATAAAACTCAAGTTAAGAACCCCTACCCTAGAGGTCACTTAAGTCAAATCCCCTCATTTTACAGATGAAGGAACAGAGGTACAGAGGTTAGAGTGGCCCAGGGCCATATACCTAATAAGTATCTAAATCAGGATTTGAACTCAGGACTTTCCAACTTAAAGTAGAATTCCTTAATCCAATGATGTCCAACTCAAATAGATACTGGGGCCAGTAGTCCCCACATATTAACTTAGTCTTAAAATACAATGTTTTCTATGTTTTATTGTATTTTTGTTTGTTTTGTTGAATATTTCCTAATTAGGTTGCACTTGGGAGTGTTGATCCCATGCTGGGAGCGAAGGTAGCTTGTCACGCAGGCCATAAGTGGCAGAGTCAGTATTTGAACTTGATCTTGGGATCCTTTGACTCCAAATTCATTCCTCTTTCCACTGTACCATACTGTCCCCCTCCCCCCAATAATGACTGCAATGACATAAGGGAAGTCAGTTTGGAAGAGCAACAAAACTGATCCCCTATAGCATCAATGTTAGGACATACCTCTGCCTCTTCTTAATTAACAACTAATAAAATATTGGGAGGAAATGCAGTTTATGGAAGAATCTATTTGGGTGTTTGTTGGGAAGTGTCTATTATGTCAAAAGGAAAATATATCAGTAGTCTTGTTTTTGCTTTTGCTTTTGTTCGTAAAATATGGTTCATTTAATAAGAATACTAGAACCAGGGGTGGGCTGGTAAATATTTGGGTGAGGTCTTGGCTTGTGTGTGAATTGGATTTAAGCGAGGCAGAGTTGCACAAAGTTGTCAGCCTCATTCTCTCTTCCAGAGTCGAAAGATCAATGGAAGGACAAAAATCAAGATGGTTGATGATGCCTGACCAAGCCGGTTTCAATCACTTTCATAGCCATTGGAACAAATCATTCTCATCCACCTGTTCCGCCATGGGAAGTCTTCACTCACTGACTGGTTTGAGGTCCACTGGTTACCTTCAACCTGGTTTAGCTGGTCTGCTGAGCTGGTTTTACTAGAGTGTAGCTGCTGCACATGTGACAGCACCATTTGAATGTAATGGAATATCGTTGAACCATAAGAAATTATGAAATGATAGCTTCAGAGGAAAATGAGAAGACCTAGATGAACTGATGGAGAGTGAAGTAAGCAGAATTAAGAGAAAGATTTATACGATGACAACAATGCATATAAAAATGACTTTGCAAGATTTAAGAACTCTGCTCAGATCAGTGCAATTACAAATGGCATTTCTAGAAGGCTGAAGATGAAGAAGACTACCCACATCCTACCACAGAAGTAATAAACCTAAAATGCAGAATGAAGCAATGTTTCTGCATGTGATCAATATGGAAATTCCCTTTGCCTTTGCATATTTCTTAAGTGGGTTTTCTTTTTAATTATTCAATGGGGGAGTGAATGGGGAGTTAATCAGAAAAATATTTCCAAAACTAAGTCTGGAAAAATGAAATGACCTTTTACAGTCAAACCAGGTAGCCATTTGGAGATTATTGTTGTTTTTACTACAAGATGATGGTCTAAAATAAAAGAAAAACAGACAACTTTCCCAGCTGTTCTCCTGAGGGGCAGTCCCTCTGAACAGCAGGGGTAAAGGCATGGAGATACAGAAGTCTTACACTTCTTATGCCTTACATCCAAATGCTCACCCTTTTTGATGTTCCATCTCCCGACTACAGGGATCCTCACTAGAAGTTCCCCATGTCTGGAAGGTTCTTCCTCCTCACCTCCACCTTCTGGCTTCCTTCCAGTCCCATGTAAAGTCCCACCTTCTATAATAAGCCTTTCCCTATCCCCCTTAATTCTAATGCATTCACTCTATTGATTATCTCCGGTGTATCGTGTCTATAGTATTTTTTGTACATAACTGTTTTCATGTTGTCTCCTCTGAGCCCCTTTGAGGCTTCTTTGTATTTCCAGAGTTTGACATAGAGCTTGGTACACAGTAGATGTTTATTGACTGACGGTTTGCAAGGACATTTGTCAGAGGGGAGAACACATGGAAGAAAACAAGTGAGATTAGGCCAGAAGACTAGGTTAGCACCAGATTATTAGTATGGAGATGGAGGGGGGGGGAGGCGGAGAGGGACATTCTCCTAATTCTGTGCCTCTTCATGGTTTACTTAACTCCCCCCTACCAATAAGGTACTTTATAAAAACCCTCCCACAGTTAAGTGACAAGCTAGGATTTAACCAAACTTTCTAATTGCTAGTTCTTTCACTATGGAAGAGCTAGGTGGGACGGAGAATTGAGCCTTAGACCTGGGGCCAGGACAATCTGAGTTCAAGTCCAGCCTCAGACATTTACTAACTGTGTCATCCTGGCCAGATCATTTAACCTCTTAACAGTGTAGCTGTTGTTTCAATTTCAGTGGCATCTGACTCTTCATGATCCCATTTGGGGTTTTCTTGGCAGAGATACTAGAGTAGCTTCCCATTTATTTCTCCATCTCATTTTATAAATGAGAAAACTTAGGCAAACAAGTGACTTTTCCAGGGTCCCACAGCTAGTAAGTGTCTGAGACCAGATTTGTACTCAGTAAGACTCCAGTCCCAGCACTCTATCCCCTGTGCCTGCCGCCTAGCTACCCCTTCATATCATAGGCACTTAATAAATATCTCTTCCTTTGACGTCTCCACCACGGGCAAATAATTTAATCTGTAGAAACCTTGGTTTTCCCACGTCCCCACCCCCGCCATGACCGTGTATTTACTTCTATAGAATGACATGTGCATATGCCCCACTCTTCCTCCCACATAGAATGTAGGGCTGTTTGATGTTTCTCCTGGTACCTTTAGGGCCAAGTATAATGACAGGCATGTAGCAGGAGCTTAATAAATGCTTATGGGCTAACTGACTGAAGGAAAAAAGCGAGGATTCTGAGAGATGGCTATTAGGAGAGAAAACATTCCAGGCAAGAGGAATGGCTTGTGCAAAAATGTAGACGGCAGGAAATTGAAATGTTTAGCTAAAATGGGCTGAATATATACAGGTGAAAGGGAGTATGTAGTATGAAGCAAAGCTGGAAAGCTAGTTTGGAACCAGGACTTCAGAAGTTGTCCATAAACTGCTATGCAAATGTGGGTTTTTACTAATATTTGGGCGTCTGAAGCTCAGCCCAGGCTGGCTCTCCAAGCTGGCAGTTAGAGGTATGTAGAATGGAACCTTCTCTCGGAGCGCCCTCTAGTGTTCATAGCAGTGAGGAGCTTGGCTTTAGAGAAGAGCACAGGGGTGGGGAGCCTGCAGCCCTCTAGGTCCTCAAGTGTGGTTCTTTGACTGAAGGGCCACGTGTGGCCTTGAGGCCGCAGTTTCTCCACCCCTGTGTAGAGTTTCAGAACTGGAAGGAATCTCAAGGTCCCACTCCTTGCATGAATACCATCGGTGATATTCCTGACAAGTATTGCGATGTATTTTCAGTTTGACCCCTTTTCTACCGTCTGCTAATGGATACTTTCTCCTGATGTGAAAGTTACCCTGGGGGTTTGCAGGCTAAGTTGATCGCTGCTGTTGAATCATTTTAGTTGAGGTTTTCTTGGCAGATACTGGAGTGGTTTGCCCTTTCCTTCTCCAGTTCCTTTTACAGATGAGGAAACTGAGGCAAACAGGGTAAGTGACTTGCCCAGGATCACACAGCTGGTGTGTCTGAGGCCAGATTTGAACTTATGAGGATGAGTTTTTCTGATTCCAAGCCCAGTTCTCTGCCTGCTACACCATCTAGCAGGCTGGGTCAGCAGAGCCCAAACTCTGTGAGGTCTTGTTAGAATGGAAAAATGAGCCTGTTTGTGGAACATCTGGGCCCATAGATGGAGATGGTACCTGGTGTCTGAGGACTGGCTTAAGAGTTATCGCCGGGAGTGGAGGGAAGGTGGAGGGGGGAGATTGGGAGGGAAGAAGGACTTGAGAAGGAAACACTGTAATAGTGAGTACATTTACATAAGAACAGAGCCCTCTCTTCCTAACCCAGATCTGTGGTCTAGGTTTTTAAGTCCTAACTGCCACTGGCTCACTTGTGAATTCTTGAGTAAATTACTTCCCTTCATTGGACTTCAATTTCTTCCCCTGTGTAATTTGGAAATTGGACCAGGGGACCCAGTTGTAATATTCTGTGTTCAAAGCTCCCTCCCACTCTGGCATTCCATGTTCTAAGGTCCTTCTCAGGTCTGATAATCTGTGTTCTAAAAGCCCTTCTAGCTCTCATATTCCTGTTCTAAGTTTCATCTCTGACATTCTATGCTCTAAGGTCCCTCCCATCTCTGATATTCTATGTTCTAAGGCCCCTTCTAGCTCTGACATTTTCTGTTCTAAGGTCTTTCCCACTTTAACCTCAGGTATTCTGAGGTCCCTTCCAGCTCTGTTTAAGGATTTTTTTTGTATCCTCCCAGAGGAATCTGTTCAAAGGGCATTCACTGGGGCAGCTTCAGAGGATTAGACTGTAATTGCTGGTGAATGTGTTGTAAATGCTAAGGACACATTATAAATCAAACACATGACAGTCCAATGGGTGTTTGATGAGGCACGTGCCAGCCCCAAGATCTGGAGCTTAATCATACATCTTCCCAACCTGACAATCTCCATTCCCAGCGAGACTTGCACAGCTTCTACAAAGGTCATCCCTGACTGTGGCACTCTGGACTCACCCACGTAGCCTCAAGCCCCTTCCTGAGTCACAGAATGTCAGAAACAGACAGGCTATCAGAGCTTGAAGGGACTTTAGAGGCCATCTTTCTAGCCTCTAGTTCTTATACACGAGGAAGGAAGTGACCTGCCCGAAATAGGAACAGAACTTCAATTCAAACCTGGGTCCAAGTCCTGACCAAGAGCTCTTGCCTCTAATCTACACTGTCTCCCCTTTCTTGTATCTGAAAGCTAAATTAGGTCCTGAATCCTCATTAAATCTCTGACCCTAAATTGCTGTAGGTCAGATCTTGGCCTGGTCCCTGAACATCGTTGGGCCTTAAGGTTTCCTCATGTACAAAATGGGGGAAAGGGAAGGGGAGAAGCATTTAAGTGCTTACTATGGGCCAGACCCAGTGCCGAGTGTTTTACAAACCTTATCTTATTTGATCCTCACAACAGCTCTGCCACAAAGGTGCTGTCACCTCCATTTTACAGCTGAGGCAAGTGAGGAGCAAGTGACTCATCCAGGGTCACACAGCTAGAAATGTCTGAGGCTGGATCTGAACTCAGGTTTCCTCTATCCACTGCACCACTTAGCTGTATCTAGAGACGGGACATAGAGTGTTATGTGTTTAAAAGGCAGCAAGTGGACCATAAGGTAGGTACCACATAAAAGTACTGTTTGATATCATAAGAATAATAATAACTAACATTTACTTATTGGCTCAATATTAACAAAACATTTCATACAAGTTGTTTCATTTGAGTCTCACAACAGCTCAGTAAAGTGGGTACTATTATTATCATCCCCATTGTACAGAATAGGAAACTGAGGGCAAGAGAGTTGCCCACAGACTTGCCCATGGACACACAGCTAGAAAATTTCTGAGGCAATGTTCCCACTCCCAGCCTCCCGACTCCAAGTCCGGTGTTCTAGTGCCTAGATGGCGCTCTTGAGTTGCTGTGGCCAGACAATCCATCCCCTGGTGATTAATCCTCTGGGGATGAGCTTTTCTGCACTAAACCTGCTACAATTCAGGTAACTGAACCACCGTACATTACCAGAACTATCCTTGTCTTTCCAGCTAGGCAGTGCTTGTCAGTGCCTTGCGCTTCTCCTCTTGGCATTGACACTGAGTCCGAAGAGCACATGAGTGAGTGTCCAAGTCAAGTCTAGAACCCAGTTTTTGGTCCAAACCAGTGACATTCCTATGATGCAGCATCTCTGTAGGAAGGTGGATTCCACTCTCTCTGAAATCCCCTCTTCCCTTGGTTGGGAGGGAGGGACTCAACTACCTCTGAGTTAGTAGTTGACCTCAATATCATAAGGAGCTGTGAGAAGGCTGTCAGCCAAGTTTGCTTGTTTTTTTTTTTCTCCTTGACAAGTAAACATATTGCCATGCTTAATTTGCAAGAGGTGATATGGCTCATGGAAAGAAAGCTGGCTCCAGATCAGGCTTTCTAGAGCACTTTAGGGTCCGTGAACTTTTTTTTTTTTTTAATATTCTGATACCTACATTTCAGTATAATTGGTTTCCTGTGTAATCCTATCTATTTTTATGTTGTGCATTTAAAAACCATTCTGAGAAGGGGATCATGAGCTTCTCCAGACGGCCAAAGTGCTCCAGGACACAAAGTCAAGGAACTGTTCTGTAGAGTCAGAAGGCCTGGGTTCAGATCCTGTCCCTGATGCTCACCACCCGTGTGACCTCGGGCAAGTCACTTAACTCTGCTGTGCTTCAGTCTCTTAATCTGTTAAAATGAGTCAGTTGGATTCTATGGCCCCTGAGGGCCCTTCTACCTCCAGAGCCTATACATGTGTCATAGAAATTGAAAAGAAAGTGATTCAAGATTGGACAAATAACTTTCAGCTGGGGGAAAAATCAGGGAGGGCTCCATGTAGGAGGTAGTAACAGCCTTGAAGAATGGAAGAATGGATTTCAAGAAATCAGGGACTGTGTGAACAAACAAATAGAGGGCAGAAATAGTAGGATAAAGGGGAACAGCAGAAAAAAAAAAAGAAATAGTATCTCTGATTTATAGATTTATATATGGAAAGGTCATTAGGAATGACCTCCTCTCTTCATTTTATAGATGAAGAAGCCCCAGAAAAGGTAAGTGACTTGCCCGGGGTCACCCAGGTAGTAAGAGCTTGGGCAATATTTGAACCCATAGGGCTAGGGTGTTTCTTTTGTTTGTTTGTTTGTTTGTTTTGCTTTTTGGAGGGCAATTGGCTAGTCACATGGCTAGTTTTTGTGTTAAGTGTCTGAGGCTGGATTTGAACTCAGGTCCTCTTGACTCCAGGGCCAGTGCTCTATTCACTACACCACCTAGCCGTCCCATAGGGTTTTCTTTACCGTACCATGCAGTCTTTCTGGAAAGAGAGATTAGAACCAGACATATACATACACACACATACATACATACATACATACATATACATACATACATACATACGCATATATATATATATACACATATCTGTCTCTAATGGAAGATCTAGGGCCAGAGACCAGACCTGCTGACTCCCAATACAGAATTCTTTCTATGGGAAAAGATGATTCTATCTGGGGAGTGGGGGGAGGCCCTGTCAAACAAGCCTAGGCCCAGAGATAAGGAATGGTCCATTGGCCTGCCCCCGTGGTGATGTGTTTCAATCTATATGCAAATGTGCCCTCTGTTCAGCTCAGGCTGGACTCTTCATTACAGCCCCATGGGTCCCCTGAGAGCAGCTGCATGTAACTCACAGCCTGCCCAGCTCAGGCCCACATGAGAAGTGATGCTAATTATTCAGCAGTGGTAAATGGGGACAATTCATTATGGGAATGGGCCCCAGCTGCTCCAGGGAATGGCCGTATGGGTCCCGACATGCCTTTGGCAGTAAGGCTGTACAAATCTTTTAAAACCCGATTCTCCTTCACCTGCCTGAGGGTGCTTTTTTGGCTGAATGTGGACCCAAGATTGGGGCGTGAGGGGTAGGGGAGGGAAGATGTACCTCCTGAAGGTCTTCTAGCCCTAGGAGTTCATGGTTCCAGAAAAGAGGGTCCGTACCAGTAAAGGAGACACCCTTTCAAAGCGTGGTTTAGAAATGGTCAGGGAAGTGATGGCCATGCCAGAAAGTGGGATTCAGGGCAGCTGACCCTAGGTCGCCACTAACTAAATGTGTGTCCCTGGGTTTGTTACTGAATTTTCTTGGATCTCAAGTAAAATAAAGTAAAATGTGTTTGCACAGGGGAGGGGCAGGTATTGAATAGATGAAATTCCCCTTTTTGTATCCCCAGTGCCACACACAGAACCTTAAATATGATAGGCATTTATCAGGTGATGTTTTGTTTTTTTCATTAAATTGGTCTCTAACATTCCTTCTATTGCTAACTTTCTTAGACTTGATTAGTGCTAGGAGAGAACAAAGGCTTATGGATTGAAACACAGAACAGAAGAGTGAGAGGGTGGTTTCCAGATAGAATTTGTCCCCTTCCCCTTCCTTGGTCCTAGGGATGGAGTGGGGTGGGGGGAGGGCCTGCCTACTCCTAGGAGCTCGGGTCAAGGGGAGGGGGCCAGCTCAGACCTGGCACAAGCTGACACATTCTTTGGCTTGAATCCTGGTGACAAATGAGCTCATTAGTTCCCAAGCAGCCTTGGCCTGATGGCTTCTTTCCCTGCAGCTCCCCAGGGGGCTGCCATAGTCAATTGGCCAACTGGCAGCTGATAGACTGTACTCTTGGGAAGGTAGGAGGTCTCACACCATGAAACAGCACTGGTTTGTTCTGTCTTTTCCTAAGTAAGAGGTCCCTAAGAGTCAGAGTCACACCCCCAAAACCCGTATAACCCAAGCCCTGCATCCATCATTCCACAACTCCCAGAACCATAGCAGGAAGAATGAGGTTCACAAAATAACGTCCCTCAGAGCTGAAGGGACCTAAGAACATTGAACGTTGGTGCTGGAAAGGACGTTAGAGCACAGAATGTTAGTATTGGAAGGAACCTTAGAACACAGAACGTTGGAGCTAGAAAACACATTAGGAATGATTTAATCTAACAGCTTCATTTTACAAACTGGGAAATTGAGGCCAGACAGGGGAGAGAACTTATTGACTCAAAGTTGCACATCAGTGTGTGAGCTGGAATGAGAACCTAAGTAGGTCTGCTGATTCCAGTTCCCTACAGCATGCTAATCCCTAGAACACACCTTCCCTCCCAAAATCACCAGGTCATCCTCCAACTTTCGCATTTTTATAGGTGCCACAACTGAGGCCCAGGGAATATAAATCACTAGCCCGGGGTCACACAGGCAGTTAATGTCAGAGGTGGGATTTGAACCCAGATCCTTTAGACTGGAGAAGAAAGAGTGCACTTTCCATTGTACTATATAACCACCACGGTTTTTAAGAGACTGAAGTGGGCCAGTAGCAATTGAGGAATGGGCCACTCCAGACAGGCATCAGCTTAGACAGACGGAAGACTCTGATCTTCCCAATAATGTCGACTTGCTTGTTCTCCCCAAGAGGAAGAGAAGACACTCCCCTCCCTTATTCTCCCCATCTCTATACTCTGTAGTTCATAGGAATGATGTGAAAATTCCATGAGAGAGCCATGAAAAGGGAGAAGGTCATCTGCCTGGTGCCCACCACCAAGCTTTCCTCCCTCAAGACAAAGCAGAAGTAACATCAGCTGCCTCAACTGAGATAGGCCTGATTGAACCACAACTACCTCCTTCCCCAATTCTGGAACATAGGGTCTCTGAACCAGCATGGACTGGGCCTGACATCACCCTGGTACCTCCATCACAAGGACAACCCAAAAGAGGAGATGTGGGCTAATTGTTAGCTTGCTGCTGCCTTTCCCATCCATGCACTCATCCCCTCTCATCTGCAAAGCGGGGATAATAAAAGTGCCCACTTCGCAGGACTGTTGTCAGATCAAAATTATAGAGATATAGACATAAATAGACAGAGATACAGACACATACATAAAGCATTCTGCAAATATTAAGGCACTACATAGAAGTTAAAAAGAGACTGAGATATGTCACTGATCTTCAAAGGATTAAAGAATAGTCCATGTTCCTGGAACACTTTAATATTTACTAACTAGGTTCCTTACAAGAACTTTATGAGGTCAGAAATGTAAGTATTATTAACTCCATTTTGCAGAGGAGAAAACTGAGACCCACAGAAGGAAGCAGCTTGCCCAAGGATGCCGGATGACTAAGTGTCAGATCCAGGATGTGGGGCTTTCTGCAATTAGACCACAGCTTCGCCCAGTACATAGCATCACTTTATGGCTTTTATGAACTCCAAGGCATCATATACCCCTTTCCCCAAAGTGTCCCCCCCTCCAGTCCAAAGACTTTACCTGTTGTAGAATCACCATTGTTCTTGTTCAAACACATCCGCAGGAACCAGAAACAGATCTACAAGAGGGGAGAGGGAAATGGAGTTTTAGCTTTTGGCTCAGTCTCTAGGCTGGACCCTTTACTCTTGCCAAGGAGAAGGTACTCAGTGTCTCTAGGTGACATGGTGGACAGAGCATCGAGAGTCATGAAGACCTGAGTTCAAATGTGTCCTCAGACATTTACTAGCTATGTGACCCTGGGCAAGTCACTTAACCTCTATTTACCTCAGTTTCCTCATCTGTAAAATGGGAACCATACCTGCCTCCTAAGGTTGTTGTGAATATCAAATGAAATAGTAATTGTAAAGCACTTAGCACAGTGCAGGGCACATAGTAGGCATGATAATAAATGTCAGTTATTATTAATACTATTATTCAGGTTCTTAGCACAGATTTAGAGCTAGAAGGGATCTTCAAGGATCATCTTACAAATGAAGAAATCAAGGTATAGCGAGAAAGGCACAATGACTTGTCCAGGGTCACACAGCCAATATGTCTTCAAAGCAGGATTAGAACCCAGGACTCTCCTTGAGTTTCAACTCCAATGCCACTAAATGATACTGTTTCTGTTTGAATCTGCTTCTCCCTCCCAAGTCCCTCAATGAATCAAAAATCCCTCCTTCAAAGATACAGCCCCTCCAGGATTCCTGCATAGTTCCTCATTCCTGCTTTGAAGACTGTTGAGCTCAATCATTCAAGCCTGACACAACCCCTCCACACTTACATTAGTGCCACACAGCCGGTATTAGCAACAGACTCATTTTTATGTTTCTGTACACAGTGCTTTCATGAAAGCAATATACAGGGAGAAACAGTCTGGATGTTGGAGTCAGAGGGCCTGGGTTCAAATTCATTACCTTGAATAAGTCACTTGACCCCTCCGTGCCTCAGTTTCCTCATCAGTAAAATGGGAAGGTTAGACTAGATGGCCCCCAAATATCCCTTTCAGCCCTAGCTTGATGATATGTTGTTGTTTAGTCATTTCTGGTTGTGTCCAACTCTTGACAGAGAAGCTGGACTGGTTTGCCACTTCCTTCTCCAGCTCATTTTACAGATGAGGAAACTGAGGCAAATGGGGTTAAGTGACTTACCCAGGGTCACACAGCTAGTAAGTGTCTGAGGCCAGATTTGAGCTCAAGTCTTCCTAACTCTAGGCCTGGCGCTCTATCCACTGTGCTACCCCCCTGCTCCATGACCTATTCATTTAATTCAACATTCACTAAGCCCCATCTGCTTGTAAGCACTGAGGAAGAAACGCATTAGAAAAGACAGAGTCTCTGACTTGATGAAGTTTGCAGTCAACTAGGTGATTGTGACACATTTGTAGATAAAAATACACACTGTGCATGAGAAATGCATTAGAGAGGGCACCCCTCCCTCCCAAAAAATGAAAGGAAAAGCCATTAGATCATGCGACATAGTACAAAGAATGATGGACTGGAAGGAGAAATGTGTTTGAATCCTGGCTCTTTTGTCACTAACTGTGTGGCTCTGGGCAAATCACTCTACTCCCTTGGGCCTTGATTTTCTCATTTGTAAAATGGGAGAGTTGGGCTTACTGACCTCTCAAGTTCCTTCTGTCTCAACAATCCTATAAATACAACTACATGGGGAATTAGGTAAAGCTTGCTGGGGAGGCATACATTCTCTGGTTCCTTTAAAAGACAAGTCCAAGACCACTCCATCTTGCCTTAGCTGTGGGCGTCAGAGGAAGGCATTAATCTTTGGCCTTTGGAAGGAAATTTCCAAAATGCTTGTCTCCTGGAACCCAAAGAGCCTGCCCTTGAAATGTATACCCCTTCTCTCCAGCCTCCCTCACATGCCTCTCCTTGAGGCCCGTCAGGGAAGCGGCATCAATTTCTTATACTCTCTCATTCAGAAAGGCACCCCGCTATTTAATCCCCCACCCACTGGGCTGTAACTGGAGCCCTGACCTTCCTTTCCTCTAAGTTACCTCAACCACCCAGGAATCCAACCCTGGGTCATTGGAGGCATCAGATCCAGGTGGATGGTGGGGATGGAACATGTGCAACCTGAGGAGGCCTGGCTGCCTTTGTGCAGAAGCAATGAGAATGGCAGCTGAGGGCTGGAGCTGGCCTGGGGATGAAAGAAAGAACCCTGCATTGTGAGGAGGAGAAGAACAGGCCGTAACTACCAGCTCTGTAGTGGGTTAAGGTGAACACAGTGCTTTCTTCACAAAAGCCCTGGGAGGGAGGAGCCCACTTTAAAGATGAGGAGATTGAGGCATGGTATTAGAAATGAATCATCAGAGTTATGAAACAAGTATTGCAGCCAGGATTTGAATTTAGATCTCCAATGTCCAGGCTATGGGAGGGTGGGGAGAGAGAGAGACAGAGACAGACAGAGAGACAGAGACAGAGAGAGAAAGAGAGGGAGAAACAGAAAGACAGAGACAGAGACACAGAGAGAGAGAGAAGGAGGAGGAAGAGAAAGAGGAAGATGCCTATTTAAAGGTTCACTGTACCCTCAATGGTTCCTTTTCCCATCCTTCAGCTTGAGATCACAAACTCTTAACATGCTACATATCACTTTTAGCTTCTCTCTCTCTCTCCCTCTCCCTCTCCCTCTCTCTCTTCCTTTCCCTCTCTCTCTCCCCCTCACTCCCTCCCTTCTTCCCTCTCTCTCCCTCTGTCTGTCTGTCTCTCTCTCTCTCTCTCTCTCTCTCTCTGTCTCTGTCTCTTTCTCTCTCCTCCCCCTACTTGTTTTCAGTGTCTTTGTTCCTTTTTTCTGTTACCCTCTGCCTTCCGTTCTCAGTCCCTCACTGTCTCACTGTCTGTCTCTCCCTGTACTACTCATTGTCTCTCTTTTTCTCTGTCCTCCTGTCTTGATCTTTCTCCCTTCCTCCCTCGGTCTCCTATGCTCTGTGACATGTGACCCTGAAAACCCTGGGTTCCCATGGAGATGGAGAACAGGCTTAGGGCTGTCCCTGAAAGCCCTGGAAGGGCCCCAGGGCTCCTATTGAAGGGACTGTGGGCCCTCTCCCTGACTAGGCTATATCCCATTGCATCCAAGGGACTTTGAGACCCTGGGGACAGCTCCATGATCTCTCCCTCTCCCAAGTCAAGGATATTGACTTTGCTGAGGATGAATGGTGACCACAAAATCATAGAAACATGATAGAGAGGGAAAAACACTAGCTCTGGAAAAATAGAACCTGGATTAAAATCGTGATTCTGATATTTACTACCCCAGGTGACTTTAGACAAGTTGCTTAACTTTTCTGGGCCTTGGTTTTCTCATGTGTAAAATGAGGCAATTGGACTAGATAGTATCTAAGTCTCCTTTTAGCTCTCAGCCTGGGGACCTACGTTTTCCTTTATATCATTGAAAAAGTTTGCAGTTTTAGCAACCAGTTCCTCTGTGTTGATCAGAATCAGGTCTAGAATAGTTCCTCTCTTGATTGTCCTAAGAATGAAATTATCATGTGGGCAAGCTGAAAATTCATCAGCTTTCCTGCTTTTGGCAGAGACAGACAAAGAAGAGAGACTGACAAAAACAAAGACAGAGAGAGACAGACAGAAAGACAGAGATAGAGAGAGAGACAAACAGAGTGAGACCAAGACAGACAGCCAGAGAGAGACAGACAGAGAGAGAAAGAAAAAGAGACAGAGAGGAGAGGAGAGAAAAAGAGAGGACACAGAAAGAGGAAGATAGTGACAGAGAGAGGAGAGAGATAGAAAGTGGTAGAGAGAAAGAAAAGAGAGTGAGACAGACAGAGACAGAGACAAACAGTGAGAGAGACCAAGAAAGACAGACACACACAAAGACAAAGACAGAGGAGAAAGGAAAAGACAGAGACAGAGAGAAGAGAGAGAGTGAGAGAAAGGGAGAGGGAGAGAGAAAAGGAGGAGACAGGGAGAGAAAGAGAAAGATAGAGACAGAGAGAGGAGAGAGATTGAAAATGGTAGAGAGAAAAGAGAATGAGACAGACAAAAAGAGGCAGAGAGAGGAGGGAGATGCAGAGAGAGAGAGAGAGAAAGAGAGAGAGAGAGAGAGAGAGAGAGAGAGAGAGAGAGAGAGAGAGAGAGAAGGTGTGCAAACAGTTGAAGTTCCACATTTCTACTCTATCACCCCTCCATGCCAGGTTCATAATCTTTTTGCTGAATTCTTTCTCTTGTTTGCGCCTTCTGTCCCGGTTGCCTGCAGGAAATTCCAATCACAGTATCACTTGTTCTTCCACTGATCTCCACTCAAATGCTCTTCACCCGGTTTCCCTGCTCCAGCTCCCAGACTTCTTCACTTTTTTTCTCTCTTCCCCTCCCCTCCCCTCTCCTCTTCTCTCCTCTCCTCTCCTCTCTTCTCTTTTCTTCTCTCTTCTCTTCTCTCCCTCTACCTCTCTGTCTCTCTCTGTCTCTGCCTCTCCCTCTGTCTCTCTCTGTCTCTGTCTCTCTCTGTCTCTGTCTGTCTCTCTTTCTCTCTCCTATTTTGTCATGCAGGCTATTTTGTTTCTTTTGAATAAGCTACATTCTTTCAGGGCCACATTCCATTCATCATCTCATCAGTGATATCAGGTTGACTATGCCTCCTTAGGGTTAGCTCTCTATTTTCCCCTTGCTTGCTACCCATACTTCTGTGGAGATGCCTTGGGTTTCTCTTGGGTGCTGTCTCTGATGAACTACTGGTCCCCTCTGCCGAAATTTTCCATATGTGGTGCCCCTTTGTTTTCTGTAATAACTGGCTTGGCAGATGTATGTGGGCAATTCTCCTCACCCACTCCATTTGTATCTTAAAGCCATTGAGATCTGATTTGCAAGAATGCATTCTTTTAAAAGTAGGCAAGATCAAGTGTCCAAGAAAACCATCATTCCTTGATTTTAAGTTGTGGTTCAGAAATCCAAGTTCTGCTTTTAGACACCATCTTCTTTCCCAGTTGTTCATTTCCACACTTTATCTTTATCTTCCAAAATCCCCACCTTGATGAAAAACCACCTGGGTCCCTAGAACCTTTAGTTTCTTGCTCAGGATCCATGATCCTTCATGGCCTAGTTGCACGCTCCAGGAAGACTACAGGCCTTTCCATTGTTCTTTCAGGCTAACGTTTGGTTGCCTCAGCGTCCCTCAATAGGTACCAGCCCCTGTTATTGATCTTTTAGTTAATTCTCTGACCATCACTGGATGGCCTTTCTCCTGGTGGTCCCTGTGGCTCCTTACAATACAGGAAGTCTTCCTCCTAGGAAAGCTCTCCCCTTGTGAAAAAGAGCCTCATGCCCCTGCACAGAAGAAAATGTTCCAATCGTCCTTCTTCCCCCATCTTCACCATATCATAGTCCTCCATCCTCCAGACACATGTCCAAATGTCACTCCACATCTTCAAAATTTTCCTTTTTTAATCCCTTCTTTGATGTTCTTTAAAGAATGATTTCACTGTCCCTGAGAAAGTTCCTCTATTTCTTTTACCTTCTCCTCTTTTTTTCTCCTAGAGTCAGATCCCGAATTCAAATCCAGCTTCAGACACTTCCTAGCTGGGTGACCCTGGACAAGTTGCTTAATCTCTGTCTGCCTCAGTTTCCTTAGCTGTACAATGAGCATAATAATGGAATCCATGGGGGTAGATAAGATCGCCAATCAAGATGGCATAAAGGATGAAGAGAAGTGGGCCAGTAATATTGAGGGATTCCTTTCCTTAGCGGACATGACTTGAATGAAAATCCAGCTGGGGAGATTGAGAGATAACAGTCAGATATGAGAGCACAGGGTAATGGAAACCTAGAATGGGAAGGTATCCAAGAGCAGAGGGTGATTGACAGTGTCAAATGCTGAAGCAAGGTGGACAGGATGAGGAGTGGGATGAATCCCAAGATCTGGCATTTAAGGGATCCTTGGTCGTCTTGGAGAGAGCTATTCCAGTGGATTACTTTCAAGAGGATAATATTGTCATTTGTCAAATACCCCCTTCATCTCAGGGTGGGCGCCCCTGGCCTGAGCCTTCCAGGACTGATTTCTCAAAGGTCTCCAGAGACCGAGACTCCAAACTGAGCCAGGATACAGTGAACTGAGAGCCTCCAGACTGTGGACAGTTGGGCAGACTCGGGGAGGAAATGGTTCCCCAAATGATGAGTTAAAGGCCCTGTGACCCTTGATTAATCGATTGATTGATTGATTAATATGCCTATCTTCATTCTGGAAACATGCAAGACTCCCACCAATATCATCAACACCTAAGCAAAGGGTTAGGACCGCCCCCCCAGTTACACAAAGATAGACACACAAACACACGTACAAACATATGCACATGTGAAACACATGCACACACACACACACACACACACATCTTTCTGTCAGACTATTTTCTGACTTTAAATGATCAGACTGTTTAGAGAGCTAGAAGGAAAATTTGAACACGGACCTTGGAATACAGACCATACAGACTGTCTGAGCTGGAAGGCATTTAGAATGTAGAGTGTCGGCCCTGGAAGAGGCCTTAGAGTGTAAGATATCCAAGATGGAAGGGATATCAGAGACTAGAGTTCAACCCTCTCATTTTACAGGGGAGGAACGAAGCACCAGAGGAGAAGGGATGGACCCAAGATCTAACCACGGCACCGCTGGGATTTGAACCCACGTTCCCTGACTCTCAGGTAAAGGCTCTTTCAGAGAATCAGAATGAGAGTACATAGGGGCAGCTAGGTGGTGTAGTGAACAGAGCACAGGCCCTGGAGTCAGGAGGACCTGAGTTCAAATCCAGCCTTAGACACTTAACACTTACTAGCCATGTGACCTTGGGCAAGTCACTTAACCCCAATTGCCCTCCAAAAAGCAAAAAAAACGAATGAGAGTAAATAAACATTGATTAAGCACCTACTGTATGGCAAGCACTGTGCTAAATGCTGAGGATATAAAGAAAAGGGATAAGATAGTCCCTGCCCTCAGGGAGCTCACAGTCTAATGGGGGAAGAAAACTGCAAAGAAATGGAAAAGAGGATGATGGGGCAGGTTCCCAGAGCAGGGGCATGATGAAGTCCTGCAGCTGAGGTTGGGAATGATGAGGTGAACGTCCTCAGCGTCCTCCTTCTCCTTGTTCAGACAGAGCTGGCACAGTCACTGGAATATGATGAGATTTGTCTAGTAGGACCTCCTCAAACTGGTTCAGACCCGGGGGCACATTTGCAGAATGTCCCAACTCACAGTTCTTTTCCTACCATCAAATCAATGGCATCTCAGAATGGGGAGGGACCTCAGAGAGGATCCGGCCCACCTGTACCTGAACATCAGTGCCCTTCCCTACGCCATAATATGACATTTGTTATTACTATTGAGTCATTTCAGTCACATCCAACTTTCTGTGACTCCATCTGGGGTTTTCTTGGCATAGATACTGGGGTGGTTTGTCATGTCCTTCTCCAGATATCTTACAGATGAGGAAACTGAAGCAAACAGGGTGAAGAGACTTGCCCAGGGTCACACGGCTCATTGTATGGGGCCAAATTTGAACTCAGGTTCTCCTGACCCCTGAGCCAGTGCTCTATCCATCGAGCCACCAAAGTGCCCATATAATATAGCATAAGCAGGCCTATAAGGGTGTACCAGCACATGCCAGCTCATACTCGGGTTAACTCTCTTGTTTCCCCCGGCATATCTATGTAATCCGGTCATATATACCCCAAAGCCCATCACCCTCACTATGAGATCATCTCTCAAAGATTCACTCAGTAACTATTTACTCTTATCTCGACCTGTAATTCTAACTGACTTGACTTTCTGGTTTCTAACCCTCATAAGGAGCTAACTACTTGTGGGGGCTACTAGAAGCTTAGACAGTAACAACAACAATAAGGCACTTAAACAGTAGAGAGGAGACAGATGAATGATTAAAAGCAGACACAAAGGCACAAAATATAGCAGCCTGGAGCCAGTCAGTAAAGGGGCAAAGAGAAAGTACAATATGTCCTCAAAGTCTTAGTGCAGTTAATATATTTTAGTTAGCTTAAAGCTACGAGGACTCTGCCACTAACCAGCTACATCTTCAACGTTAGGCAAAACCAGTGACTTTAGTTTCTTCGACAATAAAATGAGGGAATTAGAATATGTAATACTAGATTTTAGAATATCTGAGCTAGATGAAACCTTAGACCACAGCCTCTTAGATGAGGGGGGAAAATCTTAGAAAACAGAATGTCAGAGCTGGAATTGCCTCCAGTCCTTTAAGTGATAGATGAAGAAACTGGAGGCCAGAGAGGGAAACGGATTTAACCAATGTCTATCTCCCAGATAACAGTCAGAGGTAGATCCTTTCCAGCTTCAATATCCTATGGATCTAAATGGCTGATAGGGATCATGAAATGGGAACTCTTCCTACTGGAATGATGGTCAGTTAATGCATTCATGAAATGTCATGTTACAGAAAGGCGTGTGCCGGTTGTTAAATTTTCAGTGGGAGTATTTAGCCCTTGGGGATTGGCTTGATTGATAGTGTTACTAGTTGCTGAGCCTAGTCTTCTTGCTGAGCTGAAGGTCGCTCCTTCATCCATATGAAAGGCCTTCCAACACCTGAAGGAAGCCATCACCCCTCCATCCTCTGCTCGCTCCCCAAGTCTTCTCTTTTTCTCAACCTTTCCAGCTCTTTCAGTGATCCTTGCCTGGCCTGGCCTCCAGACCTCTCAGCATCCTGGTTGACATCCTCTGGGGTTAAATTCAATTCACTAAACATTTATTGGGGCAGCTGGATGGTGCAGTGGATAGTGTTTGGCCCAGAGTCAGGAAGATTCCTCTTCCTGAGTTCAAATCCAGCCTCAGACACTTACTAGCTGTGTAACCCTGGGTTAATCCTGTTTGCCTCAGTTTCCTCATCTGTAAAATGATCTGGAGAAGGAATGGCAAACTGCTCCAGTATCTTTGCCAAGAAAATCCCAGATGGGGTCACAAAGACTTGGAAGTGACTAAGAAACAACTGAATAACAAAATCCATTTATTAAATACTTGGTGATTGCTGACCTCTGTGCTAGTCCCAGGGGAGTTTAGATAAGATTTGATCCCTGCCTTCGGGAAACTTAGTCTAGTGGTAGGAATGAGAGATATCCATAAAGCAGTGCCGTTTGAGAGGGTAAAGAAAGTGCTTACTCTGTAATCAGAGGAAAAAGGCTATTGTTGATTAGGGGTGGGGCTCTCTGAGAAATGAGCAGTCCCCTGGCACAGCCCTACAACTTCTTCTGAACCCCAGAAAATGGCAGGGCAGTCTTGATAAACCCATTTTACAGAAGAGAAAGGAGACCCAAACTGGAAAATTGACTCGCCCCAGCTTATCCTATGACAGACCAGGTAGAACCTGAGTATTCTGAGTCCTAGCCCCTTCCCAGCTTGGGCCCAGGACCAGTTGTCAAGAGGACAGGACTTTTTCCCTTTCCCTCTGCTTCTCCTCTCCCAGAACAAAATCATACTCATCCTTATGGTGGTGGTATTCCTAGATCACACAACTGAGAATTGGAAGGGGCCTGAGAAAGAATCTACTCCAATTCCTTTATTTCAGAGAAAGAAACTGAGAGTTGGAGAGGTAACATAACAGATCCAGCCAGTAGCAGTGGTAGGATTCAAACTCTAGGCCTCTGACTCCATGTCTCCTGATCTTTCCAGTACTGCTCTTGTCTATCTGAGCTGCCCAGGTAAGAAACTCCCAAAATATGTACAAGCAGAGCTGACAAGTCCTTCTTCTTCTCTTCTGTCTCTCCTCCCTACAATTAGGGGAAGATCCTCAAGCTGAGGGAAAGGCCATCTGATAACCTTCAATATGAGCCCAGGTCTGCAAGGAGCATGTGTAAACTGGACACCTGATCTGCCTGGGTTAGACCCTCCAACCCACCCATCTGGGTGAGTCACCAACAGGCCTGGCATTTCAGATATCTTACAGTCTTACCTCTCCACTTCCCTAGCCTCTTCACCCTTCCTTGTTCTGTGTACCAGCCAGACCCCATACCTGGCTATACTCTTTTTCCCTTCCCTTCCCTTCCACCCTCTACCCCCAAGTGCCTTCTTGCCCTTCCTTATGACAGGTGCTGGGCCCAGATGTTGTCCCTACCAAACACACCCCTTGACAAAATCCCGTCCATCTTCCAAAGCCCAGCCCAAGTGCTCTGCCCACCAGGTCAAGTCAAGAACCATTGATTAGTGCCAGACACCATGCAAAAAAAAGTCCCTACTCTCAAGGAGCTCATAATCTAATGGGGGAGCCCATCCACCCACAAACAACTAAGTACTAGAAGATGGATAGAGGCTAAATGGGAGATAATGTCAGAGGGAAGACGTTAGCATTATGGAAGACCAGGAAGCCTCCCTTGAATCTCCCCAGGCAATTAGATCTCATCTGCTGCTGAATTCTCTAGTAATGCCTCTTCTTTCATGGCCCCTACCCTTTGCTTTGTATCACAGGCAGCCCCAATAACAGCGCACATCCCCACCCCTAAACCAGTGAGATGGGGCATCCAGGTCGTGTTCATCTCTAATGCCCCATCATGGCTGAGAGCGGGGCTGGCTCTACAAACAGTAATGAACAAAGACTTATTGAACTCAACACCATTTTCTTCAGAGAAGCTCATGAAAAAGAACAAGGAAAATAATGCATTTCTGAAAGGTTTACGCACTGTAGTTCTCACAGCAGTCTGGAGATGTGGGTAGGCCAAGCGTTACTACCCCCGTTTTCAGATGGAAAATACTGAGGCCAGGAGAAGTAAAATGATTTACCCAAGGACACATGGCTAGGAGCCAGGATGTAAAAACCTAAGTAAGTCCAATCCTGGTTCTACTTGTACCATGTTTCGTTTCTGTAAGCACATCCTGGGCATGTACTGCCCTGAAGAGGGGAGAGGAGAGGGTGGTCAGGCCTTCAGGAGCTCACAGTCCAGGGAGCAAGAAAACACTCCCAAGAAGGAAAGAATCTAGAGAACTGGAGCTGGGATGGAATCGGGGGCCCAATTCCTTAGTCCTGAAGCTGCTCTGTGCCCTCCACTAATGGTGCTGGGTATGGTGGAGGGAGAACTAGATCTCAAGTGATGACACCTCCCTAGGTGGGGGATGAGAAGCAAAACTGAAAAGGGACGGGAGAATGAAAGAGGACAGGAGAGGAGAGGAAAAGAGAGGAGAGGAGAGAGGAGGGGAGGGAAGGGGA
>CM053588.1:104241536-104270936 GCA_028646515.1 Pseudochirops corinnae
AACATTTTAAGGTTTACAAAGTGCTTTCCCCACAGTGCCCCAGCAAGGACAGTTATGTAATGAGAGTCACCTACATCTTATAGATAAAGAAACTGATGCTCAGAGAGGAGAATTACTTCCCCAGGGTCATATAGCTCCTAAATGAGAGAACCATGGCTGAAACCCAAGTCCTCTGATGACAAGCTCAGTATTTTCCCCACCAGATTGGGGATCATAAAATCCTAGAATCTTAGAACCCTAGCCTGACTCAGGCTCTCAGAAGTAGGGGGAACTTCTGAAAGCATCTTATGTGATCCAGCCTGTTTCTGACTGGCCCCTTGCCAATCTGCGCGAGAGAGCGAGAGAAAGAGGAAAGAGAGAGACAGAGAGAGAGAGAGAGACAGAAAGACAGAGAGAGAGAGAGCCAGAGAGAGGGAGAGAGAGACAGAGAGGAGAGAGAGAGAGAGAGCCAGAGAGAGGGAGAGAGAGACAGAGAGGAGAGAGACAGACAGAGAGACAGAGAGGAGAGAGACAGAGAGAGAGAGAGAGAGAGAGAGAGACAGAGAGACAGAGAGAGAGGGAGAGAGACAAGAGAAACAGAGACAGAGAGAGAGAGAGGAAGGGAGGGAGGGAGAGAGAGAGGGAGGGAGAGAGAGAGAGAGAGAGAACACTCATTAGGCATTTATAAAGTACTGGGGATATAAACATAAGCAAGTAAGACAGCTCTTGTCCGCAAGGAGCTTATATTCTAATAGGGGAATACAACATATGAAGGAGAATTAGAAAGGAGATTGGGAGTATACATCTGGTGGCATGGTATGGCGGTATCTGGGAAATTACACGTAAGCCTAGTTTTGGGTAAGATAAAGGAAAAAGCTCCTTTCTGAGACCCCAGTATGTCAGGAACCAAGTCGAGGGTTCCTATGGGAGGGAGGTGAGCATGATGTCTGAAGTGCAGGGGGTGCCTCCTTATGTGGATGCATAGATGCTACACCACTCATTTTTTTTTTTTACACATAATTTTTATTTTATTTTACTTTTTAAACGTAAAAAAAATGAACTAAGGCCGGCTAGGTGGTACAGTGAATAGAGCACCGGCCCTGGAGTCAGGAGGACCTGAGTCCAAATCCACCCTCAGCCACTTAACACAAAACTAGCTGTGTGACCTTGAGCAAGTCACTTAACCCCAATTACCCTACCTTCCTCCCTGCCCCCCAAAAATATTAAAATATTAACTAGTAATTTTTTCTCTCACCTGTCTCCCTCTCTAAAAGGAAAAGGAAAAACAAAACCTTGTAACAAAAACTCAGTAGTTAAACAAAACAAATCCCCATGTTGTCCTTGTCCAAATTTTGATTCTGTCTTCCTCCATCAGATGATAGACAGGCTGCTTCATTATTGATACTCTTTGGAATTGCGATGGGTCATTGCTGCACTGCTCATTGTCAAAGACTGTTCCACACCCACTGTGTTTCCTCAGCTCTTCTCCAGATTCAGTCCTGATCCTTATAAATATGCAGTGTTTAGCTTTTATTTTAAAGTTCTTTCCCTATGCATCATTACAATCACTGTGTAAATCATTCTTCTGTTTCTCTTTGCATCAGCTTATACAAATCTTCCTGGTTTTCTCTGAATTAGTTATATTTGCTATTTCTTGTGGCCCAGTAATATTCCATTACAGATTAGTTCCACCATTCCCCCAATCAACAGGCATCCCTTCATGTTGCCAGTTCTTTATGTGCATCTTTGAATATTTTGGTGTGTACAAGCCATTTCTCTCTGTCTTAGACCTCCTTGAGGTATAAGCTTACCAGTGAAATCTCTGGGTCAAAGGGGAAACAGTTCTAATGTTGTTTTTAACGAGGGAAAGACAGATCTAGACCTGTGATATAGTTAGTGTAAAGGAAGTAGATTCCACCTACACTACAGATCTTTTAAGGAATGATCAGAAATACTATATAGGAAATTTTTGTTATGGTACAGGTTGAACTAAAGACCTATGGGGTCCTTCCCAGTTCTGAAAAATCTGTAATTCAATAACTAATTAGAAAAAATTCTTAATGGTACTTGAGATGGCCTTTAAAGTCCCTTCTAGGAGGTCCAAATCTATGATCTTACGATTCCAGTTGGTGGTTTTGTGGGTTGTACACATGATTATGCACATATACATCCTCACAAAGAAATACACACATGACTTACTCCACTGTTAATCTCCTGCTCATCAAATCATCCGTAGCCTACTGCCTCCTAAACAAAGGCCAGTCTGCTTAATCTGGCATCCGCTGCCCTATGTAATCTGTCCTTGTATAATGGTTTTTGCCTCTTTTTTTTTTTGGAGGGGAAGGCAAGGCAATTGGGGTTAAGTGACTTGCCCAAGGTCACATGGTTAGTTTTGTGTTACGTGTCTGAGGCCAAATTTGAATTCAGGTCCTCCTGACTTCAGGGCTGGTGCTCTACATAATCTGTCCTTTCAGCTTTATCTACCCCACTCTTATTTCCGCAGTCTGTGCCCAAACCGGAGAGGAGAGAGACAGAGAGAGAGAGACAGAGAGAGAGAGAGAGGGAGGGAGAGAGGGAGAGAGAGAGAGAGGGAGAGAGGGAGGGAAGGAGAGAGACAGAGAGAAACAGAGAGAGAGGCTCTCTGATCTCATCCTTCCCTCAGCTCCTTGAGAGCAGGGATTATTTCATTCTTTATCCCAATGCCTGGCACAGAGTAAGCACTTAATAAATCTATTGATTGATTGATTTGCGTAGACCTAGAGTACATTCCAAACACATCACCACCTGTCAAAGTCCCCATAACTCACGTCATATGTCACTTCTTCCACAACGCCTTCTCTGATTCCCTCAGCTAAAAATCAGCTCTCTTTCTCAAAATATTGCATAAAACTGTCTCTCTTCTCATGCACTGATTTTATTCAAACTTGTATCATGGCTTGTATTATCTCTCCCCACTCATAGCACAAGGTTCTATGCACAGTTTGTGCTAAATAAATGTATGTTAAATGAACACATACTCTCATACCTATATAAAAGGCAGTTTGATATGGTGGATAGCACAGTAGACTTGTTTAAGAGACCTGTATTTAAATGTCCGAGAATAGATATTTCCTAACTGAAATCATAAACCTAGGGCTGGACTTCCAAGACTATTTAATATATATTTTTTTGTTTTACAGATGAGGAAACTGAGGTACAAAGATGTTAAGAAACATCCCCAAAGTCATGTAGGGAGCAAAATCAGAGTCAGGATTTGAATCTAGATCTTCTGACTTCAGAGTCAGTGCCCTTCCACTGAACCAAGCTGCATCTTGACAAGTCATTGGTTCTCAGAAACCCAGTTTCTAAACCTATAAAATGAGGAGGCATGTTTGTCCTCTGCCTCACAGGTTGTTAAACCTTTGTAATTCTCAAGTGCCCTATTGCTCCAGGGTATGGAAAGACAGCATGGCTTGCTGGGAAGAGTTTGAGATTTAGAGCCAGGAGGATCTGGATTCATATCCAACCTTGGATACCAGCCATGGGACTGTAGGCTAGTCATTTTGTCCTCTCTGCAATGACTGAGTAACAGATGGATATCTATTTGCATTGGTGGTGGTAGTTCCCACACTAAGCAAGTATAGCTCCTGGATATATCTGACGTGTTATTATGTACATTCTGTATGTGCATATACAAATATGTTGTTTCTAACACATACACATGAGTTTATATACACAGATCCATAAGCCCACTTATACATAAGAATGAATAAACAGACATCCGCATACTCACACGTAGTCACATACACATACAAAAACAGATACATATATCCACCAATAATAGCTACTTAAAAAAAAAGGCTTATTGTTGCCTTTTGTTTTTGCATTCCAGTCATTTCCAAATATAACACTCTTCTCTGAGCTTTCCCTGTAACAAAGGGGAAAAAACACATTTAAACAAAAACCCATAGACAGAGTTCACAAGTGTGATAGTGTATTCAACATTCCACATTCATAGTCCCCCACCAATTACTGTTTTCTGTGACCATACCCCCTTCCTTCTAAGTCCATACTCCTGGTCACATCTTGGTTAAAGGGAAGGTATATGAGGCCCAAAGTAGCCTGAAGATACCTCCATTTAGCTCTGAGAAGCCTGGCAATAATAATAAAAAAGAGCTAATATTTATGCAGTGCCAACTATGCTCAGGGCAGCTAGGTGGCACAGTGGATAGAGTGCCCGACCAGGAAAACCTGAATTCAAATCTGGCCTCAGACACTTACTAGCTGTGTGACCCTGGGCAAGTCACTCAACCCTGTTTGCCTCAGTTTCCTCATATGGAAAATGAGCTGGAGAAGGAAATGGCAAACCATGCCAGTGTCCTTGCCGGGAAAATCCCAAACGGGGTCATGAAGAGTCAGACATGACTGAAGTGACTGAACAACAACAATGGCTGTTCCAGGCGCTGTGCTAAGCCCTTTACAAATATGATTTTCTTTGATCCTCACTACAACCCTGGAGGTGGGTACTATTGTCATCTTCATTTTACAGTTGAGGAAACTGAGTGAAACAGAGGTAAAGTGACTTCCCAGGAAATAGCTGAGGCCAGATTTGAATTCAGATCTTTCTGACTCTGGGCTCAGTGCTGTACCAGTGGGAAACATGAAGCTGTTGAGGAGAGCTTGGGCAGGATCCTTCTCCCTCCTGCCTCCCCACAGCCCCAGCCTCCTTCCCTTAGGAGCTGCTCTGTACCTGATCACTAAGAATCATGAGCCCGACTGAGGATTAGGACCAGCGGAGCTCCCTTGGCTCCCTGTTCACCCCTCTCATCATGAGGCCCTGGTGGTTCATTAATTGGCTTCTCTGGTACTTACCAGGCTTCACACAGAGCCTTGTTAGCTACTAATGACCCTCACCGAGTCCTGAAGGAGATCTCAGAACTAGAGAATGATAGTAACTCTGAGGGGATTGGGAAGAGTCCTGGATATGGAGCCAGGGCTTACATCCAAATCTGCTCCTGCCTGGTGATGGGCCCTTGGCACAGTCGTAGGTCCATACTCAAAGGACCTGGGTTTATCTTCCAGTTCTGCCACTTCAGTACCTGTGTGACTTTGAACAAGTCACTTGCCTTCCAAGGGATTGAATAGCTTCATCTCTAAAATGTCTAGGGAGACAGTTTACTGTCTGCCACATTGTACTGCCTTTCATCCCCAGTTTACAGGAGAGAAGACTGAGGTCTGAGGAGTTGAAAGAAACCTCCATAGTTCACATAGCCAGTTATGAGTTGAGGCAGGATTTAGCCCTAGGTCTCCTTTCTTCTATTCCAGTCCTCAACCCTCTATACCACAGTAGCGCTTTCTCTCTCTCTCTCTCTCTCTCTCTCTCTCTCTCTCTCTCTCTCTCTCTCCTTTTCTCTCCTTCCCTCTCCCTTTCCCTCTCTCTCCCCCTCTCTCTCTTTCCCCTCACTTTCTCCCTCTCTCTCTCTCTCTCTCTCTCTCAATAGTGTGTGTGTATACATATCTATATATATATATATATTTATAAATAATTTTAAGGTAGTTTTCATCATTCATTTTATAAGATTTTGAGTTCCAAATTTTTCTCCCTCCCCTCCCCAAGATGGCAAGTAATCTGATACTGGTTATGCATGTATAATTATAATAACTCTTTTTCTAAAAGAAATTAGTTTTGATTTCTTTTCTTTATTGAAATCATCAACGTTTCTCCCAGTATCCTCCATTTTGCCATTTAACAAAGAATATTTTTAAAGAGAAAAAAATCAGCAGAACTGATCAATACATTGAAAAAATCTGAAAATAAAAATGAAAGTCCCCACTTGTGGAGCCCACCTTAGCAAACAAATGAGATGAGTGAGCCTTCGTCTATCTTTTTGGCCATGCTTATCCTTTGTAATTTCACAGCATTCCTTTTTGGTTGTTTTGTCTTTATTCTTTCTGTTTTGTGTGGTTGCCGTGGGGAAAGGGAATAAGCATTTATATGGCACCCACAGTGTGGCAGACGCTGTGCTTTGCAAGTATTATTTCATTTGATCCTCACAGCCACCCTGGGAAGTAGGTACTATTATAATCCTCATGTCACAGATCTGAGGCAAACAGAGGTGACATGATTTGCCCAGAGTCACACAGGCAGTGTGTGCAGTCAAATTTGAACTCAAGTCTTCCCGATTCTGGGCGCGGCGCTCTGTGCACTATGGAGCCCCCTACTGCCTGCTATGTGTATTGTTTTCTTGTCTACTTCGCTCTGTATCAGGTCATGTAAATCTGTCCCTGCTTCTCTGTTTTCATCATGTCTATTGTTTCTACCCTCACAGTAATATTCCATTAATTCACATGCCACAGTTTGCTTAGCCACTCCCTAATTCATACATTCACTTTGTTTCCAATTTTTTGCTACCCCTAGATTGCTATTACCACAGTCACTATTAAAGAAAATTCTCTTTATCATGGAGGATTGACCTGAAGGTCATAGGGTTATAGGATCATTGATTTAAGATTTACAGATGAGGAAACTGAGGCAAACTGAGGAAAGGAAGCAGATGTCCTCTGTACCAGTGGTATTCAACTCAAATAGAAATGGATCTCTGCTGGCTGCATATTGACTTAGAAAACCACAAGTTAACATTATCTATGTTGTATTGTATTTTTATTTATTTTGTTAAATATTAATCTGATTTCTTTACGTGGGGAGTTTTGGGGGTCAGATATGACAGCTCTGAGGTACAAGGCCTATTTCATTCACAGAGTCTCAGGTGGAAGGTGAGTCACCTGGTCTGATTCCCACCTTAGCAACCAATATATTGTCCTCTATATCATCTCCAGAAAAAGGTCATCCACAATTCACTTGAAGACTTCTGCCAGTAGAATGTAAGCTATTTGAGGACAGTGACTGTTTTTTCTCTTGTCTTTGTATTTTCAGCACCACGTACAATGTCTTGTACACGGTGGACACCTAAGAAATGATTGTTGGGTTGTATTGGACTTCCAGTGATGGGGAATTCACTACCTGGTTACACAACTTATTCCATTCAGAAGCTCTAATTGTTTTTGCTCATGGGGAGCTGAAATCTGCCTCTTTATAACTTCCCACTCATGGAGTCAAAGGACCTGGGTTTGTGTCCTATCTGTGTCACTAACTCACTTCATGACCTTGGGCAAGTTATTTTCCCTTTGTGAGTTTTCTGTTTCCTAATCTACAAATGAGGATAATCAGTCTTGTTCCTCTTATGATTGTGTAGAAGAAAGTTCTCTAAACCTTCAGCTTCTGTAGACATTTTATTTTATAATAATAATTACTGAGAGGGTTGTCTCTTGTCTGTCTCTAGGTCATCCCCAACTGGAAGGAACAGGAGTGGGACTCTGATGACCCTTCGAGCTATACGGGCATGTTCCATTTCCATTTTTGGCGCTTTGGAGAGTGGGTTGATGTGGTCATTGATGATCGGCTGCCTACCATCTATAACCAGCTCATCTATTGCCACTCCAATGTTAAGAATGAGTTCTGGTGTGCGCTCATTGAGAAGGCTTATGCCAAGTACGTTCTTCTGTGCCGGGACATCTGTAGGGGCTGGCGGGGGGAGGGAGAGTAGGGGCAGGGGGTTGGGGGGTGGAGGCAGGTGGGCAAGGGGTCACTATAGCAGGGAAGAGGGATTTTGGTCCCAGCTGATTAGAAAGCAGGTAAGTGAGAAAGTTAAAATTAGAAAGATAAAGCATGTTAGTTGCCTAATTATGGGACCAAAATCTCTCTCTTGACATGCAGCCTGTTAAATTTTATAGCTTTTCCAACAGCCTGAATGTATGCATAAGGAACCTTGAGAATGGGGATTGAGTCTTGTTTCATTGACCTTTGTGTTCCACCCTTAGAGCATGGAATGTCAGAGTTGGAAGGGGCCTTAGAACACAGAATGTCAGAGCTGGGGGAGGGCCTTAGAACACAGAATGTCAGAGCTGGGGGGGGCCTTAGAACACAGGATGTCAGAGCTGGGAGGAGTCTTGGAACACGGAATGTCAGAGCTGGGGGGGGGGGCCTTGGAACACAGAATGTCAGAGCTGGGAGGGGCCTTAGAACACAGAATGTCAGAGCTGGGGGGGGGGGGGGCGGCTTGGAACACAGAATGTCAGAGCTGGGAGGGGCCTTGGAACAGAGAATGTCCGAGCTTGGTGAACTTTGGAACTCATCTAGTTAAGTTTCTTCATTTTACTTCTAAGAAAGTGAAGATTCAGACATAAAGAAATGTGTGTAGACTGTGACCGTGAGTAAGGAGCAGAGCTCAGAGCCTAACCCTGATGCTCTTCATTACATTACATTCTGCTCCCTCCTTGAAATGGCCTCATAGGCCTGAGTTGTGGGGGAGGAAGGTGAGAATTGGCCTTCTCTTTCCTTCTCCTCTCATTAGATAATGGTACTGGTTGTTTCTAACACCTGATTAGCTCCTAGGACAATGATTCCATAACATATTTGGCCCAGGGGAGCAGATTGTAGGTCTAAGTTTAGAAATACCTAGATGAAGCGGGTGTATCTCTGCTGTCTAGGAGGGGAGAGTGCTGGTATCAGCTCTGGGCATGCAGACCCTCAGTCCTTTTGCCTTCTCATCTGCCCTTGCATGTGGCCTTTGCTGATGGATGTCCAAGATCTAGGAATTACTCTGAGAATTCTTTCTCTCTGAGATCTGAGGAGGATTTATTCCTTCCAATGTCCCCTTTTCTTCTTCTGAAACATCTTGGAAGGAGAACTCTGGGAGATCAGGCACCTAGTTGGTGCAGTGTATAAAGTGTTGAAATTAGAATAAAAGACCTGAGTGTAAATCCTGCCTTAGAAGCATATTAGCTGTGTAACCCTGGGCAAGTCACTTAACCTATCTCAGTTTCTCAGGGGCTCCCGATATTGGTACCAGACTTAGTCCAGACCTCTGATAGGCTTTAGCCTTATTGGAGCTCAGACTTCCCATTCTCAAGTGATCCCCCGGCTTTAAACCCTGTGAGAACAGGGATTAGAGATGTGCACCATCACACCTGGCTCAGAGACTTTTCCAAGATAAATATCCCTAGTGCTTTCAGCTTACCGATAGTTGGCCTAGACTCCCCTCCCCATCCTGGACATCTTCCTCTAGGCATGCCCCAGTTCATTCATTTTTTCCCTTCTTTCCTTCCTTCCTTCCTTCCTTCCTTCCTTCCTTCCTTCCTTCTCTTCCCTTTTCTTTCTTCTTTCCCTTTTCTTTATCTTTCTTCTTTTCTTCTTTCTTTTCTTTCTTTTTCTCTAATTTTCTTCTTTTCTTCCCTTCTTTCCTCCTTCCTTTCCTCCCTTCCTTCTTCCTTCCCTCTCTCCATCATTCCCTTCCTACATTCTTCCCTTCCTTCTTTCTCCTTTCTTCCTTTTCTCTCTTTCTATCTTCTATCTTTCTTCTCTTTATCTTTCTTCCTTTTTTCTCTCTAATTTTCTTTTCCTTTTTTTCTTTTCTTTCTTTGTGCTCTTCTGTGTTAAAAAACAAAAACAAACCAGAACAAACAAGTCCGAAACTTCTTGAGGCACATCAATAACTCACCTATAACTTTGAGTCTTAAAGGGTTCCCCTGGAGAGGTTAAATGACTTGCCCAGGGTCACATAGCCAGTGTGTATCAGAGCCTATATTTGAACCCACCTGCTCCTGACTCCAAGGTTAGCCCTCTCTCCACTGTGCCATGCTCTCTTGAGTTTGTCAAAATTCTTCCTAAAATGAGACTCCCAGAACTTAATCCAGCAGCACAGATGGGGTTTGATCATCTGATCTGGACATATGCCAATAGACAGAGGGGGCATGTTCCCGAATCCAGGACTCCTCTGGGCCTGATGACCTCTTGAGGGTGTTTTCTGGGTTTTCAATATGGGAAAAAAATGAAAATGCAGAACTTCACAACTCAGGGGCTACCAGAACATGATCCAGGTCCCTAAGGAAATAACATGTCAAAGGCCTAGTGCTCTGAGCATAGAGGCAGGGAGGAGGCCTGCTTGGTTGAACAGAGCCCTGGATTCAAACTCTGAGGACTCTCTGTGTGACCTCTGGCAGGTCTTTTCCTTAGTTAAACCTCTTCCCTCCTCTCTAAAATGTACCCTTTCTGTTTCTCAAAGCTGTGAGGATCCAGTAAAAAGAAGGTTTGTAGACATAGGGGGAGATTAAGATTGTAATAATGGCAGCTTACCTTTCTATAGGATTTCAATGATTACAAAGCACTTTACAGCTGTGATTTCAGTGGATTCTCACAACAAACCTGTGAGGGAGAGAGGCTGGGATTTTTATCCCCATTTTACAAATGAGGACAGTAAGACATCATAAAACTTAGAGTCCGTACTTTACATACCTTGGAAGGAATGACCATCGCCCTTTCTCTCTACTTCCTGACCCCCCACTAGGCTGATAGGATGTTATGAGGCTTTAGATGGGGGCAACACCGCAGATGCCCTGGTGGATTTCACGGGGGGCATCACAGAGCCCATTGACCTGACGATTGAGGATTATGCCAATGATGAGACGTTGCGGAACCAGCTGTTTGAGCGAGTGCTGAAGGTTCACTCTCGTGGGGGGCTCATCAGTGCATCGATTAAGGTGAGAAGCTTAAACTAAGCTCTGAACCTACCACCAACCCCTTGGAGGCCTGAGTCAGGGTGTCCACTAGGGCCAGCCTCCCCCATGGTTTTCATGGGGAGCTAATATGAATGTTGGTAGCTTGATATGTGACCCAGGGAGGCCAAAGAACATGTTCCACTATCTGGATTTCTGAGCCATTGGAGGTGTGTGTGTGTGTGTGTGTGTGTGTGTGTGTGTATGTGTGTGTGTGGGGGGGGGGGAGTGGGGTGGACATGGGACCTTGAGAGGCTACTAAAGAGAACTGAATTTGATGTCAGAGGTCCTGGGTTCAAGTCTTAGCTCTCTCATTTAATAGTTGTATGTACCTGGGGGAAAAAATCTCTTCCTTTCTTTGTCCCTCAGTGTCCCCATCTGTAAATGAGGGTAATTCCATCAATATCTGTTTCATAAAACTTGTATGAGAGAATGAAAAGCCTTTGAAAGCCTTAAAGAACTATCTACGTGTCAATCATTATTTTTTGCTCAGGACAATACTGAGGGATATTACAGGATTTAGAGCTAGAAGTAAGTAGGAGTCATCTAATCCAACCCACTCATTTTACGGATGGGTAAACTGAGAGAGAATATGACTTGCCCAAGGTCACAGTCCCTAGCAAGTAACAGAACCTAGACTTAGTTCATGGTGACAACTCCAAATTCAGTGTTTTCCCCCACCCCTTCATCTTTGGTGGTGGAGGAGAGAGAGTAGGTTGCTCTCCTGATGATTTCCCCCTCCCCCTGATGTTTTCCATGTCACTTAGGCAATGACAGAATCTGACATGGAGACCCGCCTGGATTGTGGACTGGTAAAGGGTCACGCCTACGCCATCACAGATGTGAGAAAGATTCGTCTGGGGCATGGCCTGATGGCCTATTTCAAGTCGGAGAAGCTAGATATGATCCGGTTGCGAAATCCCTGGGGAGAGAAGGAGTGGAATGGTCCCTGGAGTGACACGTGAGTCCTTGACATTGGATGGTGCTTGCAAGGGCAGTGATTAATCTTAGAAATGGAAGAGCAGAGGGAAGAGGTGAAGGAGAGAGAGTTTATTTCTTTGTACCGAGGTCAGGTACTGGGAAGGAGCTGTTGTTTTTGCCAAGAGAAAGAAATTGGGGGATTTGTCCAAATACTTTCATGCCATGTGTAGCATAGGTTGGGGCCAGTTTGACCATGATCATAAGTTGGTGCTAATTAGGCTAAAAGTTAAAGAACAGACCAGAACCAGCCTCTTGATCCTAAACCCAGAATTGAGTCCTAACCCAAGATTAAGCCTTGACCTTAGAATGAGCCGTGACTCTGACTGATCTCAACAGCCTTGACTTGACCCTAACCTGAGCCCCTTCTATAAAACAGCTAAGTTTTAAAAGTTTTAAATTTTTTTTTAAAGGGCTATTGTAAGATGCTTGTCATTTAGTAAAATACAAATATTAATGTTATAACTATAGGGGGAAAAACCGATTTTAATGAGATTATTATTTGTTAAGTAATAGACATTTATATCATGTCACTTTCCCTTCTACCTTGCTCCTTTTTTGGAAATTAGTTATTCCTGTAAGAGCTGTACCAATGCCAATTTGATCTGAGGCTTTGGAGTGTTCAGGGAGATGGATGTCATTGTCCTGTCTCCTCACTGAAGATGGCGTTGTGTTCATTAAATACTCAGGAAATACTTGCTGGTTGAATGAATGAATGAGAGTAATAAATAGAGTCTAAAGATTTACATCACACTTTCTCACAATATCCTTGTGAGGTGCACAAGAGGAAGTATTATCCCCATTTTACGGATGAGGTTCAGAGACCAACTTCACGTGGCTAGTAAGTCGTGGCGCCTAGACTTGAGCCTAGGCAGCTTCTTACTTTAGATCCAAGTGTTCTTTTCACTATGTCTGCATGGATAACTAAATGAACAAGCTCCATTATGTCCAACAACATAACAAGTCTATACTCAGGGACCCACAGACCAGGGAGGGAGAGAGTTCAGCTCTCAGAACAGGGAACATTCAGAACTTTCCAACACTGGGCACACTGATAGAGAAAATAATTAGCCTCATGTTTTCCTTGGCTTGTATGGAACAAATGATTACTCATCTTACCTCAGGAGATAGGTAGTATTATGCAAGCCTGATTTATACCAGATATTCTTCTTACTACTACCTTGATGCCTTGCCTGGAATATTGACATTTCCTCTTCTTGTTATGAGAAGCTCTGCACAGGGAGTTGCTGGGAAATGTTTACAGCTAGCTCTTGGCGGGAGGATTTACACACAGAATGCTTTTAAATTTAATCTGCATTATCAATATTTTCTCCATCACTTTATAAAGTCAAGACAATAATTGAAAAAACAAAACAACAATAAATCAAACTTGGATTTGTAGTGTTGGCCAGTTTCTGAGATGTATGTATTACACTGAAAATGTAACAATCTCAACAACTCTCAAACAAGTTCAAGTTGGCTCCAGTACACTGCTGACTGTAAAACATAGTGGGTAGGGTACCTTGAAGTCAAGATTACTTGGATTCAGGTCCTACCTCTGACACATACTCACTGAGAATCTTGGGCAAGTCACTTCACTTCTTAATGCCCTGGGATTAATCTCAACATGTTTAACACTGAACTTCTCTTCCCCCCGCCTTCCAAACCCTCGCATCTTCCTATCTTCCCTACTATTATTAAGGGTACCACCATCTACCCTCCACCCCCCTCACCCAGGCTCATAACCTAGGTGTTATCCTCAACTCTTCCTTCTCTCTCTCTCTCTCTTTCTCTCTCTCTCACACACACACACACACACACACACACACACACACACCCCTTCCCATATCTAATTATAGCCAAGTCCTCTCTAGTCTGTCTTACTATGTCTACCATATATAACATATCTTGTATATACCCTCTTCTCTCCTCTGACACCATCACTGCTGCTGTGTAGGCTTTTATCACCTTGCACCTAGACTATTGCAACAGCCTGCTGGTTTGTCTCTTTGCCTCTTCTCTCCTCATTCCAGCCCATCCTCCACACAGCTGTCAAAATGACTTTCCTAAGGCGCAGGTCTGAACATGTCACCCTGACATCCCACCAACCCTCACTCAGTGACCTTCAGTAACTCCCTATTCCTTCCAGGATCCAATATGACTCTTTCATAACTTGGCTTCTTCTTATCTTTCCAACCATCTCATACTTCACCGCCCCCTCCACATACTCTGTGATTGAGTAACGCTGACCTCCTTGTTTTTCCTCTAACACAGTACTCCATCTCCCAGCTACAGACATTTTCACTGGCTGTCCTGTTTGCCTGGAATGCTCTCCCTCCTCATCTCCAGTTCCTGACTTCCCTGTCTTTAAGTGCCTGATCCCCCTTACTGCCAGTGCTTTCCTACTGAGGGTATCTCCAATTTATCTTAGATATCTCTTGTCTGTACATGGTTATTTAAATGTTGTCTCCTCCATTAGACTGTGAATTTCTTGAGAGCAGGGATTTTTTTTTTTTTTTTTGCCTTTGTAGCTTCTGCACTTAGCCCAATGTCTGGCATGTAATAAGTGCCTAATAAATGCTTATTGACTTTAACAGATGCTCGATGACTTGGCTGTCATTTGAAGAGTAGATCCCCTTCTTCATTGGTAGAAGGATTTCCTCCCTGGGAGCTCTCTGTAGCAATTAAATCTTAGATCCAGTTTGAAAAAACAAAAACAAAGAGCTCATCATCTTTTGTCTAATTTCTAATAAATTTCATTTATTCATTCATACATTCATGATCTATAAGTACCTGCAGTGTCCAGAGCCTGTGCTTAGAGCTAGAACAGATCTAAATTGAGGGAGGGCATCAACTTTTTCCCCAACAGAGCTAGCTGATAGTCTAGCAAAGGGATAGAACACACACAAGTAAGTGTAATACACAGCCATATCTGATCAGGTAATTTGAGGGGCATGAAATCTACTATCTCTTTGTCTAACCAATTCTCTCCACCCACACCCTGATTTCCTCCATATTTCACAGTTCAGAGGAATGGCAGAAAGTAAGCAAAAGTGAGAGGGAGAAGCTGGGCGTGACTGTGAAGGATGATGGAGAATTCTGGTGAGTTTTACACACAGGGAGACACAGAAGGTAGTCTGGGGGAGACTTTGATGCTGAGAGCTGAGTACAGGGAGAGATTCATCTAAGGCCAAGTGAGTTCCGGAAAGTCAAGATGGCCCATGGCACTAGAAATGGTACGCAATTGGGGAGTCAGGAAAGACCTAGATTGTGGTCCTACCTCTTCCATAAGCTTATTGTGTGACTTTTAAGGAGTCCCTTCCCTTTTCTGGGTTTCTCTACCAAGGCCTTCAGCAAATGTATTTCAAGTGCTCAGTAAATGTGAGGGCTCTCTTAAGAGGATAGTTATCCTTTCTATGCATAAAACTTTTCTTGGATGCTTTCACATCCATTAAGTTACAATCACAATAGCTTTCCCATTTCCAAAGCATTTTAAAATTTATATAAAGCACTTTACATATATTACCTTTCTTTGTATCCCTAGCACTGCTTAGCACAGTGCCTGTCTGGTGAAGGGTAAACTTAATAAGTGCTTGTTTATGGATAGGTTGGTCCTCTGAGGAAGGTACTTACCCTCACTTGAGCAAGAAGGGATAAAAATGAAACATTTCCTGACTTTAGTGAGACCAGAAATATGTCTACATAAATAGACAGAATATGTATATGAAGAAAATACAAGGTCATTGGGTGGCTGGCGTGGTGGAGACCCTAGCCACCTGAAGAGATCGGAAGATGCTTCTTGTAGGAGATGGCCCTTCAGTTGAGTTTTGAAGGAGGATCTGGAGCTTCCAAGAGATGATGAGGAAGAAGTATGTTTCAGGAGGGCATGGGACACAGCCTGGGCAATGACTGAGCTTTTTTCTCAGTTTTTTCTCTCCTTATTTTGTAAGGATAATAAGTAAAAAACCTGAGATCCAGTAAAGGAAAGTGATTTATCCTAAGTTCCACTCTGATAACCCTAGGATTACCAGAACTGGGATCCTCATGAATCTCAGACTGGAGTTCCTTCTCCCATATCCCACCAAATCCCTGGTTTTAGTGCCATTGGAATTAGAAGAGTCTTTCCAGATTGGGGGGGGGGGGAGTGGGAAATCCCCCTCTCCCTCTCTGGCATGTTGGCTGGTGCATCTCTCACCATAACCCCTTCACCCAGGATGACATTTGAAGACCTCTGCCGCTATTTCACGGACCTCATCAAGTGTCTCATCATCAACACATCCTACCTGAGCATCCACAAGACCTGGGAGGAGGCAAAGATCAAAGGGGAGTGGAAGTATCATGAGAATCCTCTGAAGAACCGCACTGGGGGCTGTATCAACCACAAGGAGACCTTCTTCCAGAACCCCCAGGTGAGCTCAGAGTGAGGAGCCACATACATACTCTGCCTTCGTATCCTCTCTCTTCTCTTTGCAGGTACTTTTTACTTCCTGTCCCAAACATATGGGGTATCCCAAAAGTCTTAGTGCAGTTCTAAGCTAAGATTTTGGGGACACCTTGTATATACGAGCCATGCCACCTGTACCCTCGAGGGAGGGGTGGGAAGGGTGAGAAAAAGGGTAAAGGGGCAGCATAGTACAATCAGTAAAGCAATACTTGATGAAGAATTAAGAGATCTGAGTTCATATTCCAGCTTTGACACAGAATTGTATAACCTTGGGCAAACTGCCTTATATCTCTGTATTTCAGTTTCTGTCTTTGTGAAATATAGGAAGCATTATGAAGTGCAAAGAGCTCAGAATAGATGAGGCACAGGTTTCGGCATTAGTGTTTATCGACTGTGTGACCTTCTTGCCCTGAGCCTCAGTTTCTTCATCTCTAAAATGGGGCTTCTAGCAGTTAGCACTACCTATCCCACAGGATTCTAGGGAGGAAAATACTCAGCACACCAAAAGGCTCTGTCATTTTCCTTTAGGACTTGAAGAATCTAATTCCATGAGTCCAGATCCTCCACCAGCAATACCCTTTTATAGGTTCTTATTGATAGATTAATATAATAGTAATTATAATTATGTATATATAATTATAATAATATAAAAACTAATAATAGATTCTTATTGACAGTTACTATAGCCAACACATTTGTCCTTCTGCAGATCAGCCTGATGATATACTGCTTTAAACTAAGGGGAGCTGGTTCTTGGTCAGTAGCCACCCATCATATTCATACTCAAAACCTTTCCAGCCTTGTAGGACTTAACGGATAGATCCACTGCCTGGCTCTGCAGTGAGGGCTGAATCAGATTGAAATGTAAATGGGACGTGTTGAACAAAGTAAATAAAAATGGTAACACAACATAGGTATTTTAATTTGTAGTGTTCTAGGTCAATTTGCAGCCACAGAGACTGTTTCTAATTGAGTTTGACACTCCTGCTTTAAGACACCAGGGTCACCTCCCTTCCCTGCTGGGGTAGAAGTAGACAAAGCCAGTGGAGGCCATTCATTATTGTCTATAAAATGGGGGGAGGGGGCTACTGGGTATTATGGTGATTATAATTTAACACCTATAGCTCAATTCTTACCACACAAGCCTTGTACACAAAAGCACTTGGCCCGCTTCCTGCACAACTTTGACTTCCCTAACCCTAACAGTCAAACCTTTCTCTGTTGTTACCTACCATCTTACAACTCCCACATCCCGCGTTGTCTCCCTCCATCTCCTCTCCACCTCTCTACATCTCTCTCTCCTTCTCTCCCTCCCTCTCTTTTCTCTGTCTCAGTCTCTCTTCTCTCTATCTCCTGTCTCTTTCTCTCTCTGTTTCTCTCTCCTTCACTCATTCTCTCCTTTCCTTCCTCCTGCTCTCTGTTTCTTTGTCTTAGTTTCTCCTCTCTCTCTTTCTCTATTTCCTGTGTCTCTCCCTCTCGCTTTTTCTTTCTCTGTATCTCTATTTGAACTTCCTTCTCCTTCCCTTCCTCTCTCTGTTTCTCTGTTCATCTCTCCTCTCTCTATCTCCTTCTGTCTCTTTCTCTGTCTCTGTCTCTGTTTCTCTGTTTTCATCTCTTTCCCTCACTCCCTCTCTCTTTCCCTCCTTCTCTTTCTCTCTACCTCAGTATATCCTCTCTTTCTCTGTCTCCTGTATTTCTCCCTCTCTCTTTTTCTTTCTCTGTATCTTTCTCTGTATTCTCTCTCTGCCTCTCTCTCCTCCCCTCCCTCTCTCTGTCTCAGTCTCTCCTCTCTTTCTCTGTCTCTGTCTCTCCATCTCTCATTTTCCCTCCTCCCCTCCCTCTCTCTTCTCCCCTCCCTCTCTATTTCCCGTCTCTCTCCCTCTCTCTTTTTCTCTCTCTGTATTCTCTCTCTGCATCTCTCTCTGTGCCACTCTCTCTCGGCTCTTTCTCTCTATCTCTCCCTCCTTCCCTCCCTAACCCCTCCCCATGTCCAGGGCTATACCTCCTTCATGGAATCATAAAGTATCAGATCTAAAAGTGACTCCAGAGAACAAGTAGTTCAACCTACACTTAAGCAGGAATCCCTCCCACAGGATGCCTGCCAAATGGTCCTCTGCCTTCTCCTTGAGTGATGGAACCTCATCTGTGAAATAAGGAGATTAGACTTGGTATTGCTAAGGTCCTTCACAGCTCTCATATTCTAAGAGTCTTTGAACTACTATGTCAGGAATATTTCTCAGTTTACCCTTATAACTGACTATGGGTCGACCACTTGACATTCTTCAGCCTCAACTTCCTCATCTTTAGAATGGGTGTAATCTGTCTACATCGCAAAGTTGTGAGAACCAAATTAAACTGTCAGTCATTGTCATAGTCGTCGTCATCATCATTATCCTGATTTCAGTGTGACTCTACACAGGTGCTCTGGCCAACTTCCTGAGAGCAAGAGGTTCAGACAAGGTGACAACTTGTATTAGATGGGTTTCCTGATCTGGGATTTTGCTATATTAATGAAATCATGGCTGGTCCTGACCTGTTATTATTCATGTTGTTATTACCTGTTCCCTCCCCCTACTGACTATTTGTCTTTCTAAACATACCATCTTAGATTCCCCAGATAACATGATTTTGAGACAGATATAGTGGAAAGAGCCTTGGATTTAGAGTTTAAGAGTCTGAGTTTGAATCCTGACTCATTACTTAGTGCCTTGGGCCAGTCACTTCTACTCTTGGGACTCATTTCTTAAATGAGATGGAGTTGAACTAGACAGTCTCTGTGGCATATGCCAGCTCTTCAGTGCTCTGGTCCTTCTTTCATGAATCTGAAGCCTTGTCCTCCTTTTCCCCTTGTCCCCAGTATGTGTTCAATGTGAAGAAACCAGGGGATGAGGTGCTTATCTGTCTGCAGCAGAAAACAAGGCGGACCACCCGCAGGCAGGGCAAAGCTGAGAACTTGGCCATCGGCTTTGACATCTACAAGGTAAGCAGGTCCTATTCCCCTAGTGGGGAGGTTCCCTTTTTACTTAGAAAGGATTCCCAGGGATCATGAGTGACCCCATTCTCTGTCCCTGGGGAAGGTGAGGATGGTGGCAAGGGGAGTCCAAAGTTCAGGCTGTTGAGTTGTGCTTAAATCCTATAGAATGAAACACTTGCTTACGCCTGGATTTTGGGGTCCACACCCTGGTTTATTTCTGGGCTTGCATTAAGCTGGGCTGAACAGTAAGAACATTGGAGTCAATTCCCCAGCTCCTCATTAGAATAGCTCCACCCCTCATTATAATATTCATTCTTATTAAATGTTAACCAATCAGAGTTGATTACCATCTGTCAGGAACATCCACTCTTCCAAGGGCATATAAGTGTCAATAAGCCGCCATGATCCATCTTTAGTTCATGAGAGACAGACAAATGATTAATCCTTTTATTAAGTATTTGCTAGCCATAATTAATAAAATGATTAATTGCCCAGAAACAAAGTCTCTTGAACTTTTTATACATCCCACAACCTTAGCTGTGCAACCTAACCCATGGTGTGTTCATTTGTAATAGGAGGATAATACAGGGTTGTGCCCCAAGTCTTAGTGTGATTTTTGTTCTAAGCCGCACTACGACTTTTGGCACAGCCTGTGTTATCTGTCGTGAGGACCAGTGAGATAATGCACATAAAGCACTTTGCAGACCTTCATCATATTATCAGGGCAGTGATTATTTTTTCTCTTGTTGCTGTGATGCCCTGCTCACCTGCCCACTCCCCCCAAATCTGCAGCTCTTTCAAGTTTCCCTATCTATATTGATGGCGACAAAAGCCTCTTAGTCCCTCTGAACCTCAGCCATCTGATGGCCTGAGCCTGTGATAGGCTGGACATCTGGGGACTCTTTCCTTTTCTTGTGTCATGGCCTCCTTTGGCAGTCCATGAAATCCATGGACCCCTTCTCAGAAACATGTTTTTAAATGCATAATTTACCTAGGCAGTAGGTGCAGTGGGTAGAGCATCAGGCCTGGAGTTAGGAAGACTTGAGTTCAAATCTGGCTTTAGACACTTACTGTCACCTAACTTTCTGTCTGCCTCAGTTTCCTCATCTGTAAAATGGGCACCATAATAATAGCACCTATTTCCTAGGGTTGTTGTGAGGACCACATCAGATAATAATTGTAAAGCGTTTAGCATAGTGTTTGGTAGATTTGGCTATCGTTCATAGAACAGCATCGTGTCTAATGCCTTAGGGGTGCTTAATAACTTCTAATACATAATAATAATAACTAACATTCATATAATACTCTAGCACTTAGCGCAGTGTCTGGTTCCTTGTAGGTGCTTAACAAATTTGAATAAAAATAACAGTAACAACTAGCATTTATGTAGCACTTACTGTATGTCCCGGGAGCTGTGCTAAGTGCTGGGGAGACAAAGTTCCACCCCTCCAAAAAAAAGGCAATACAGTTATCAAAATAATTTTAAAAACCTGACATTCATAGACCCCAGGTTGAGAGCCCCTGACCTAATAGACCAGGATCTTACATCATATACCAAGATAAGGTCAAAATGGGTACATGATTTAGAAATAAAAGTTGATACCATAAGCAAATTAGGAGAGCATGGACTTATTTACCTGTCAGATCTCAGGAGAAGGGAAGAATTTATGACCAAACAAGACCAACATTTATGAAATGCAAAATGGATAATTTTGATCACATTAAATTGAAATGTTTTTGCGCAAAGTCAACGCAACCAAGATTAGATGGGAAGCAGAAAGCTGAGAAACAATTTTTATATCTGGTGTCTGATAAAAGCTTCATTTCTAAAATATATAGAGAACTGAGTCAAATCTATAAAAATACAAGTCATCCCCCAATTGATAAATGGCCAAAGGATATGAACAGGCAGTTTTCAGATGAAGAAATTAAAGCTACCTACAATCATATGAAAAAAATGCTCTAAATCACTGTTGATTAGAGAAATGCAAATTAAAACAACTCTGAGATACCACAACACACCAATCAGATAGGCTAATGTGACAAAACAGGAAAATGATCAATGTTGGAGAACATGTGGGAAAATTGGAACACTAATGCATTGTTGGTAGAATTGTAAACTGATCCAACCCGCATTCTGGAGAACAATTTGGAACTATGCCCAAAGGATCAAACTGTCTATATCTCAAAGAGATCATTAAAAATGGAAAAGGATCCACATGTACAAAAGTATTTATAGCAGCTCTTTTTGTGGTGGCCAAGAACTAGAAATTGAGGGAATGCCCATCAGTTGGGGAATATCTGAACACGTTGTGGTATATTAATGTAATGAAATACTATTGTTCCGTAAGAAATGGCGAATAGGCAGACTTCAGAAAAACCTGGAGAGACGAGAGACTTACATGAACTGGAGATGGGTGGGATGGTAGAAGGAAGGGCAAATAGGAGGAGGGGTTAATCAGAAGGAAACACTTTTGAGGAGGGACAGGGTCAAAAGAGAGAATAAAGTACATGGGGGAATAAGATGGAGTGAAATATAGTTAGTCTTTTCACAACATGACTGTTATGGAAGTGTTTTTGCATAACTATACATGGATAACCTATATCAAATTGCTTGCCTTCTCACTGAGGGTGGGTGAGGAGGGAGGAAGGGAGTGATTGTGGAACTCAAAAGTTTTAAAAAGAAATGTTAAAAATTGTTTTTACATGCAGCTGGGAAATAAGATATATAATCAATGAGGTATAGAAATCTATCTTGCCCTACAGGAAAATAGAAGGGAAGGGGATCAGAGAAGGGGGGGTGGTGATAGAAGGGAGGGCAGTTTTGGGGAAGGGGTAATCAGAATACACATTGGGGTCGGGGAGGAGAGAGAGAGATGAGGAGAAAATTTGGAACTGAAAATCTTACGGAAGTGAATGTTGAGAACTAAAAATAAATTAATAGGAATGGGGATAATAAAAAATTACATTTTGTATAACTAAAAAAAAAAGACTTACATGAACTGATGCTGAGTGAAGTGAGCAAAACTGGGAGAACACTGTACACAGTTACAGCAACATTGTGCAATGATTGACTTTTTTTAGACTTAGCTTTTCTGAGCAAGGCAATGATCCAAGACAATTCCAAGAGACTCATGATGGAAAATGCTATCCACATTGGAGAAAGAGCTATAGAGTCTGAAAGCAGATTGAAGCATTCTATTTTCTCTTTGTTTTGTTGTTTTTTGTTTTCCCCTTTTGTTCTGATTCTTCTTTCACAACATGACTAATATGGAAATATATTTAGTATGATCATACATGTATAGCCTATATCAGATTGCATGCCATCTTGGGGAGGGGGGGAGGGAAGGAAGGGGGAAATTTATAAATATAATATAAAATAATATAACATAATAATATAAAAGCAAATATTGAAAACTAAAAATAAATAAATTTTTTAAAAAATAGAACTCTGGCCTAGTTAGCCTCCATCAGGTCCAGTCTCCTCATCGGTAATATGGCAACCAGTGCCCTGCCTTTACAGGGTTGTGGGGAAAGCAGTTTGCTACACAAAAATAGCTTCTATAAATGTGGTTTGTTATATTTTTCTCACCTTCAAATATTTCCTCTCCCTTACTCTTAATATTCAGTCAATTGCCAAACCCTATTGGTTTTCCTTGAGTTCATATCTCTCGTACCCATCCCTTCTGATCTGTGTAATCCAACCAAGAACTCTTGAGTCATGACCACTCAACTAGCAGTCAAGAGACATAGCATAAACTTACTGTGTCATCTTCCACCTCCCTGGCCTCCTCTTCCTCATCTGTCAGATGAAGGAATTCTGTTAAATGCCCTCTGAAGCCCCTTCTAGCTTGGATCTTTGGTGGGCTAAATTCACTTCCAGATCTCATGTTCTATGTTCTAAGTTCTGAGACCCTTTCTGTTTGTGGCATATTGCATTCTTTGTCCAAATAACCCTTCCCAGTCCTCATCCTTGATTTTGTAAGCAGAATTTTGCTGGGGCTAGGTCATACTGACAGTCTACTTGGGAAATTTTAAGGGTAAACATTTATGTCTCAAAAATCAGCAAATCACAAATCAGGGCTTGCTTGCTTGTTTTGTTGATTGCCTAAGCTTAAGAAAGTGATGGAGAAACTGTTAATAATTCAGATTAAACTTTTAAATTAACCTTAGAAGTATGTCATTCATATACTTCTCTCCACTCACCTTCCCCCAGGAACATTGTGGTCATTAAAATATTTACCAGCATGCCTCTGGTTGGAAGGTCCATCCCATATTCTGTATTTTAAGGCCCCTCTCAATTTGGACATTCTATGTTTTGCAGTCACTTCCAGCTCTGACAGTCTAAAACTTTTTTTTTTTCGAGGTTTTAGATGTTGTTCTTAGGTCACTACCACTTATCAGGTTCTGAGGATCCTAAGGTTATCAAGGGATTAAAGGTTCAAATTCCATCCCATTGGGCTACCTTAGGGAGGAATGTGGGGGCAGGAGGTGGTGAGTGGGAAGCTAGGGTATGGGGAGACCTGGGAGTGAGAAAGAGTTTCAGACATGGTTATCTCTACAGGTGGAGTCGAACCGAAAGTACCGCATGCATACTGTCCAGGAGAAGGCAGCTGGCTCTATCTACATCAATTCACGCAGTGTCTTCCTGAGGACTGAACAGAAAGAGGGCCGGTATGTCATTATCCCTACCACCTTCGAGCCAGGCCAGACATGTGAATTCCTCCTCAGGATCTACACAGATGTGCGTGCCTCCTGCCAGTAAGTGCTTGGGGTTGGGAGGAAAGCGGAGTGGCTACGGGGAGAATTTGAAAGAAGAGGGCTTCCTTGTTCCCTGCCCAGAAACTCCCAGTTGAATATAATAGTCTCACCTGTATGACACTTTTAACTTTGTCCAAAGTGCCTTATTTGGTAAATAGGATGGGGAAGATAATAATTCCTATTTTATGGAAGAGGAAGCCAAGTCTCAGAGAGAGGAAAGGTCCACTTGCCCTGGCTCACAAAATGAAATAATGGTAGACCTGGGGCTGCAATCTGGGTTTCCATGAACTGAAATAGTTGCTGTCTATACTGTTTTCTTGGTTCTGCTTACATTATTCTGCGCTCGTTCATGGAGATCTTTCTATACTTTTCTGTATTCATCACACATGTCATTCCTTACAGCACAGTAATATTTATTACATTCAAAGCCCTTCATAATCCAGCCCCCTCCTACTTTTCCATTCTTCTTACACCTTGCTCCCCTACACATACTCTCCTACACAGTGACACTGGCCTCCTGGCTGTTCTACAAACAAAATATTCCATCTCTCAGCTGCTGGCATTTTCTCTGGCTGTTCCCCATTCCTGGAATGCGCTGCCTCCTCCGCTTCAACTACTGACCTCCCTGGCTTCTTTTAAGTCCCGACTAAAATCCCACCGTCTGTGGGAAATCAACTCCTCTTAATTCTGGTGCTTTCTCTCATTTGATGATTTCGTATTTATCTTGTACGTAGCTTGCTTTGTTTGCATGTTGTCTCCCCCATCAGGTCGTAAGCTCTATCCTTGGCACTCAGTGCAATGCCTGGCTCATGGTAGGCACTTAATAAATGTTTCTTGAACAAATCAATGAATATTCACTTACTGCAGTTTATATAGCCCTTCCTCAGTCAATGTACTGCTACCAATATTTTGGTGTCTATAGTGACTTTCTTCTTGTAGATGGCTTCTTTGGGGTTTAAGTAAAGTAATGGAGTCTATAGTTCAAAAGGTATGAACATTTTGGTCACTTTATTTGCATAATATCAAATTGCTTTCCAAAATGATTGTATAATTTCACAACTCCACCAAAAATGTATTAGTATGCTTGTCATCCTACAACCCCTCCAACATGGACTATTTTTTCAAAAAAATAAGTTTTTGTTGATATTTTCAGTTTCTTACATCTTCATAGTTATTCTGAGTGTCCCTCACTCATTCTCTGTCCTAGAAAATCACTGCAAATGGCAAATAGTATTTTTTTTGAGAGAAAAAGTCACAACTGATAGATATCTTGAAAAAGTCTGAAAACAAAACGTTGACTATTGCAATGTTTTGGTAATTTTTGCCAACTTGCAGGATGTGAGGTGAAATCTCACATTTTAAAAAATTTGAATTTCTCCTTATTAGTGATTTGGAACATTTTTTCATGTGGTGGTGAATCCTTTGCAATTCTTTTCTTGAGAACTGTTTGTTTATATCATTTGATTACTCATCTGGTGAGAGATGACTGTTAGTTATATTCAGATATTTAATAACAATAAAAATTATTATTATTATTGATTGTTTCTATATCTTGGATAACAAAGCCATATCACAGAAATTTGATACAAAGATTTTCCTCCCATTCTATTGCTTTCTTTCTTATTTTAGATTCATTAGTGTTGTCTGTGCAGAAGCTTTTCAGTTTCATATCATCAAAGTTACCTATTTTATCTTTTGGGGTTGCCTCTTTCTCTAGTTGATTAAGAATACATTTCCTACCCGTACCTGTGAGACGTATACTATCTGTTTCTCTTTTAATTTTTTTATAATCTGCCCTTTAATATTAAGGTTGCATTTCCATTTAGATTGTATTGTGGAAAATGATATAAAGTGTTAGTCTAAGCCTAATTTCTGCCAAATTGATTTCTACTATAACTGGCAGATTTTGTTAAATAAGGAGTTTTTTCCTATGTAATTTCCACTTTATCAAACACTTCATAGATTGGATAATAGAATTTAGAGTTGGGAGGAACCAGTGAAATTCTCTATCCTAAATCCCTCATTTTATGGATGAAGAAGCTGAGACTCAGAGCAGTGAAGCAGACCATCTGAGACATCACACAGGAAGTAGTGATGGGTGATCAAGAACATGAGACTTAGGTATAGGTGGTGCAGTGGGTCAGAGGCTAAACCTGGCATCAGGAAGCCCTGAATTCAAATCTAGCCTCAGGCACTTACTAGCTACATGATGCTGGTCAAGTCACTTAACCTGTCTGCCTCAGTTTCCTCATCTATAAAATAAGGAAAATAATAGTACCTACCTTTCAGGTTTCTCTTGAGTCTTGTATGAGACGCTGTTTATAAAGTGCTTTGCAAACCTTAAAGTGCTGTGTAAATTTAGCCATTCTTGTTTCCCAGGATGTCCCAAAACTCTTAGTGCAGTTTTTCTTAAATCTTACAACTATACTAAGAATTTTGGAGTACCCTATATATATCTGCCAAAGCCAGATTTAATAGAAGGTACCTACTGCTAGAATACGAGCAGTAGGTAGGTCCAGTAATTCATAGGATGTGATATAAGAATGTAGCTCTCCAATGGAATGTCCTTCGTGGAAGAATTGAAATTCCCTTTTTACCCCCTCTTTACTCTCCTGATTCTTGATCTTGCCTTCCTTCCCTTACTCCCCCAAGCTGACTCCTGTCTCTTTCCTCATCTTTTCCTCTCCTTCTCACCCCCTATTCCATTTTCTCATTTTCTATTGCTTCTCCTCCCTCAGGGAATTGCACCTGGATCAGCCCCGCCATTGGTGGTGGAATAGAATATTCGGTTATCCTCAAGTTGTGTCCCAGGTCCATATCTTCAAAGCTGAGGGGCTGAGAGATTCCCCTTCAGAAGGTAGGTGTTCTTGCTCTTTGCCCCACTTCCATCCTCTCTGCTTCTTCCTTGGGTTGTCATGATTTCTCTTCTTCCCACTGAGATCAAAGCCCCGGCTTGGCCCAGGTTAGAATAGTTTGGGCAGGCTGAATGTTGAAAGTTGAGACTGGTGAATTGCTTGAATTTAGGGTTTCTGAGCTGCAATAGGGTTATAGCCCATCAAATTTGCACACTAGCTCCTGCCCCAATATGGTGAGCCACTGGGATCAGAGTGCCCTAGGCTGCCTAAGGAGAAGCAAACCTCCCAGCATGAACTCTTCAGTCTTGGCAAGATGAGGAAACTCAATTTAAAAATTTCAAAAAAAAAAGACAGACTAGGTAGACACTAGGCATTGTGATATCTAAGGATCAGCCCCCATCTTCCCAATCCTCCAGTTTCCAAGAGGAGACATATGGGAGAAGGATATCAATGGAAGAATGTATTTATCATATAATAACTGCATAATGTAAGCCTTCATTGATGGCCTCCTTCACATCTGACTGGCCCCACCAACCTGGAAAGATTTCAAAGGTAGTGTCAGTGGTAGATGATGTATCTCCAGCCTAGATAAGTTTAGAGGGCTTCGTCACTGGCAGACTGGCCACCAGGAGATGAAGATCCTGAAGACCATCTACTAAGGTAGGGAGAGATTTGTGATGTGAGTCAGGACAAGATCTCATCACACAGGAAATCATGGAACTGGGGAAGCTCTGTGCTGGGGAAAGGGTACAAAAATTCTCTAAATAACATTGTCCCTGCCCTCAAGGAACATATAATCTAGAAGGGAGACAAGGTGTGTATACAAATAACAATATACAAATTAGAAGGAGGAATTACAACAGAAAATGAGTCAATCAAAGGAAGAATCACTTTTAGCTGAGGAAGACCAAAGGAGATTTCATGGAGGAGGCATCTCAGCTGGACCTTGAAGGAAGAGAAGGATATCAACAGGTGGAGATAGAAGAAGATGTATATGAGGCAGCTAGGCAATACAGTGGACGCCCAAAGTGCTAGACCTGGAGTCAGGAAGATATGAGCTAAATGTAGCTTTAGACCCTCACTAGCAGTGGAGCAGAACCCTGGGCAAGTCACTTAACCTCTGCCTGCCTCAGTTTCCTCATCTGTAAAACGGGGATAATCATATCACCTACTCCCAGGGTCGTCATGAGGATCAAATGAGATAATAATTGTATAAATAGTAAGCATTATATGTGTTAGATATTATCCTCATCATCATCAAACACATGCTAGCTTTGTGACCCTGGGCAAGTCACTTAACTTTATCTACCTCAGTCTCCTAGTCTATAAAGTGGAGATAATAGTAGTACCCACCTCCCAAGGTTTTGAGGGTCCAATGAGTTAATCTTTGTAAAGTGTTTAAAGTGCTATGAGCACGTGAACGGTTATTATTGTGGTTCTAGGCATGGGAGAAGGCCCACAAGAATTTATAGAGGTGGTATGAAACAAGGAAATGTTTAGCCTTGGTTTGGCTAGAATACAAAAGAGAGAGATGGAGGATGATGGCGGCGGGCAAGGTGGTGAGTTTAGACTTGTTTGTGGGGAAGATTAACCTGGCAGTGTATGTGCAGAATAGACTGGATCCTCCTTAGAGGACCTTTGAGACTCTCCTCATTTTCCCAATGACCAAAGGATAGAATCTGAGTCAGGGAGACCTTTCAGAAAGTGATTACACTTGTCAAGGCAGAAGTGCTTTACTGAGGTAAAGAGGTGAAGAGAAGGGATGGATATGAGACATATGGAGGTGGGATTGACAAGGTCATGTAAGGGATTAGAGGTTCATAGGTTCTTAGGATCATGGTTTTAGAGCTGGAAGGGACCTTGGAGGCCATCGAGTCCAGCCCCTAATTTTACAGATGAAAATTAGGCCCAGCGAGGTTCAGTGTTTTGTCCAGGGTTGTACTATCTAATAAGTGTCTTACTAGGCAGAAATTCAAATCTTGGAGTAAAATCTGATTCTGTATCCAGTATTTTATCCACAATACCACAATGCCTGAATAAGAGGGAGGGAGTTCAAAATGAGTTTCCAAACCTGGGTGACCTGGTAATAAAGGTTTCATCACCACAATCAGAGGCCAGTTTGGGACATTGTGGCCTTGGACGCCTGTGGAATGGTAAGCGAGCTGACATTTTTTAGGAAGCAGTTGGAAATGACAGGTCTAGACCTCAGGGGGATGCTGGGACTGGATGTGTCTCTTCAATGATCCCAGGTTCTTTTCTCAGGGTGGCCTTGTTTACTAAGCGTATAATATGCTTTCTGCCCTACCTCTTTCCCCTCCAAGTTCTCTCCATGCTCCATTTCTTTTCCCACAGGGACTAACTCCTATGTGATCATCAAATGTGAAGGAGAGACAGTTCGATCGGATGTGCACAAGCATAACGGTACCCCAGAGTATGATGTGAAAGGCATCTTCTATCGTAAGAAACCGGAGCAGCCCATCATAGTCCAGGTGAGTGTCTGGTCCATTGGGTCACAGGCTGCTACCGGTGCCTAATCCCTAGGCATTACCTTCCAAGAGAAGGCTGATGAGTTAGAGAGAACACTGAGAATAGAGTCAAGAGCCCTGGTTCTGTTCCTAACTCACATTTTTGTATATAGGATGTCCAAAGGTCTTATTGCACATCTGAAGGTTTTATAGCTTCAAACCTGCACTAAGACTTCTGCCATGTCTTATATTACATTCCTCATAAGAAATCCATGAGTAGCTACTGTGAATAGTATTTTCAAATGAGAAAACAGGTTTGAAATGACATAGACTGGGCCATTGTTATTTTTTTTT
>CM053588.1:104271436-104292560 GCA_028646515.1 Pseudochirops corinnae
AAGAGGGGGAGAAAATATGTAACTCAAAATCTTGTGGAAATGAATGATGCAAACTATAATAAAATTTAAAAAAAAAAAAAAAGAAAGAAACTGCTCCAGAGAGTCAACTGTTAAATTTTCAATGTGAGTATTGGCAAAGGCTACAGATCTGGGCTTGATTTACTCTTTTGTTGATTGTCTAGACCTAAGGAAGTGATGGGGAAAAAATATTAATAGTACAGATTAAACTTAAAACTGCATTGTGTATGAATCCCCTCCAAGAGTCAGTTGTTAAACATTTATCAGCACACCCCTGGCCTGACTAGAAGGGACCTTAAACTCATCTACTCTTCATTTGTAAAGTGGGGAGATTTATTGTGTACCCCCACAGGAATATTGCAGAGAAAGCAAAGTGCAAACCTTAATGTGCCCTATAAATATGAATTGTCATGATACAGTAGAAAGAAAATTTAATTTGGAGTCAGAGGACCTGGGTCCAAATCTTACCTCTTCAACTTACTACTATCTGTGTGATTTGAAGCAGTTCACTTTACCTCTCTGGCCTCAATTTCCTCAGCTGCAAAAATGGGGAGTAGTAGTAGAAAATGTTTAGAAATTAGGGGTAGGGGTCAGCAATTCAACCAGGCCCAGGTATAACATCTGGCCTACACACAGATGAAAAAGGGGGGACAAAGGCTTGGAAGGATGCTACAGGTAGACTATCCTAAAGATAAAGGTCACTTCTTCAAACTCTGCTGCCTTCTGTTTCAATTTCCATTAACACAGGGTCAGATGGGTCTTTCAGAGATCTTCTAGCTGTTGTGTGGGTTCTTTTTACATTACATAATAATACAATGTGCATCTTGTAAGGATTAGGGTGAGAGATATATAGTGTCCACAATATATTAGGTTTCACATTGGCTAGTGTTAGATTTAGAGTCAAGAAGACCTGAATTTAAATCTTGCCTCAGACACTGACTAGCTATAAGCCTCAGTTTCCTTATCTGTAAAAGGTAACAATAACAGTTCCAATTTCACAAAGTTGTTTTGTGAGGATTAAATGAGATAATATGTAAAGCTCTTTGCAAATCTTTAACAGTGACATAAATGGTAGTTATTATTGTTAAGAGTATATATCGATTGTGCCTTGTGTACTCACAAAATGCATCTGAGAGTCACTGATTCCAGCCCCCACACAAACAGGAAATCTCTCTTCAACCTTACGTAGTGTCATCCAGCCTCCAGTAACAGGGAACTCCCAAACCTCCCGATCTAGATAATCCTAATTAATAGGAAGAAGAGCTTGAAGAAATCTTCAACTGGAAGAGATGGAATTGGATTCCTCTGGGAATAGTTCACAGCCCGCGCTTTCAACATCAGTATTCTTTTCCTCCCAGTGATACGATATGGGTGAGAATGGTGGAACCCAATGATCTCAGAAGAATCCCTGATATTCTTCAGAACTTAACTGAAATGTCACCTACACTGAGCCTTCCTAACCCTTCCCCCCATTAATTTGTATTTCTTTTGTCTGTCTCTTTTTTTCATATATATATATATATGTCTCCTTTAATAAAATGTTAACCTCCTTGGAGTCAGGGACCATTTCATTTTTATCTTTGTATCTCCAGCACAGTTCCTGGCATATAAATGCTGGTTGATCAACTGACTGCAACAGCAGGAGGTAGCAACAAAATGGCCCTAAAGGAAACAGAATGGGAGAGAATGCCAGGGACAGAATGCACACTTTGGAGTACAAGAGAATATAGACTTTTATTGGATACATATACAGAATACAAGTTTGGAGGGACTTCATAGTGAGACCGACCAGATGGGCAAGAGTATAAAGATGAAGTAGCTGTCACCCACAATGAACCCCACACCAATATCTATACCAAGCTAATCTTACTGAAGGTTCCAAAGCCACGGAGGTCTTGCCTAAGACAGGCTAGGAAGGCACCAGTAGACATAAGAAGTTTACAATAACAATTCATACTTTTTGGGGTAACTTCTATTTTTAAAATACATGAATTATCCCAATGGATCTTCACAACAGCCATTCATGGAAGGTAATACATTAGATGGATGACAATAGTGAGGTTCAAGGAGTGAGTGGTTTACTCATGTTGAGAGAACTAATTAGCAGAGAGCTTCCTAGGGTAATGGACTAGACCAGCACTTCTCAACCTGTGGGTTATGTTCAATCTAAATACATCCTGCATATCAAATATTTACATTACAATTCATAACAGTAGCAAAATTACAATTATGAAGTAGCAATGAAAATAATTTTATGGTTGGGGATCACCACAATAAAAGAAACTATATTAAAGGTTCGCGGCATTAGGAAGGTTGAGAACCACTAGACTAGACGGACTAGGAGACGGGTGTTCTGGTCCTGGCTTTGCCACTTAGTCATTGTAGGAGCTCAAGCAAATCACCTTCTGATTAAGGATCTCACCCATTTCCCCTCATTTACAAATGGCTAAAACTGGATGGAAAATAATCACTGCCCTCCCCTACCTCACAGGTTTAGAGGAAGGATCAAACGACAGGTAAGGATAGATAAAGCATAGCTTAGAAGTGTTTGCTATAAGGCAAGCACTGTAACCATAAGACAGTCTGGGGAATAACAGCAGTCTTAACAATGACACAGCTAATGGTTGACATTACCCAGGTCAAAGAAAACCGCAGCATGGAGAAGCTCTTGTTTTAGTCTGTGAATGAACCCTGCAAGTTACCATCGGACCTTCGCTTTGTTTTTTTGCTGTTGTTGTTGTCGTTTTTATTTTTAAAAATAGTTATAGGAAATAAAATGCATTCCCTCTAAAGTATGGGAGATTTCTGTAGTTAGCCTGAAGCTCCAGGTAACCGCTAATAATAGCTTACTTTCCATGATGACTCAGAAAAGGAAGCATGAATCAAATGTTCCCCAGGTAGATGTAAATAGATGTATTATATTTGTTGTTGACTGGAGTCAGGGAACCTGGGTTCTAGCCCCAGCTCTAGCATGGACTAGCTGTGTGACTTAGAGGAGATAACTCTACCTCTCTGAAGCCTAGCTTCCTACCCTGCAAAATGGGGAGGTTGAACTAGGTGCTGTGCAGTCTCATCCAACTCTAACATTCTGTACAACTGAACCCTAAGTCCCTGAGGGTCAGTGAACATGTCCATTTTTCATCTCTATCTGCCCAGAGCTGAGTCCAAGATCGACATAAATAGCAGATGCTAAATATTTGGCCATGTTAAGCTGTGACCAATACTAGGCAACAGCCAGCTTGAGTCATATACGATCAAACGATGGAACCAGAAAATTATATTAGAACCAGAAAAAACTGCAGAGATCATCTACTCCAACACCCTCATTTATCAGAAGTAGAAATCAAAACCAGGAGAGGGAAAATGACTCTCCTAAGTCACACAATGAGCCTGTGGCAAAGCTGAAACTATAATTTCGATATCCTGCCTTCCCAAAGTGCAAGACTATTTCCACACTAAACCATGCTGCCTGCCTCATAAATACTACTGCAGTTGTGTAACACATATCCTATTAACCACACAACATATGTCTCCTCCCAATTCCAGGACAGAAGCTGAACAGATATAGGAATCTGGAGAAATATGGAAAGACTTGTTGCAACTGAGGCAGAGTAAAATAATCAGAACCAAGAAAACAATATATGGAATGAAGAGATCACTAAAAAAAAGTTAAATGCTGATTAACCAAAAGTCCCAGAATTAGCTCTCCCATCCTAGCAAAGAGGAAGGGAGCTGACTAGGACAAAACATTGAATATACATCATCAGAAACAATCATTGTAGTAAATGTTACTCTTTGTTGAAAGGGAGGGCTCAGCTGGGGGGGGGGGGGGAGGGACAGGGTAAGAAACAATTATGATGTAAAGACAAAAGATAACAATACAATTTTTTTTAAAGTAGCCAAATGGATACGGGAAAAGAGCATGCCAGTGTAAAGCAGGCATGCTCAAGGACTAGGGCCATGGAAAAGATCATCTCTACAACAAATGTCATTTACAAAGTCCAAAGAGTCCACAGTGTCCTCTGCTGGAATCTAGTAGCCCTAACATTGAATCATAGTATCTAGTATTGCCCCTCCTGCCCCCTGAACAACTGGGCTCTTCAGCTCTACCCATTTTCGTGTTTGAGCTTCCCTGAGGATAGAAATCTTCATCAACTGCCTTGTCCCCTCCTCCATCTGCTGGAAATGGTGAACAAGCCTTTTTATGTGAACTTTGCAGAACCAGAAATCTACTGAGAATCACGTCTTGCATCTGGAAAGCAAATTCCAAAGGTCGTCTAGAGAAATCCCCTGCCTCTTAGAAGAACAACACTTGAACTATTTGTATATTTTTTACTATGCAAAATAGATATCTGTAAATATGGAGATTCAATATTCTGTAGTATATAGAGAGCTATAGTATATCATCTATATGAATATATATGTGCATTTTGTCTTCTTTTTTTTTTAAAGAACCTAACGGAACTAGACCACTTTCCCTTGTAATTCTCTACTCCCAGGCACATCTCCAATGGGTTCAGCTCTGATATTAACTGTTCCATGCTTTTCTCTTCCCCTAGGCTACTGTATCCAGCCTGAGAGAGCTGTGTTCTCTCCAAGGGGAGATTTGAGATGAAAGGGACATGTCTCAAGTGAGTATTTTCTTTCTATGCCTTGCTGCCTGGGACAGCCCATGTCAGCTCATGCACTGTGAAGCTAGGGTCCATAGGACAGCCCAGAGAGAGGAGTCACGATCCCTCAGCAATGTGAAAACCTAGACATTCACTAAAACAAATCCTGCTTCAGATGCACTAATGGTTTTATGTAAAACTCTAGCTAAACAATAGAGATTTAAAGGTCTCTTTCTTTGGAATGGCTCTCTCTTGCCCTGGATGAAGAGGGAATAGCAGGTCTTCAGCCATCACAACATGCCAAGCATGAGCCGATCTCTCTCACTGTCTGCCCCCACCTAACTTTCTACTTAGTCTCTTATTGGTCTGACATCTGTTGCATCCATCTCTAATCCATTAATCCTGCCAGCAGTCTGTGTGCAATAGTATTCCCTAGGCTAGCAGAAGCTTGTCCCCACCTTACACAGTCAAGAATGTCAGCTGAGGTTTCTGTTCCAGAGTAGGAAAGAAGTCAGGGAAAAAAGTGAGCAAGACACTGACTAGTTTCTTCAAAGCTGCTGAGCACAGCCAAAAGCTCAGACCAAACACAGCAACTACGCTGTCACTGCCCCTAGAAACAGGGTGGACAGTGACCAGCAATATTAGTGGGAGGGAAATAGTGGAGAAACAGGGCAGACACCAAAAACAGGAGGGAGGGTTGGGACACACTGATCCTATCGGAAGAGGGAGGTACAGGGGAAGGGAGAAGATGATGGTGGGGAGGGCAGGATGGAGACAAACACCAGGCAAAAGAACTGAGGGAGTGTGTGGGAATAAACAATCCTTTCCCAAAAAGAGAGGGAGGTTGGAGTGAGGGAAACAGAGGACTGATCACATTAAAAGGGTAAGATGGTTGGTGACGGAGGTGAGAGATGGAGAGTAATAAAGAGGGGAAGGAAGGAAGACCCAGATCTAAAAGGGCAGATAGCTGGACAAGAAAAGGAATGGGTGGGAAGAAAAATGAATGAAGGAGCTGGGGATGGAATGGTTTTCCTGACAAAGGAATGAAAAGAAAGGCAGTTCAAAAAATTAGGGGGCACAAAGATAAGACAAGCAAACAGGAAAAAAGATCTAGGGGAGAAGAGGAGATATCTTCATCTAGAAAAATGTGTGCAGTTTTTAGCTTTTTTTTTTAGTTTGGGGGGGAGAGAAAAGGCAAGCCCCAGGAGAGAAGAATGGTGGGGTGAGTGGGGGGAAGACATCTTGATCCATAAGGATGGGGGCAAGGATTGAAGTGGACAACCAGGTTCAATATCAGAGCAGATTAAAAATCACTGAAGACTTAAGGTTAGCAGGCTCAAGGCCCTCGCCAAAAGTGATTAGGAAGTACATCACTTTTCGAATCTTGGCCAGCTCTGACAGCCTCTCCCCAAACTCCTGGGCATCTGCCTCATTCCAATCCATGGCATCAGAGTCTTCCTTCCTCCAGAAGATGGCTGCAGGGTCCAGGAGCTGCCGGGTCATGAGGTTGGTGAGATCGGGTGTCCAGTGCTGAGAAGTGCCCGTGATGGTCACCTTGCCGGCCTTGTCCAGTGTAATGTTCCAGCGTTCAAACTGTAGTTTCTGCTGCTGGATGAAATCCAGGCGGTACACAAACTCTGCTGGTCGCAGCAACTTCTCTCCATCCTGGCGCTTCTCATTATTCTTCTTTAGAGTCTCCACTCGTATCCTCATCTGTTTGGTCAAGTCCTCATCAAGGACCAGTGGCATTTCCAGCTGTAGCTTGTCGGCCTCCTCAGCAGCCATGGCCCCTGCTCAGCTCTTCACGCTAGACCCGCTGTCTTTATGAGTTTCTTGGAGGTACTGGGGCTGTGGGAAGGAGGCATCCAGCCTACACCTCTGCCAACCCCACCTCCTCCCTCCCTCACCTGTTTTCCTCCAACTTGCTTGCCCCTACCCCTTTCCCCAGCTCTGGCTCCTCCTTCCAACTTTCCCTGCCAGGGACTCCCTGGGCCTGATGCAGAGCCTCCCCAGGGCCCTAAGGAAAGCTTTCTTGGTTCTTATTTGCAGTGCTAGCAGGCAGGTTAACCCACAGGGAAGAAGATGCTGATGTCAGTTGCCAAGGCAACTGTTCTGACAACCAACATAGGGACGACGAGGAGCTGGGGCTTGTTTATGTTTAAAACAAGGCAGTACAAACGAGTGGAATCCTGAACTTGGAGTCAAAGACCTGGGTTTTAATTCTATCTATAGCATTTACCAGGAGGGGAACCTTGGGCAAATCACGTAAACTGTCTGTTTCCTCATCTATAAAACAGGCATAATAATGCTTGAACTAAATGTTGAATAAACTATCTCCCTCACAAGATCACTGGGAGGATCAAGTAAGATTATGTATTCAAAACAATTTATGTAAAACTTGCCTCTCCTTATTATTAAGACAAGTTTTTAAGGCTCTACACAACAGCTGGGAAATGGAATTGGGAGAGAAAGAAGATTCTAATAGGGGAAACATCATATGGAATGTTTTCATAGACTCACAGACTGTCATGGTTACAGCTTAAAATCCAGCTTCTAATTTAGGCCCAGTGACTTGGAGTCATAGATTTAGAGTTGCAAGGGGCCACAGAGATCACCTAGTCCAGAGATTCTTAGAATTTTGTGTATCATAGACCCTTTAGGCAGTCAATCTGGTGAAGCCTATACTCCCCTGCTCAGAATTGTATTTTTTTTTTAATTCCTTATTAAAGGAAAGGCTAAATTTTAGTTACAGGTTAATTAAAATAAAAATGTCCTTTTTCCCCCTACATCTAGTTAAAAGACCCCCTGAAATCTATCCATGGATTCCTTAGGACTCCATGAACTTTAGATTTAATCTAATCTTCTCATTTTGAAGATAAGTAAACTGAGTCCCAGAGAGATTAAGGCACTTGCCCAAAGTCGCATGTGTAGTAAGGCACAAAGAAAGGATTTGAACTCAGGTCCTCCAACTACAAAGCCAGTCCTCTTTCTATTGTACTCTTCTGCCTCAGCTTGTCTAAGGCCATAAAGGTTGCAGTAATGGAATTTCAACCCAAATCGCTTGTTTCTTCCACTATACCAAGATGCCCATCTAAAGATGTACCCAATGAAGGAAACATAGTTCATTCATGTGAAAAAGGTATGGGAGTTTAAGTGGACCATAAGTTCAATATGAATTTATGTGACAATCATAATGTGATGTAGTAGCAAGAAGAATGAACACAATGTTGGCTTTGGTAACAGAAACATGGCGATCTTTGTCCTCTGCTCTGATCAGACCACCTCTAGAGTACCATATCCAGTCCTAGATACCATGTTTTAGAAAGGCCACTGGCAAGCCAGAACATAGCTGAAGGCAGGTGCCCAAGAATGGTGAGAGTCCCCAAGACCATGCAAGTCATGTGAATGTCCATTAAAGGAACTGAGGTTATTTAGGCTAGAGAAGAACAGACGTTGAGAGCCGTCTTCCGGTACCCGAAATGCTTCGTGCCCGGTTAACTGGGAAGAATTAAGAGCGACTGGGGATGTCACTGAGTTAGTATAAAGAACTTAACAATCAGTGTTATCCTTCAATAAATCAGACTCAACTGGTAGTAAGCTTCCCATCACCATCACTAGAGATATCCTGGCTTTGCCAGCTAAAGCCATCATAACTGGAGTGGATCAGTCAGGCCTCTGCCTAAGAGAATAGAAATTTGAGGATTCAAGATTTTTAACACCTTCACTCTTTCTAGTTTTAGTAGCTAGAAACAACCTAACTTAGCAAGAAAAAATTTAGAAAAAATGGGGAACTAAAAACATCTCTGTGAGTCACTATGATTTCTCTTTCCCTCCTGCACAATGGAATTTGTCTTAATTACTTTTTGTTTTATTTCCACATCATGAATTACAAAGTTAATTCTAGGGCATGTTTCATAAACTGATTGTTCTGGCCAACAAAATGTTAGTGTCACTTTCCTCATCTGTAACAACAACAGCAGCAAGGAATGGTGTGATGAGTATGCCAGCACTAGATAGAAACTGAATCCAATGACTATATGAGGTCCAGTGTGGATACTCTAAGACTGTGGCTGGGAGCAAGAGAGGGTCCAAAGGAAGTAATGATATCCAGATTACAAAGCACTCAGAGGATTCACCATCCTTGAGCTAAATTCAGCCTTTCAAGGTCACCTCTTCTACCTTCAGACAGGTGAAGGAAGATCCAACTCACCCAATGTTTGGCCCATATCTGCATTACCAGAAACGTAGAGCAGCAGAACTATGGGCTCAGAGGGGCCTTCCCCAATGAGCACACCAGCCCACACCAGAACTATCTACAACCAACACATTAATGTTGGCAGAAGACCTCAAACAGGTTAAATGACAAGGACATGTAGGGTGAGTGGGTTACATGGATAGAATCACCATCCATTCAATCAACTCAATTCAACAAGCTTATTAAATACCTACTATGTGCCAGGAACTGTGCTGGGCACTAGAGATAGAAGAAGAAAAACAAGGCAATCACCTTCCTCAGGAAACAACATAGACAGGTACATACAAGATATGACACTGAAGGTCTGGGTAATGATGACTGTATCCCATAGTCAGCAAGGGATGAAAGAAATCCATAGACCACTTAATCTAACCTCTTCATTTTGGAGTCCATAATACAAGGTAATTCTGGCAGCTCTTTAGAGAGCACCAACAATTGGGGAAGTAGCAAAAAGTCTACAGTCTATCTAAGCCTCCTTGGCACATGAGTGTCCCCCAACGTAGTTCTTCTCGTCTCTCTATACTCTCTACTCTTGTTATCTCATCTGCTCCAATGGGTTCAAGAGTTATTTCTATGCAGATGATTCCTAGATCTATATATGCTCAACTTTAATTTTTCTCCTTAACTTTACCCATACATTGTCAACTTCCTCCTAATACACTTTCTGGAGGTCCTACAGGGACCTTGATTTTAATGTGTCCAAAAGGAAACTCATTACTTTCCATTAAAACCCTCCCCAATTCCACATTCCTTCATTTCTCATAAAGATACAAGATCCTCCTCCCAAGTTTATGACCTCAGAATCATCTTTGACCCTTCTCTCTTTCCCCTCCCAGTCCTGTTCCCATCTTCTGGATTCAAAACTAAGCCTCACGCTATCCCTCTGGAACATCCTACCACTCAGACACTTTCCTCATCTACAAAATGAGCTGGAGAAGGAAATGGCAAATCACTCCAGTATTTCTGCCAAAGAAACCCCCAAGTGGGGTCACGAAGAGTCCACCGTGACTGAAAGAACTGAACAATAACCGAATACTTGTTGTGTTGTGGCCCCTTAGTGGACTGTCAGGTCCTTAAGGACAGGGACTATTTGGTTCCTGTCTTTGTTTCCTCAGCCTTTGACCTATTGCCTCACACAGAGTAGACACTTATGGAATATCTGTTGAATTCAATCAAAAGGAATACTAAAGGAGCAGAACTAGAATCCTGAACCCAGATTCCTCTAAATCCAAGTGTTCCACCACCATGCTGTCTGTAGCAGGTTCAGAACTGGTAACTCCATTAATAGTTTTTGTGCAAAGCTCTTCAAGGCACCTACCTGAATGTTTTAGGGTGAAGCCATGTAGGGCAGGCATCACCCTACCTCGGGCCTGGCTCAGGGCCTCTAGACTATTTCCAGTCAGTGACAGCGTCCTGAGCTGTCATCATCCTGATGAAAATAAGAATGATACTCATTTCTATAGCCCTTTAAGCTTTACAAATTCCCCTCATGTAAGGTAGATAGTGTAAGATGTATTAGCACTAGTTTATAGAGGGGGATGTTGAGGCCTCTAGAAACTTTTCTAGGAAGTAGAAAATGTATCTCTTGATCCCAGGCCTTGTAAGGTTCAGACTCTTTTCTATTGCATTGCCTCGGCTACTATGGTAAAACAGGTTCCAGGGTCTAGACCTGTCCCCAAACAGAACACTGAACTATAGGATAATAATCATTTGCAAACATCTCAGAGATCACCTCTGTCTGTGCTTATATAGAAAGTTAGTGGTGGGGCCAAGGCTCCTGACATCCCTGCCCCCTAGTCTAGGGCTTGGGCTACCACCCCTGGGAAAGCTTAGGAGCCATCTTTCCTACCCATGCCCAATGAAGATAAAAGATACAATTTGATTTCACAGGGTGAAATTCTTTTCTCCTTATCTGGCAGGATGCACATCTCTTTCCTCCGCTACCACTATGATATACTGGTAACTTAATGAACACAAGAAAATTATAGAAAAGTATGAGGGCTCTAAGAAGGGGTAGAGGAGGGGAAGGGGTGGAAAACAAGGCCTGGGATCATGAGTTTTAGAACTAGGTTTGCCCCAAAGCTGCTGTGAGACATTGGGGAAGAGCCTTGATTTCTTCCATGGTGTTCCAAATGGCATGTTGTTACTGTCTTCTGTGTTTGATTAAACCCTCAGAGACAGCCTCAACACTAAGAGGAAAGTGTCAGTACGGGGTGTCACATGGAGATAGGAGCCTTGCCCTTTACCCCAGGGAGGTAGAGGGTGTGTGTGTGTGTGTGTGTGTGTGTGTGTGTGTGTGTGTGTGTGTGTGTGTGTGTGTGCGCGTGCGCACGTGCATGTATAATGACAGACAAAACAGTGGGCAGGCCACTTCTGAGCGGAAACCACTTCCCAAACAACATCTTTTCAGGGCATCCCCTGAGAAGAAGAAATAGTAAACAGATGAATAGTGTGGAGAGCTAGGCCCAAAGCAAGAAAAAGAGAGGGAGGGAGTGGAAGAGGAAGGGATAAAGGGAAGAAAGAGGAGGGAGAAAGATAGGAGGAGAGGAAGAGAATGGAGGGACTAAGGGGAAGAGAAAGGAGGGGAAGAAGAGAAGGAAGGAGGGAGCAAAAAGAGGAACAGAGAGGGAGGGAGGCAAAAAAGGAAGAAAGGAAGGAGCAGGGAAGGAGGAAGTAAAAGGAAGGAGACAGAGAGGATGTGGGAAGGAAGAGGAAAGAAAAATATAGGGAGAGAAAAAAATGAGAGAGCTGGAAAGAAGAAGGTAGAATGAGGGAAGGAGGAAGGAGGGAGATAGAGACAAAGAAAGGAGAGAAAGGGAAAGGGAGACAAAGAGAGAAGAAAGGATGGAGAGAGACAGGGGAAGTTAGGAGGAAGAGGGAGTGCCTTATTGAAAGACTGAACTCAAAACAGAGGATATAGGCAACTCAATCTCTAGCTGGAAGATGGGAAGAGAAAAAGGAATAGAAAGATTGTGGCTGAATATCATCCCAAACTGTTCCACAATCAGTAAGCCCTTGCATTTTGAATAATGTTCATGTTTATGGCTCCCACTGAGGTCCTTATAATGAAGCTGCACCCCAAGGCTCTCTGATGCCATGCCAGGAGAACACTCTGTGAGATTCTACTAAGCTGGAAAGGTTTCAAATATGAAACCGGTAATGAACTGGATAGATGTCTCATCTGAAGACCATGCTGGCTAAATTCAGAGAGGTTGCCCACAGAGGGCTGAAGCTTTTGGCCACAGGAAATCATAAAGACCATGTGTACACAAGAGGGTTTCCTAATCTAGGGTCCAGGAATTTGCTTTTAAAAATATCTGATAACTTTGGGCGGCTAGATGGTGCAGTGAATACAGCGCTGGCCTTGGAGTCAGGAGGACCTGAGTTCAAATTTGACCTCAGACACTTAACACTTTACTAGCTGTGTGACCTTGGGCAAGTCACTTAACACCAACTGCCCTGCCCTCCCCCCTCCAAAAAGCAAAACAAAACAAAAATATCTGATAACAATATTTCAATGTAATTGGTTTTCTTTGTAATTCTATGTAGTTTATTATATTCGTTTAAAAACATTATCTTGAGAAGAAGGCCATGGGCTTCACCAGAAGGCCAAAAAGCCATGACACCAAAAAGATTAGGATCCCCTGGACTGTATATACTAACTACCTCTTATTCCTCAATCAGCTTATAGTTTACATGGGGAAACAATCACAACACTTATGAAGCCATGAGAGACAAGCATTTTCTCTTATCTGGACTTCAGTTTCTTCACCTATATAGTAAAGGAATGAGATGGCCTTGAAATGTTTTCCTTCCTGCTCTTACAATTGCTCTAACACCCAATATTCTGCTTTAAGTCTCTCCTGGTTCTCCCTTCTGTGTTCTATGATCCACCCCTAGCTGAGTGTCTACGTTCTAACATTCTTCAAGGTCCCTCCCAGATCTAACATTCATGTTCTGAGGTCCCTTCTAGCCATGATATTCTATGAACCTATGTACAAACCAGAGCCTGGTGATTTGCTAGGCATGTGGTAGAGGGAGTAAGGGCACTAAGGGGTTAGAGAAAAGGGGGATTGATGAGCCAGAGTTGTCGGGGCAGGCTTCCTGGAAGAACTGGCCTTTTAGGATGTGTGGGATTTGATAACACACTGAGTTCAATGCACAGCCTTTCCATTAATTCACATCAACCACACAGCCATATTAGCCAGAGTAGATGGTGGGAGCAACCCCAAAGGGTAAGGCATATATGTGCTTTGGAACCCACAACCCTTCTCTGGATAATAAAGGATTTCAAAAGTTTTCCCTAAGGAGAGCAACCAGATTGGAAAATGTTGGGTGGCAACAAACACACACAAGTCGTCAGGGGAGAGGAGAGTGAGCAGAGCAGGTTGGAGTTGGAGATAATGAGCTCCCTGAAGGCTCCTAACTTCTGCCATTCTCCCAATCATCTGGGGTGGAGTGGAGAGGGATCATGGAGTCGAGATGAACGGAACAATTAGTCAACTTCATGTTATATTTTCAAGGACCTACACAGAACATCCTAAAAACCCTGCATGGTCAGAGAGCAGACAACATCACATCTGGAAGGCATCTTAAGACAAAAGGAGGCAGAATGTCAGAACTGGCAGATATCCTGGATTATACAGAAGGTAGACCATCAAAGCTGGAAAACATGAGACTAGAGGAAACGGAACATTGGAGCTGGAAGCCATTGCAGACAGGACAAAGATTATCAGAGCTGGAGGCTGCTTAGAGACATTCCAGTCTTCTTACCAGTGAGGAACCTGAGCCCCACTAATTCAAGTTCATTCAGAGCCAGGAGCAGAACTTATAACTCCCAACTCCAACCTGTTCTTTTGATTAAGTTGATAGCCCAGAGGTGGGCAGTAAGGTGGTATAGGAAGTCAGAAAGACCTGAGTTCAAATCTGGCCTCAGACACTTATTAGTTGCATGACCCTGGGCAAGTCACTTAACCCTGCTTACCTCAGTTTCCTCATCTGTAAAATGGCATGAAAAAAGAAATAGTAAACCACTCTAGCATCTTTGCCAAGAAAATCCCAAATAGGTCACAAAGAGTCAGACATGACTAAAATAGTTGAACATGTCCAAAGGTAGATCAAGGTTGATTGGTTTAATGAAAAGAATAGAAAGATGGTAGAGAGCAGAGGGACTATGGGTGCAGAGTATTGCATATACTAGCCAGTGCAATATCATGGAGAGAAAAGGGAGCATGACCTGTGTGTGAAGAAAAGCAAAAAGGTGAATTTGGCAGATTCTTAGACTGTGTGAAAGGGAGGAGTGTGAAATAAGGCTGGAAAGGTTAGGTTAGGGTCAGGTTGTGTAAGGCATTTGAAATGCCAAACAGAAGACCACAGGTATACCATAATGCCTGTCCCAAGCTCTAGTTATTAGGAAATGTTTCTTTACATGAAGCCAAAATGTGTCACTTGGCAACTTCCTCTCCATCGTGTTGAGTTCTTCCCTGTGGTCTCTGGGTCCAAGCAGGGCAAGTCTAGTCAAGTCAAGACAAGTCAAGTCATCAAGCATTTATTAAGGCTTCCTATGTGCCCAATCCTATGCTAAGATCCAGGATTACAAACACAAGCAGAGGGCAGTCCCTGCCCCTAGACTTTACTCTCTAAAAGAAGATAACGCATAAAAGGAAGCTGAGAAGTGGGGAGAGGGGAGGGGCAAAGGGAGGGAGAATACTAATTTGGGAGGCCTGGAGAGGAAGAAAGTCTAGTATCTCTGGAGTCAGACTATCCCACCTCAGATGACGACGACCTGTGCGACTTGGACAGTCACCCAATCAATCTCCCTAGATCCCAGCTACTTTATAAAATGAGAGGGTTAAAGGAGACACCTTCCAAGGCTGGAGCCTATGAGATGAGAGGAGCACTGAGGGTGATGTCATGCATTTGTTTTGAGTCCACCAGGCACCCAGCCACGCTGCCTCCCTCCCTCCCCAGCCCCAAGGTCCTACTCCATGACATCAGCAGCAGCTGTGTAGGGGGAAGCCAAGAGTCACTTAGCTTTTGGCAGAAAAGAAATAATCAAATTATGCAGAAAGGAACCAAGGAGATACAGACATAGCTGCCTCGGAACGGATTCATACCCAGGCCCTTCCACTTCGTCTTCTGCTCTGTGCATGTTAATGAGAGTCCAGAGTCTGTGTTGTTTGTATCTGGAGTTATGGATTTGTTTTTCTGGGCCTGGCATTAGAAGCCCTCAAAATTAGGGCCAAAGCAAAAGAATTGATTTCCATCTTTGCTGGGTTGGGAAAGTCACTTAATGTCTCTGGCCTTTAGTTGTCTCATCTGTAAAATGGGGCTGTTTTGCCTAAGTTATTTCCTTAAAATGAATGCCCTTCTAACTCTCTTCTGAGACTGAATGAGCTCTGAATTCAGACCCAGTTTCAGCTCCAAAGTCAGTCTCACACTGAACTCTGAGACTTGCGTCCCAAACCAGGCACCTAACCCAAGCTATATACTGACCTCTGACAATGATCCCAGGCAGAAAGAATCCTGATGCTGGCCACAGACTGAGCATGACCTTGACAGTAGGCCCTGACTTTGACCTGAGAGCCTGACATCTCTAGCTAAGCCCTGACTTGTTTCTCAGTCTCAATCTAGACCCAAGTGCTAAAGATCCCACATGAAGTTAATATCAGAATTACACTACAAAACAGATCCATTAACTCCTAATTAATCTAGATCTCAGTTGCTCTCCAGACTGCACTCCTGACTTTCTGGAGTCATCAAAACCCCTTCACCCTAGAAGCTCACACACCCCTAGACTTCCCACATTTAGCCTCTCTCTCTCTCTCTCTCTCTCTCTCTCTCTCTCTCTCTCTCTCATTCTCACTCTCTAATTGGCTGCTTCCTTCCAGAACCTCTACTTTAAGGAAGATGCCCAGGTTAGTCATGTCTTCATTCCTCTCTATACTCCTGGCTATACTCCTGGTTCTCCAGACTCACTACCATGCCCTTTCCCAACTTTTCAGGGTCTGTTTATGATTGTCTTCCTTCCTCCCCTTCCCTCCAAATTGTTTTCTTCTCTTCATTTACTACCAGCTGCTCTGATTGGTTTGTCTCATCCTCCTCCATTAACACCACCACCATCACCACCACCGTCATCATCATCATCATCCAGCCCCCACAATAAACTCATCACCAGGAATATCATCATGGAGATTGCTTCTGCTTTGGCACTCAAGTAGCCTCAGTTACTTCTGTTCCTCTGATTGGAGGGCTAGAGGGCAGAGCAAAAACTCCTCTTCCAGTCTCCCTTTGGAGGGAGCTCAAAATCCCAGCCATCTCATCTCTTCATTTGCCATCAGCTACTCTGCTTGGTTTCTACTCCACCATCATCATCATGCTAGGTACCCTTTGGCACCATTCCCCATCCTTATCAGCTTCCTTTTGTATATAGTGTTCCTCCATTAGCCTATAAGCTCCTTGAGGGCAGAGATCATCTTTCTTTTTCCTATTCATCATAATGCCATCATAAAATTGAATGTTAGGTTCTTAAAACATAAAATATCACTTAGAACATGAGAATTGGAAGAGATATTAGATGGCAGGGTAGCAGTCTATACCCTCAAGAAATATATATATATTCCAATAGGAGAGACAGAAAGTAAATAAATACAATGTGTTAGCTCTATACAGAACAGATTTAAGGTAATCTCAAGAGGCGAAGGCACTAGCACCTGGGATTGGGAGTGGGGGAAGGAAAGGCCTCTTGCAAAAGACAGAAGTGAGCTGCTACTTATTATTCCATTACCTGGTCTCTCCATCTCCACAATCTGTCACCTCATCTTTCCTATTTCTTTGTGGAGTAGTGGAAAGAGCACTGGACTTGGATCCAGGAGATAAGTTCAAATCCTGCCTCCAACTCTAACTATGTGAAATCTCATAAATCATTTAACTTCTCCTTGAGAGGTGCCACTCCAGCAATATGGAAATGAACCTTGACCCAGAACCTCTGGAGAGCTGCCCCCAACTACACTGGCCCACAATGACCTCTCTCTCACTCCTTAATTTCTGTACCAACTTAGGTTCAACAATCTGGTTGTGACCTTAGAGGGCATCTAGTTCAAGGGTTGTTACCCTGAGGTTCATGGATCTCCAAGGAGTTCATGGATAGATTTCTTGGGATGGAGGAAAAAATTCTTTGTTTTTACCAACTTCTAATTGAAATTTAGAATTTCCTTTCATTATGTATTGTAGGCCAAAAACATGATTCTGGGAAATGATCTTTCCATAGGCTTCAGCAGACTGCTAAAGTGGTCTGTGAAACAAAAAAGCTTAACAATTCTTCATCTAGGGGCACCTAGGTAGCACAATGAATAGAGCACCAGCCCTGGAATCAGGAGGATCTGAGTTCAAATCCAGCCTCAGACACTTAACACAAACCTAGCCATGTGACCTCAGCCAAGTCAACTTAACCCCAACTGCCCTACTTTCCCCCCTCCAAAAAAAGCAAAATAAAAAAAAAGAATTCCTCATCTAGTCCAACCTCCCTCCTAATGAAGGAATCCCCCTCCCTCCCATAACAGGTCTGTCAGGATATCATCCTGCCTCTCCTTGAACACATACAGTGATGGAGAGCTCAGTATTAGTCAAGGAGGGTTCATTACTTCTTTGGATAGCTTAGGTTGATAGAAAGTTCCTTTTTATGTTGAACCAGAATTATTTATCCTGTGACTTCCCTCCAGCCAGTCATGATGCTAGCCTTTGGGACTAGGGAAACCAAGTTTAATACTTCTTCCCTACGACAGACTTTCAGATAATTTAAGACAACTATCATGTCCCCTATAATCTCTTCTCCAGGCTCCTCAAAACCCCCAGCTCCTCCGATTAATCCTCTGAGCCAAATCACTTAGCAATTAAGCCTAGTCACTCTTATCTTATGCCCCTATACCGACAAAGCCTGCTAGCACTAAAGTCTTATGGCATGGAGGTGACCTCGGCTCCTTGAAGTTCATGTCATAGGAACACAAACCCTGCTGGAACCCATGAAGGCAGATGTTCTTCAAATAGAGAGAGGTCTGCCACTAGACTCTGTGTTTTGTCACAGGCTATCCTAGTGAGGCTCAGAGATGCTAAAAATTAGAAGGTAAAGTGAGGATAAGTATATTAGGGAGAAAGTTATATTAACTCACAGACTATGACTAAGTCCTGGAAGAAATATGATCTGCCTTAGTGAAGGGAGCTCCCATAAGAATGAAAGCACAGCTTCATGCTAGTAAATATTTAACAACTGGCTCTTGGGGGGGAAGGGGAGAATATGCACATGACACACTTTTAAATTTAATCTCCATTATTAACATTTTTCTCCATCACCCTCTTAAGTCCAAACATTCAAAAAAACAACAGATCAATTGCCCCATTTTGGAGTATTTTATAATTTCCAAGGTGTAAATGTCACACTAAAAATTTAATAATTGGCTCAGTATGAGATGGCCTCTAGCATACCTCTGCATGGATCTCTGGAAAGCTGTGAGCCCTTTTGGTCCAGGAAGATGGTCTAAGTTAAGCAATCAATCTAAGTAAATTAACCATTTACTAAATCCCTACTAAGAGGCAGCACGCTGTAGAGGACCCTTAGTCTCTTTGCAGCTCTAGGTCCCACAGTAACAGCCAGCTTCCCATGGGCTGGTAGCTTGCAGAATAAAAATCTTTGTTTCCACAGCACACCACTGGAGGGCACCCCTTACAAAGGCATTAAAAAACCATGGAACCGTCTTTTTCTGTCTGGGACAGCCTTCCTGTCCCCCAAATATTCCCTGCAGTGGAAAAAAAAATGTCCCTTGTTCATACAGAGCCATTGGTTTAGATCTGCTCTCTAGGGAAAGAAACAGTGGCACCCTGGGCTCTTCTTATGAAGTATTAAGTATCAACTCCCATTTTCATAGTGTTCATAGGTTTGTAAGGCATTTTCCTCAAAGTACCCTGTGAGGGAAAGGATGCTACCAGGGAAACAGGCTTAGCCTTTCCCATGGTCACCCAGCTTTGTGTTATTAAGTGCCTACCAGGGACACAAAGAAAGGCAAAAACTCTACCCCTGCCTTCTCACAGCCTAAGGGAGGACAGGGGAGGAGGGAGAGAGACAACATTCAAACAGGTTATGGAAAGGACAAACTATGTATCCACAACTCCTGACTCAAAGTCAAACATGCATCTCTCTCTCCCGCCCCCTCCTCATTCCATACTCATCCCAGCCTCTTACAGGATGAACTGGTGATGTTGGGAAAGACTTCATGGAAGAGGTGAAAGTTGGGCAGCTGCCAAAAAGACAGAGGAAACTGCCCTGCCAGGAACAGGAAGAGTATGGCTGGAATATTCAGCTCCACTGAATTCAGCAAAGAGCTATGTTGTCTACACAGCACTGAGCCCGATCATGGATTAAGTTGTAAAGGAGCTCAGAGGCCAGTGAGTCCAACAGCCTCACAGGGAGCTTAAATCATCTGCTTACCCAAAGGCATTCAGCTAGTATACGTTGGAGATAAGATCTGAACTCAGATAAAACAGCTGGTGGCTTCATGGAGGTCTCACATTCTAGCAGAGGGATAGGACGTGACACACTATACAATGGACTGTTACATCCATACATTAGAGGACAATCAACATGCTATGTGAGGCATCAGTTAGTTAAAAAGTCCTTCTAATGAAGGCTCAGGGAAAGCTTCCCAGCGGAGGTAGAATTTGAATGGGGGTATCAAAGCATGAGGGCAGCGAGGTGGTGCCAGGATGAAGGGCCAGGCCTGGAGTCAGGAAGATCCGAGTTCAAATATGGCTTCAGACACCTACTATGTGATCCTGGGCAAGTCACCTAACCCTGCTTGCCTCAGTTTCCTCATCTGTAAAATGATCTGGAGAAGGAAATGGCAAACCATTCCAATATCTTTGCCAAGAAAATCCCAATGGGGTCACAGAGAGGCAGACATGACTGAAACAACTGAACAACAGTGACAACATCAAAGCATGAGTAGAAGAATATCTTTCAGCAAAAAGGAGAAAGTAGGGTATTTCAAACACAGGGAATAGCTTGATCAAAAACTATGGAGATAATTCAGAAGCAATAAGTAAATCACTTTAACTGAATCATGGAGCATATGAAAGGGAGTAATATGAGATGAAATAGAATAATAATTATTTGTAACATAATAGTGGTTTGCAATAGGCCTTGAATGCCGAGCAGAAGAGCCTGTGCTTTCTTCTGTGGGCAATAGGGAGCCAGTGATGATGATTCCCATCTCTATAGCACTTGGTGGTTTATAAAACTCCGTTTTCCCGAGGTGGTTGGTTTGTTTGTTTGTTTGTTTGTTTGTTTGTTTGTTTGTTTGTTTTAGTATTTTCTCCATTCCAAGATGAAGAAAATAGTTCAAAGAGGAGGAAGGGATTTGTCCAAAATCACTGATTTAGTAAGTGACAAAACTCTATTTTCTAACTCAGAGGCCAGTGTTCTCTCCCCTTCCATCATTATGCCCTCTTCTGGACACTAGAAGGATAGCAATCTCTTTCACAATGAGCACATGGGAAGTCTTCCTCCTCCTACCCCATCCACTCCTTCTCAAAACACAAATTAAGAAATGCAGCACAACCCCCTAGCCCCCTGAGACCAGTCTGAAGGCTACAGTGTTTGTTTTGTCATTGTGTGGCTCCTCTTCCCACACTGTGTGGCCTGAAGTTTTGGTGAATGGTTCTAAATGCTAAAAATCCCTAAGCATCCTGCCTGTGGGACATTCATAGCAATGCCTCACGACAGGTAAACTGAGGCACAGAGAGGGAAAGCTACTTGTCTAACATCATCCACAGAACAGGAAGGAGAGATAGATGTGGATACCCAGGATGCTTAGCTCACCAAATAATCACTTATATTTATATAGCACTTTAAGGCTAGCAAAGTATTTCATGTGCTTGATTTCCTCTGGCAACTCACAATAGCCCTACAAAGGGCTACCATCAGAATTATTATTTTCATACTTCTGGATTAGTTAATTTAGGTTGAAGGAGGTCAGGTGACTTGTACACACTCACACAGTTAGCTAGTATCAGCAAAGGGATTTGAACCTAGCTCTCTTCTGGGTCCAAGTTCAAAGTTCTTTCCACGACACCATGCTGTCTTGCAAGGGAGTCAGATACAGCTTCTCTGGGCTTTCCAAAGAGATGTATGATGGCATTGTAGAGGGTTTCTAGGCAAGAATACTTTCTTAACATGACACAAGTTAAGAAG
>CM053588.1:104293060-104331217 GCA_028646515.1 Pseudochirops corinnae
AGGGAAGGGAAGGGAAGGGAAGGGAAGGGAAGGGAAGGGAAGGGGAGGGAAGGGAAGGGAAGGGAAGGGAAGGGAAGGGAAGGGAAGGGAAGGGAAGGGAAGGGAAGGGAAGGGAAGGGAAGGGAAGGGAAGGGAAGGGAAGAATCCAAGATTATTGGAATCCAGGCAGGAAGGAAATGTTGCTCTGGGATACCCTAATCAGATTACTGCCTTAAAAGGGCTGGGAAACCACAGAATGTCAAAACTGAAAGAGACCTTTAGAATACCACGTCAGAGCTGGGAGAGACCTTAGAACACAGAATGTGAGTTGAAAGGACCCTTAGAATACAGATTGTCAGAGCTGGGAAGGACCTTAGAACACAGAATATTAGAACTGGAAGGGGCCTTAGAATATAGAAGTTTAGGATATAGAGTGGACATTTAAAACTAAGGCCCAGAGAGGGAAAATACCTAGTCCAAAGCAACTTTCACCAAACCGAACTAGCTGAAATCTGGGTTTATGGCCAGTGCTTCTGAAGAAAAATCCACGTAACTCTCCTCCACACACAACTTCTCCTATGTCCCTGCACCTTAATTCCAGCCCCAGTTCAGTATGAAGCCTATAAACATTCCAAACCCCCATACATTTTGACCAGGCTTCAGAATAAACAAAAATACAGGAAATTCCTCATCCATAGACCAGCTTTTCCCTATTCCAATGGCCACAATCCAAACCCTCTCCTTGACCAGCAGCTTTGTAAGATCATAAGACAAGGTACCAATCAGCTACCAAAAAAACCTCCAAGTTTCCACACCCCTCAATGCCTCCTGCACATACTGCCAGAGTGATCTTCCTGAGCCCCTAATTTAATCACATACCATCTACTCCAGACCCTTCAACTGCACTTGACTGTCTGAATGATAAAGTTCAGGTTCTCTAAGCCGGCATTCAAGGCCTAACATTTGGACCCAACATTTCTTATCTCCCATTACTTCCCTCCATTAATTCTATATTCACACCAAACAGCACCAGCCCCTGTCCATCCCCGATCCTTATTACCCCCCCCCCACCCCACCCCACAATGAATTCTACCAATAGCCTTTGGCTTGCACTGTCCCTATGCCTAAAATAGCCTCACTCTCCCAATCCTTGCCTTCTGGGTTTCAAACCCATCCATCAAGGCCCAGCTCAGGGGACTCCTCCTCCAGGAAGCATACCCTGATCCCACTAAGCCCTCAGCTATAAATAATCTCTCCATCCATTAACTCCAACAAGGCTTCCTTTGTTCTTCTATTAGGGCCCATAAAACATTTCACCACGGTATTTGTATCCATGTTCTACCTTTCTTACTATGTTGTAAATCCTTTGAGGGCTGGGCCTTCTTTGTGTCTCCCTCAGCAACGACATAGTTAGTTGCTCATTAAATGCTGAATTAATTAATTCTATAGTGTATCCGAAGGCATTTTTATGTGAAGATTGAGTAAGCTCTTAAGTGATCTCTACCCCACCTCTACTCATTCTCAGTCTGTTAGCACAGTAAAAGGAATACAGGACTTGAGAGTCAGAAGACGTGGGGGGTCATATCCTGGCCCTGTCACTAGACTTGTGACAGTAAACCAGGCATTCGCCTTTTTCATCAATAGTAAAATTAAAGGGTTGAACTAGATAATCTTAAAGGCCCCTTTCAACTCCAACAAACTATAATTCTGTCTTCAAGCATTTAAAGGGCTATCCTATGGAAAAGAAATTAAGATTTAACTCAAATTGACCCCCCAGAGTTGTAAGCAATGGGGCAAATATTGCAGAAAGGTGATTTTAAGAAGGAATGACGGGGGAGGCAGCAGGAGGAGTAGAGGGGTGGAACAGCACAGAGCACCAACCCTGGAGTCAGGAGAAACTAAGTTCAAATCCAGCCTCGGACACTTGACACTCACCAGATGTCTGACCCTGGGCAAGTCACTTAACTCCAATCGCCTTGCCAAAAATTTTTTTTGAAAAAGGGAATGAAATGAAAAGTTCCTATTAGAGATGTCTTGAAATGGAAAAGCCTATAAGAGAAGGCTTTTATTAGGGAAGAGAGGAAAGTGTGTTTGGGAAACAAAGAGAAGAAAAAAGAAAGTCCAATGAAACATTTTTTAAAAACACACAGAAGAAAGTACAAGGAATTTCAGAAGGGTGCATGGACAAACAGAGAAGTATTGGTTCTAAATTTAATATATACTTTTTAAAAAAATATAAGCAGTATATAAGAGATTTGTATTTTCATGTAAATCTTTTTTTTCATATTGTTTTTTACAGAAGTAATTGTTCATGTCTGCCAAGTTCATAATTTTTTTAAAAATGGAATGGGAAAACCTGGGAGATAGTGAATTCCCCATTGCTAGAAGTCAATAGAAGAGAATGGATTACCCTGTCAGATACTATAAAGTAGATTCCTATTCAGGTATGGGTTGAAGTCCCTTCAATTCTGAGATTCTGAAATGTAATACATCTTACTGATTGCCACCAAATTAATCTCTCCAACATATAACTTTTGGGATATCACTCCCCCGCTTGACCGATGCTCACTTTCCATTGAACCTCCCTATCTCATTTGGTGATGGTGGTACAAGTAGCATTATACTCATTTACAGATGAGAAAAGTTGAGTCTTAGGGAGTTCAAAACACTGGGGCAGGGTCAGTTATCTACCAAGTTAAATGTTGGAACTAAGACTTAAGCCCAGGCTTCTGAACTCAGATCTCATGACAAAAAGTCTTAGTATCTTTTTCCTACTAGACTACTCAAACTAAACTGCTACTTGTCCTACCTTCTCTCTCCTCTGTACCTCTGTTCATACTGATCCCATGCCTGCCAGAGATACTTAATTGACATGTCTACCCACTAAGCTCCTCCTCCTTCCAGGTCCAATTAGGTGTTACCTCCTTCATAAGGTCATATCTGCTCTCCTGACCTGTAAGTGATCCCTCACTGCCCAATGACCAAACAGAGGCAATTATACATATACATCGTCAAATCCTAAGTGCTAGGGATGGACAGCAGACTGCACATAGTAGGTACTTAATAAATACTTAGTGAATTGAATTTGGCTTTGTAAAGCCACGTTTCAACAGGCTGTTTATTTCTTGTTAGGAACTCTGCTTTTGATTAAACCATACTGCCATCAAGTGGACAATGGTACTAACCCAATGAATGGCCAGGATGGTAAGAGGAAGAGTTGGACATGTTTTACTATTCACTTATCTTTCTTTTACTAGGAATGCCTGAACCTAAATATTAACCAGTACAACTAATTACTATAATTTATTGAATTGGCACATAATTATAGAGGAAAATTAAAGGAAATATAAACACCTAGGTACAAATAGGTACCATGCTCACTATTCCTTAACTGTTGTCAATCACCATTTACTTTCATCTTGTTTTTCAGCAGTCTAAAGTTGAATGCTCCCCTTACAACTCATTCTGACAATCTTAAAATAACCTTGTTAGGGAGCAGCTATGGCCCCTGATAGCCTTAGTGCTCTGGCAGCTTCAACAGGTGGTGTATGAACTTTGGGTGATCTCTCTTCTCTCTTTCTCTCTCTCTCTCTGTCTCTCTCTCTCTCTCTCTCTCTCTCTTCCCCCCCTCTCTTCTCTCTCTCTGTCTCTCTCTCTCTTTCTCTGTCTCTCTCTGTCTCTCTCTCTCTCTCCTAGGAGTCAAAATGCCCTCACAGTTTCTCAGTTTCTTGTTATAGTATCATTCTCTTATAGAATCCTGTCACTTCTCTACTCATATATGATCATTAAAGCAGGTACCCAAAGGTTCCAGCTCTCTTTTCTGGGGGCACATCCTTTTCCATAACCCTTCTGGTAGCAGAGGCCAAAAGGAAACAAAAGAGGAAGAAAAAAAGAAAGAAAGAGACCATAAGAAACAAAAGTTACCTAAGTTATCTCTGTTTCCCAACATGAAACCCTGGGTTATCTTTTTTCATTCAAAAGGCAAACATTTCCTCATCTTTCAGTCTTTGAAGCCAGAGTAAGAAAACAGTGCTCTACACATAGCAAACACTTAAATGTTTGTTAACTTAGGATGATAGGTGGATTGTGACCTCAGAGATCATTTAATCTATTCCACCCCATTTTACAGATGAGGAACACTGAGGTCCGGAGATTTCAAATCCTTTACAGAAAGTCACACAAGGTAATAAGTACCAGAGTAGAGATTTAAAACAAAGTCCTCCAATTCCAAATTCAGGGCTCTTGTCATGATATCACGTTGCCTTGGCAACAACTGGACTGAATCAAAGGAAGGAACTCCAAATGTTTGGAATATTCACTCTCCACCTCTATGATTTTTCAAAATGTTCACAGAATGACCAATATGTTCCTAAGTTTCTATTGACTCTTTCCCCTTGGTCTACCTTCTCCTTGGTAAATGAGGCTCTAGATAAGCTCTGGCTCATGGAACCTTGAAACGGGTACATATGTGGGCAGGACAGTTTTATCTGAAATTCATGCCCTCTAAGTCCTTGGACCTCATGAGCCTGCGCCATTTTCCAGAAACATCCTAAAATCCACTTGACCCTGGAGGACGATAGTCCCCCTCTCGTTCTGAATTTCTACTTTTCCCCCCATATTATTATTATGATATTAATGAAGTTTCATTACTTTGCCTCTTGACATCTCAGATTCCCCATCTATAAAATGTGAAGCTTGAGCTGTATGGTCTCTAAAGTCTAAAATTTGTGACAATGATTAATTCTACCCTGTAGTTTCATCACACAATGCCCAGCTCTCCTTTGTTTGGAATAATAACAGTAGCTCATGTCTCTGTAGCACTTTTCTTACACTAATCCTAAGGCACCTAGTCTAACTATTCCTCTCCTACAGGGGAGGCAACTGGGATTTAGAAAAATGTTAAATAAGTTGTCCAGGATGACAGAGTCAGTATGTGCTGGGGATAGGACTTGAAACTATGTATTAACTATGCCATGATATTGTCTGTCTTTCATGGAGGGTGAAACAGGGGTACAGAAAAGGCAAGCCTAGGGTTCCTTAGCTAGGACATGCCATGGCCAGGTCTTATGGTTTTTTTTCCAGTTAACTTGTAATATAACTTGGTTTTACAGAGTTGTTTGCTTATTGTCATTTCCATTAGATTGTAAGCTCCCTGAAGGCAGGGAAGGACTGTCTCTGGCCTCTTTTTGTATCCCCAGCACTTAGCACAGCACCTAGCACACAGCAGGCATTTAATAAATGCTCACTGACTGACTGATTCCAAGGATAGGCCCAGGAAAGATTTATTGGGCTGCTCACTGCCTGCTCATTCACTGATCTGCTCGGCCTCCCCACCAGCTGCCTTGTCCCCTCATGGGTACCTCCTCCCCTCCAACTACCCCCTCCTTCTAACTCCCCTTTTTGTCTTGTCTTCCTTTATTGATATGTAAGCTCTTTGAGAGTGGAGACTTTTCTGTTCCCCCCTTCCTCTTAATACTTGGTCCTAGTAACAGCTCAATAAATTATCTGTCCATTCATCCACCCTTCTCTCTAGCCATCATCTATCTATCCATCCATCCATCATCTATTTCTCCATCCATCATCTTATCCATCACTTATCTATCAATCCATCTCGTGGTGTAATGGATTGAGTGCTGGGTCTGGAGTCAGGAAGACCTAAGTTCAAATTTGACCTCAGACACTTCCTAGAAGAGTGACTCTGGGGAAATTACTCGACCTCTTTCATTTCTTCAACTGTGAAATGGGGCTATAACAGCACCTACCTTACAGGGTTATTGTGAGGTTCAAACGAGATAATATTGCAGATTTGTAAAGCACTTAGCGCAGTATCTGGTACATAATAAATGCTATATAAATAATAATTCCCTTTCTCCCCTTCCTCTGTCTGTCTGTCCATCTATCTGTCTGTCTGCCTATCTATCTATCTATCTATCTATCTATCTAGCTATCTATCTCCATAGCTTAGCTGAATGCTAAGATTTCTTCAGGAAATGAGCCCAGGCACAGACAGTCTCAGGAAACCATCTTACCTTCTGCCACAAAGACTCCCGTGAAGCAAGAGCTGAGCAGGCAGCCACAAACCAGCAATTTCCCACCTGGCCCTGGTGCAAATCATGAGAGCTGATGCCATCCACGAAGAGGCGAGGGTTCTCACAGATGTCCTACAAAAAACAAGAGAAAAGCAAATAACATGAGAAAAAGAAAAAAGTTGTTGCTACCAACTCATTAAAAAAGATGGCAATGCCCCATTTCTAGAGTGCTCATGTGAAAAATGAAAATACGGAAAACAGAATGCACAACACTCAGTAGCAGTGAGGCTGACTCCTCAAAACCTATTATCTCAGATCTTGATGTTTTCCCAAGTCTAACTGCTCATTTCATATTATCTCTGGCTTAATTCCATCTACATATTCCATGTACCACCTCACCTCTGTCCAAAACTGAAGTCATCTTTCCTTCAAAATATATTCATCCTCCCAACATTTGGGTTTCTGGTAGCACCATTCTTTCAGTCACCCAGAATTAAAACCCTACAATTATCTTTGACTCTTCCCTTTTCCTTCCACTTAGAGTCAATCACTAATCTTGTGACTTCCTCTACAATGTCACTCCAGCCCCCTCCTTTCTCCTCCCACTGCCACTACCCCATGTCAGGTTCTCATCATCACATACCTAGATTATGTCCTTGCCTCCAGTCTCCTTCCATTTTCCAATCCATCCTTCACATACTGACTAAACTTCTCAAGAAATAGGTATGACCTTGTCACTTTTCTGCTTAAGAACTTTCACTGGCTCCCTACTGCTACATGATAAAATACAAACCCCATAGCCAGGAATTCAAAGGTCAGCCACAATCAGGATCCAACATAATTTTATCTTCCCTGGCTCCTCTTCATGCACTCTATGTAGCCAGATTCTTTCTTTACCACTGCCCAAATGTGAGATGCTATAAGCTGACAATTGACTTACCAATAATTGTAATTAATTGTATATTAATGGATTGATCAAATCACTGTAAGAATTCACTTCAACAACATTTATTTATTAAGTTTCTGCTCTGTGCTTGTTGATGGGAGAGAACAAAGTTTAAATAAGACATAATTCCTACCCTCATTGAGTTTATAGCCTAGCACAGAATAAACAAATCAGGATCCTAGGTCTACTATTTTGTTGTTCTTCCAAAAGTTTGGCATTACTACAAAGGTCTATGAGCAGACTAGATATTTCCTAGGCTGAATGACTATAAGAAACATCACAGCCTTCAGGCCAAACTATGGGAAGGTCTAAAACCTCCACACAGCCGCTGAGAATCACTGGTTTTACTCTGCATACCTCCATTTATCTTGTCTACTTTGTATAACTCCATTGACCTCCCAACTTTGTATAATAACTTCATTTATCTTGCCTATTTGGTGCTCTTCTTATTTGACATTTTTTGTTTCTTCAAAAGAAAAGATCTATTCAGCCTGGTGCAGTCTGGAAAGAAGCTCCATCCCTTAACAGCTGTAAGAAATACAGCTATGCCTTGATTAAGGAGAAATTTACCCAGTGCTCTGGGTAAATTCTTCAACACCAGTAACAAATCTGCTACTTTCACATAGTACTTTGTGTCTTTTGAATGCACCTACCATGTCCTATTGGGTATTAAAGTTATCTGCTAATGTCTCAACTACATTACCAGGCAGAGCTCAGAGGGCAGGGACTAAGTCTTAGCAAAATTTGGTCTTTTCCCAACAGTGAATTGCTTAATTAATGCTAATTAATTAAAGATTTTTTTTTTCATTAATGCTAATGAATCAGAAAACAAGAGGTAGCAGTGTGTTATACATTCACTCAGATTTGGAGTCAGTAAACCTGCATTCAAATGTCAACTCTGCTTCCTGGATCATCCTTCAGTAAATGGACCTTACTCTCCTACAGAATGGAAGAACAAGACTAGATGATGACTGCCGACATGTAGCAGGTTACTGACATTATCTCACTGGAAACCCACAAGAAGGCTGTAAGGGACTATAGGTCTTATCAGTATCTAGTATTTTGTTGTTGTTGTTGTTGTTGTTGTTGTTTTATTTTTTTTCTTTCTTTTTTTCTTTATTTACTTTTAGTTTACAAGATTCAGTTCCACAATCCCTTGAGTTTCAGATTTTCTCCCTTCCCTTCCCCTCCCCACCATGGTAGCGTGCAGTCAAGTACAGGATCTGCAAATACTTTCACATTGTACAATAGTCTGGTTGTATAGAAAGGTGGTAACCAATGAGTGATCACTGGGGAAAAGGAAGCAAAGCCAAACATGAAAAAGAATGATAGCATGTATTGCTTCAGTCTCCATTTAAACTCTAGTCTTTCTAGATCTTTCTCTGAATGTAGATATCTCCTTCCATCCTGAGACTTGTAGAGTTGTCTTTTAGCTGCGTGTTGTTGAGGAGAGTCCAGTTTATCAAGGTTGGTCATCACACGTACAATGTGTCTGTGATTGTGTACAAATTTTTTCTGGTTCTTCTCTTCTCACTTCGCATCAATTTGTATACGCCTCTCCAGGTAATTATGAAATCCATCTCATTCCCATTTCTTATAGCACAATAGTATTCCATTACATTCATATACCATAACTTGTTCAGCCATTCCCCAATGGATGGGCATCCCTTATATTTCCAGTTTTTTGCAACCACAAAGAGAGCTGCAATAAATATCCTTGTACAAATGGGTCCTTTTCCCACTTCTGTGATCTCTTTGGGATATAATCCCAACAGTGGTATTGCTGGGTCAAAGGGCAGTATTTAGTATTTTACAGAGGAAGAAACTGAGAATCACAGTTTAAGAAATTTGCCCACAGTCACTCATCTGGGAAAGTGTTTTGAAAGAGTGATTTAAATCAGATTTCTCATGACTCCAAGTCAGCTTCCCATAGATGTGGGAAGGTCTTCCATAAGGTCCCTCCCCAGCTCTACTTCTATGAAGAGGAGGGAAGGGAAGGGAACAAGCCTCTATCAGGTTTCCACTCTGCACCATGCACTGTGCTAAGAGCTTCACAAATATTATATATCTCATTGGATCCTCAACAATCAGATGAGTTGAGTGTTGTTATTATCATCTCACAGCTGAGGAATCTGAGTTAGAGAGAGGTTAAGTGTGACTTTCCCCAGGATCATTATTTGAACTCACTTCTTCCTGACTCTGGACCCAGTGTTCAAGCTACCATGCCACCCAGTGGCCTGAACTATGAAACCCAAAAGAGGGAGTCAAAAACTTATTTTATGTTATTGAACCAAACCAAAAGGGGATATAGAATGAGCCTGAAATGGCCCGTGTTTAGAATGGGTATGCACATATGTTGATCATGGTTGTGAGTGCACATGAGAATTCTGTGGGTACCGAGGAGTCACCAAGGAGCACATTAAGGTACCCAGAGAAACAGAAGATACAGCGTGCCCACCAAGGGCATCCATCCCACAGAGACCAAGCATGACCATGGACTGGGGTGATAAGCAGAAAAGATACAAGGTGCTAGGCTAGGCTACATGCTCTAGGCTCAGCAGCTCCCAGCTAATAAGAAGCTGATCCCAACAGCACAAAAATGACTTTTATTTGCAGAAGCTATATGAGGCTCTCTGTGCTCTGTGCAAAGTCCAAATGAGCCTACCCAGATGGGATCCGCTGAATGGATCCCAAAACAACAGCTCCATGTCTCTAATACTCCCTCCTCTATGCCCACCACCCTGCAAAGGCTTATTCTAATTGTGCATAAATGTGTTATATATATATATATATTATACTGAGAAAAAGATAAAAAGAGAAGGAAATAAAAAGAAGCAGCATTTGGCAAATCGATATACACGGAGAACTAAAGAGAGGCATAATCTTTGATAAGAGTTTGATCTTCAAGGTATGTGGGAAATGAACACAAATACAGGGTGTACCAAAAGTCCTAGCATAGAACCAGGAGAACATTGTACCCAGTAACAGCAAGATTGTAACAATAACCACCTGTGAAAGACTCGGCTGCTCTGATCAAGACAATGATCCAAGACAATTCCTGAGGACCCATAGTTTAAAACGCTTTCCACCTCAAGAGAGAGAACCATGAAGTAAGAGTAGACTGAAACTTACTTTTTTCACTTTCTTGATTTTTCTTGCTTTTTTTTTTTCTTCACAAAATGGCTAATATGGAAATATGTTTTGCATGACTTTGTGTTACGATTAGTAGTCTATTTTTTTTTTAATTTTTAATTTTTTTGCTTTTTGGGGGGGAGGGCAGGGTAATTGGGGTTAAGTGACTTGCCTAAGGTCACACGGCTAGTAAGTATTAAGTATCTGAGGCTGGATTTGAACTCAGGAACTCCTGACTCCAGGGCCTGTTGCTATTCACTGTGCTACCTTACCTCTCCAAGTAGCTTATTTCTTGCCTTCTCAATGGGTGGGGGAAGAACTAGAGAGAGGGAGACAATTTTGAACTAAAAATAAACCTTTTTTTTTTTAATATGCATCTCCTCTTCTCTGCAGAAGTGGGGGACTGTGGAGATGGAACACTGTCAGACTTGACTGCTGTGGTCTCAGTTTTACTGAACTGGTTTTTTTCCTCTTTTCTTTTTAATTCTCTGTTATTGTTGAGTAGAGAAGTGGGAGAGATATACTGAGAAATAAAGGTGGTATAAAAAGAAAAAATATCAAGAATAATTTTTTAAAAGAGATGAAAAAGAAATAAATCAACTCAATTTAATTCAGCAAGGATTTATTACGTGCCTACTATGGGTCAGGTTCTATACTAAACAATGGAGTACACAGACAAACAAGAAATGAGCTTTTCTACTGGTGGACAGGTTGGCCACATGCATACAGATAAGTAAATGCAAAACACAAAATAAATATAAAATCATTTCTGGAGGAAGGGAAACACTAAAAACTGAGAAATCAGGAAAGGCTTCCCATGGAAGGTGACACTTGAGCTGGGCCTTGAAGGAAGCCAGGAATTCAAAGATGCAGAAGTGAGTGGGGAAGAGTTTCCAAGAATAGTGGATAGCTATAGGTTGCCTTACAAGGAGTTAGGCAGAGACAGAAAGAGCATTAAAAAAGAGACAGAAACAGAGACTAGAGTAGTTAAGTGGTGCCACAGTGCATAGAGCACCAGGTCTGCAGTCAGGAAGATTCATCTCTGTGAGTTCAAATTTGGCCTCAGACATTTACTAGCTGTGTGACCCTGAGCAAGTCACTTAACTCTGTTTGCCTCAGTTTCCTTATCTGTAAAATAAACTGGAGAAGGAAATGGCAAACCACAAGTACATTTTGCAAAGAAAATCCCAAATGGGGTCATAAAGAATCAGTCATGACTGAAAAACAATAAAGAGAAGGAAAGAGAACAAGGAAAGTGAAGGAGAAAGACAGGAGAGACAAATTAGAGAAACAGGGATGGGCAGAGGACACTTCCCCAGCCCCCTCCAGTCACCCACTGGGTGAAGATGAAGAAATGAATGATCAGCAACTTTTTAGTCAAGCATTTTTAACAGTTTCTGTACTAAGGGGGCCCCAGCAGGCCAGGACACAGCTGTTCTCACCATAATAAGCATACTGAACAATAATACTGTGCTGATGAAATCATACATCTAAACAAAAAAAAAAGTATAACATTTCAGTCAGGCTAAAAATATATGGAAGTTAAGTATGCAAGTAAGTAAACAAGCAAGGTTCCAAGTATGCTTATATACCTACACAAGTCTAAGATGGAGCAAGCTTGGCTAGGCTGTAGTTCCTCTTAAAAGATCCCAGGGCTTTAGTGGACTACAGTCTCAATGAATCAAGAGTATGATAAGGCAACCAAGAAAGGGAACGCAATCACATCTCACAACCAAGAATACAGAAACAAGGGTCCCACTGTACTCTGTCCTGACCAGCCCCCATTTGAAAGTACACCATGCTTTAGGAAAGACATTGAGAAGCTGGATAGTACAGTGACAAGAAACCAGAATGATGAAGAGAAGGAACTGAGAAGCCTTAGAAGAGAGAATAGCTGATCTGTCTTGGTTCACCTCAATCTTCTTTGCTAAATCTTCATCCATGTTATATTCACTACCCATGGGTGCCCTCCAAGGTTTTTTTGTTTCAGAGAGCCTTAGGCCCTCTTCTCCTTTCTACGTTCTCTAATTTGGTAACTTATCAAATGTCAGGAATTGTATCTCTATGCAAATGATTGTTATTTTATCCAGCCCTAGTCTCTCTCCTGATCACCAACTGCCTATTGAACATCTTAAACTGGATGTCTGCTAGACAACTCATATTCGATATATCTAAAAGAGAACTCATTATTTTTCCCCCAAAACCTTCCTCTCTTCTGAACTTCCTTACTACTGTCAAGGGCGCCACTATTCTACCAGTCACCTGAATTTGCAGCCTCAGTGGCATTCTTGGTTCCTCTCTCTCATTTACCATGCATCTCAAATGAGTTGTCAAATCTTATCATTTCTTTCTCTAAAATATCTCTCACATGCATTTCCTTCTCTCCACTCATATAGCGACAACATTAGTTCAGGTCTTCATCACTTCTCACTTGGACTATTGCAATAGCCTTCTAATTGGTCAACCAAATCGGTTGACCTTGGCACTAGATTCTAAAATCTCTTTCCATTCCAATCCAGCCTCCATTTCGCTTACAAAGAGATATTCCTAAAAGCAAGGTCTGACTATATCACTTCCCAACTCAATAAACTCCAGCAGCTCCCTGCTACTTCCAGGATGAAATATATAATCTTTTGTTTAGCACTTAATACTCTTCACGACGTGGCCCCTTCTTACCTTTCCAATCTTCTACCATACTGGCCTACTTTTTCACCTTTGAACACAACATCCCATCTCCCATCTCTGTGACCTAAACACTGGCTTTTTCCAGTATCCAGAAGGCTCTCCCTCTCAATCACAGACTTAAGAATCTCTGGTTTCCTTTAAGACTCCGTTCAACTGATGCTGAGTGAAGTGAGCAGAACCAGGAGAACATTGCACATAGTAACATCAACACTGTGCAATAACCAGCTTTGATAGACCTACCTCTTCTCAGCAATGTAATGATCTAAGACAATTCCAAAAGACTCATGATGGAAAACACTATCCACATTCAGAGAAAGAACTATGGAATTTGAATGCAGATCGATGCATGCTATTTTTTCCTCTTTTTTTCTTTCTTATGGTTTTTCCCTTTTGTTCTCATTCTTTCACAACATAACTAATGTGGAAATATGTTTGACCCAACTATGCACATATAACCTATAGCAGATAGTTTGCTGTGTTGGGGAAGGGTGAGAAGAGGAAGAAAAAAAATTTGAAACTCAAAATCTTATAAAATAAAATGTTGAAAACTAAAAAAAAGAAAGAAAAAAAACAATGCCCTAAAAGAGAATAAAAATTCAACAATTCTTTTTTCAAAAATTTCAAAACATTAAAAAAAAAAAAGAATTAATTCAATTGTCACCTACTTCACGAGGCCTTTCCTGGCCTTCCTCTCCAAGGCTACTTTCTATGTACTCTATATTTATCTTGTCTGTTCTGATTCAAATCATCTTCAACTACTTTTCCCTACAGACCCTGATGGAAACAGCCCATTTGGGCTCTTGGAACCCAAGAACCTTGGGAATGAACAGTGATGCTTCTAGCCTACTACCTGGTGCCATCAGCCTGGGTGTCAGACCCTGCGAAATGTAGTCTGGCAATTGCTCCTGTTGATGCTTTAGCCTCGGCCACTGAAGACCCAGGAGAAAAATATCTAAAAATATTTAAGATCTTGGCATTGTCAAATGGCTCAACATTAGAAATTGATATAATTTTATTAGTGGAAATGCCACTAAAGAAGAGGCTTTATTATCTTCTTTGCTGTTGCACCCAAAGGATCATGGGACCTTTCCATCTGACTGGCAGCTTTGAATGACTTAGGAACTCTGGTCAACATGACAACTAGTCACAATTCTAGAAGTCCCATGATGAAGCCTGTTATCCTGATCCTGACAGAGGGGACGGACTCAGGACAGAATGAAAGCCCTATCTAGTCTCCTGACCTCCAGTCTTGCATCTGCAACTGCCTACTAGACATCTCAAACTAGACATCTTAAACTCAATACAACCAAAACTAAACTCATTATCTTTCCTCCTAAACTTTCCCCTCTTCTTAACTCCCACTTACTGTTAAGGGTACCAACATTCATCCAGTCGCCTGGGCTCAAAACCCAAGTGGCATCCTCCACTCCTTACTCTCTCTAAAACCACATAGCCATTTAGTCACCAAGGCCTGTTCTTTCTACCTTCCCAACATGCCCTCTCCTTTCCTCTAACACTGCCACTACCCTGATGCCTGGATTATTGCAGTAGCCTGCTCGTGGGTCCGTTTGCCTCAAGTTTCCCCTCTCCAATCTATCATCCACTCAGCTGTCAAATTGAGCTTGCTGAAAGGTAAGTTTGACCATGTCATTACTCCTTTATTCAATAAACTCCAGTGGCTCCCTACTACCTCCAGGATCAAACAGAAAATCTTGTTTGGGTTTTAAAACCCTACATAAATTGGCCCATTCCAATCTTTCCAGCCTTCATATACCTTACCCCTTTCCAAGTACTCTGACTCTAAAAACTCCAGGCATTTTCACTTGCTGTCTTCCACGCCCAGAATGCTCTCCTTCTTCAACTCCATCTCTTGGCTTCCATGCCTTCTTTCAAGACCCAACTAAAGTCTTGCCTTGTACAAGAACCCTTTCACAACCCCTCTTAATGCTAATGCCTTCACTCAGTAGAGTATCTCCAGTTAATCACCTTATATGTAACTTGTTTACACAGAGGGATGTTTTTGCATGTTGGTTCCCCATAAGACTGAAAACTCCTTGAGACCAAGGACTGTTTTTTGCCTTTTTTTGTATCCCTAGGACTTAGCACCGTGCCTGGCATATTTGTTGTTCTTGAGTAATTTCAATCACATCTGACTCTTTGTGACCCCATTTGGGGTTTTCTTGACAAAGATACTGGAGAGGTTTGCCATTTCCTTCTCCAAGCCATTTTACAGATGAGGAAACTGAGGCAAACAGGGTTAAGTGACTTGTCCAGGGTTACCCAGCTAGTAGGTGCCTGAGGCCAGATTTGAATTCACAAAGATGAGTCTTCCTGATTACAAGCCCAGAACTCTATCCACCATGCCCCCTAAATGGCCTGGCACATAGTAATCACTTAATTACTGCTAATGTCTTAACTGACTAACTGGACCTGTCCAATGCAGGAATCTGTTTTGCTTGTCTATGCATATTTGTCCCAAGGGCTTTCCCTCCATTTGGGGAGAAGTGGGAGAGAAAATATAAATGCTTATTAGTTTAAAAAAATAAGCTAAATTAAAAACAGTATTTAAGGACCAACGTTATGTCTGGACAATTGTCTACAAGTTGTTATGGGATATAGAATGATCCGGTTACAGTCCAGTTTATTTACTGACCTCTCAGGAATATTTGGGGATCTATATTTGTAGTACAGGGATTTGTCATCTGTTAGCTATGAAAGACCACAAGCTCCTGATATATATTTCTAGCCCCCAGAGCCTGACTTGTAAGTATTTGGTAAATGCCAAACTTTCCCAGCTATTTGTGGTATCCCAGACTCTGCTTTGTTCTACGTATCTCTCTGCACCAGCCAGAGAGGCATGTCATACTGGAGGGCTGGGATGGAGGGAGGAGAAAAGGAGGTTGAGAAAGAGTAAGCGTTTATGTGGCACCTACTATGTATCAGGCACTGTGGTAAGTGCCCTAATATTATCTAATCTGATTCTTATAACAACCCAGGAAGGTAGATACTGTAGGTTTCCCAATTTTACTGTTGAGGAAACTGAGGCAAATAGTGGTTAAGTGACTTGCTCAGGATCACATAGCTAGGGAGTGTCTGAGGCTGGATTTTAACTCAGGTCTTCCTGACTCCAGGGCCAGTGCTCTACTTGCTCTATCCCAGGTGCTCCAGAGATGTAACCCATGTCTTCTTATTCCAATTCTAGTGTTCTCTGCACAAACATGGAGAGGAAGCAGTCCAGTATATGAAGGAGGCTGTGTGTTACAGTGGGAAAAACCTGATCTGTAGTCAAAAGACCTACATTCTAACTTTTTGCTATACTACGCACTGCCTATGAGACTTCAGATATGTCACTCCGCCCCTATTGGTCTCAGTCTCCCCATTCTAACTGAGAGGACAAGAGTAGAGTACCTCTAGGCTCCTTCCATCTGCATATCCTATGGTCCTGCCTACCAAGAAACACACACACACACACACACACACACACACACACACACACACACACACACAGAGATAATAACCAGCGTTAATTTAATCCCACAAATTGGTACTATACCTTCTGGGCACTAAGGTAGAGGGGGAGAAATGAAAGAAATAGAGAAAGGGAAAGACAGAGAAACACAGGGGCTCTGGATCAGGTTTATTCTACTCAAAAGAGAGAAGAGTCATGAGGGAGTAAAGAAAGGAAGGAAGAAAAAAGGGAAGAATAAAAGGAAAGGGGAGGAGGAAGGTAGTTATGGGGAACAGCTTCTGAATTTCTCCAAATTGAAAGGAGAGGGAGGGGCAAAGATGGCAAGCAGGAAACCAAGAGAACTTGAGAGTGGACAAAGGAAGGAAAAGGCCTGGCTCCTTTGTGGTGTCCATGGCAGTACAGGAGAAAGGGGCTTAGAGAGAGGCAGACCTAAAATGGGGAGCAAGGGACCCACATGCACTCTCTGGCCTGGTGACTGACTATTTACAGTAGGCTCCTTGTAAGTGAAGCTGAGCAGCACAAAGAGAGGCCCAGGCCAGCTGGATGGATGGCGAATTGAATGAGTCACTCTTTCTGCTGAAAGAATCAGAGCCAGAGCATGGAGGGAAGTCTCTCCTCAGCTCCTCTATCTGCATCCAGCTGGCCACACCCAGGTCAGCTCAAGCCAACCCTGACAAATGCTTCCATTTCACCCCTATTGAATCTCACTGTGGCCGTGGGAACAGTTTTATGGAGTAACCTAACCTAGGGCTCTCCTTCCACTGCTCAGATACTCCTGGGGTCTGAGTCAGCTTCTAGGAAAGGAATGTCTAATGGGGCTGAGAAAACTCTGCACTAGGGGGCCAAAAGACCTAGGTTCTAGTAGCTGCTCTGCCACTGACATGCTGCATGCCCCTGACCATGACACAAATGAGCATGTGTGAAAGGGCTTAAATAAAGGATTTGCTGGGTTGTTCTTAGGCAAATTGTAAGCCTGGGCAGGAATGGGATGAGGTTGGAGAGGGGGGAGATTAAGAGAAAACCAGATAAACAGAAAAAAATTCAATAAAATCTGCACCAAAACAACAGACTAATTCAAGAAAAAACCATAAATTTCATTTATCTCCAGCCTCCCTCCCTCTAATGATTCACCCAACTGGATATAGAAAGGAACTCAGAAGTCATCTAGTCCAAATTTCACTTTACAGATGAAAGAAGTGAAGCACAGAGGGGGGGAGTGATTTGTTCAAGGTCACACAGTAAGGAACTAAGCCAGAATTTAGAGTCTAAATCCAGAGCTCATTCAACTCTGATAAAGAGTTTGGCACAGAGTAGGTAACAGATAAAGGTATGATTGAATAATTACAAAAGAAAGCCCTTCAGTTGCCAGATGAAGAAATTTATCCATAGTCTTATGAAAAAACGTTCAGAATTTCTATTGATTAAATAAATGCAAATCAAAACAACTCTGAGGTACCACATTGCACCTTTCAGATTGGCTAACATGACAAAACAGGAAAATTGTAAATGTTGCAGAAGTTATGGGAAAATTGGAACATTGCTGGTAGAGTTGTGAACTGATCCAATGATTCTGGAGAGCAATTTGGAGCTATGCCCAAAGGACTATAAAACTGTGCATATATACCCTTTGACCTAGCAATACCACTTCTAGGTCAGTTTCCCAAAGAGATAATAAAAATAGGAAAAGGACCCACTTCTACCAAAATATTTATAGCAGTTCTTTTAGTAGGGGCCAAGAATTGGAAATTGAGGGGATCCCCATCAGTTGGGAAATGATTGAACAAGTTGTGGTATACGAATGTAGTGGAATACTATTGTTCCATAAGAAATGATGAGCAGGTGGATTTCAGAAAGACCTGGAAAAACTTACATGAATTAATGCTGAGTGAAGTAAGCAGAACCAGAACATTGTACACAGTAACAGCAACATTATGCAATGACTAACTTTGATAGGCTTAGCTCTTCTCAGCAATGCAAGGATCTAAGACAACACCAAAAGACTCATGATGGAAAAATGCTATCCATATCCAGAGAAAGAACTTTGGAGTCTGAGTGCAAATCAAAGTATAGTATTTGATCTCTCCCTCTCTTTTTTTTTTTTTTGTGGTTGTTTGTTTCTTTCTCAAGATTCCTTCCATTGGTTCTAATTCTTCTTTACAACATAACTAATGTGAAAATATATTTAATATGAACGTATATGTAGAGCCTATATCAGACTGCATGCCATCTTGGGGAGGGAAGAGGGAAAGGAGGGGGAGTTTAGAACTCAAAATCTATGTAAGTGAATGTTTAAAACACTGAAAACTAAAAGTGAATATTTTTTTTAAAGTAAGCCCCCCTTGATTCAGCAGAACTGGGAAATGTGCTATTCTGGTTAACAGAGAGTGACCATATGAACCATCCCAAAGTTACCAGCGCTTTGGTTCATGCCTAGAATAACTAGTCCCCTCCCCACTGAGCACTGTCACCCTCCACCTGTTGAATTCCTGCCAATCCTTTAAAGGTCAACTCAAAATATATTTAGAATTCAAGAAAGTCATGTGCTCCTACCATGTCTGCACCACTCTCTCACCATTCAAATTCTAGCAATCTGGCTTCCAATCCCACCCCCCTATTAGGTCACCAGTGACCTCTTAACTGCCAAATTCATCAGCCTTGTCTCAATCATCCTCCTTGGCCTTTCTGCTGTGTTCAGCACTCTTCTTCTGAAAACTCTCTTCTCCCTTGGCATGAATGATAGAATTAATGAACAGATAGATGGATGGATGAATGAATAAATTATTATTAAGCACTTACTACATGTCAAGCATTGTGTCAAGCTCTGGAAATACAAATAAAAGCAAGACAGCCGTTTTTTTTGAAGAAGCTTACATTCTAATAGGGAAAGATGATCTATCGAGGGGATGGAGGCCAGGGAGGAGTGATTGGAGTAGGAAAACCAGAGAGAATGATGATTGGAGTCATAGGGCAAATGACTGATGTGTCCATTTCTAAGAATAGTAGTGTTAGGGGCGGCTAGGTGGCAAAGTGAATAGAGCACTGGCCTTGGAGTCAGGAGGACCTGAGTTCAAATCCAACCTCAGACACATAATACTTACTAGCCGTGTGACCTTGGACAAGTCACTTGATTCCAACTGCCTCATGTTCCCCCCCTCCAAAAAACAAAAAAGCCCCCAAAACAGAATAATAGTGTTGGTTTGATTACTGTGCTCAAAACTAGAACTGGAAAAGGGGATGGGATGAGGTTTATATAACATGGTGGCATGGCATGGAGATGGTGGAGAAGGGGTATACTAGGTCCCAAACACTGTTCTCTCCCAGATGTCCACCTACCTGCCTAAACCACTCCTTCTCAGTTTCTTTCACTGCCTTTGTCCTCATGACTGCTTTGAGTGTTCCCCAAAACCCCGTGTTGAGTCCAATTCTCTTCTATCTTCCTGTAGCCTCCCTTTCGGCCATCTCAACAATTCCCACAGCTCAATTATAATCTCTATGTAGATGACTCTCCAGTCTCTATATCTAGCCTCAACCTTTCCTCCTGAACCTCGGATGTGCGTCTGCAATGGAAAGACTGCAGTATGTGGAGGATATCGTGCCTAACTATAATTAACTGATGGTCCTTGAGGGTTGGCGCTATGTTATTTTTCATCTTTGTATCTACTCCAACAACCACAGAGTTGGACACACAGCAGGCATTTTACAAATGATTATGGAATTAAATCTGATTCCTCTAAAATGTGGCACTCTAGGCAAATCTCTAAGTTTTTTTTAGTTGCAAAGAAATTATCTATTTGTATTGGTAAAGGGAGTTTCCTCACCTAGGAATTCTCAATACCCATGGAATCACAAATCTGGTCCCTAAATGTACACCGAGCAGCAAAAATAAATAGAGCGTAATTTCACAGAATCCTAGAAACTTGGAGCTACAAGGAACCTCAAAGGGTATTCTGTCCAATCCCCCTTGGAACAGGAATCTCCTCTACAGCATCCATGACAAATGACTATCCATTTCTGTTTGGATACACTCAGTGATGGGGAATTCACTATTTTGTCAGCAACTGGTTCTATCACTGGACAGCTCCAGTTGGTAGGATCTTCCTAACATTGAGCTGAAATCTACTTTCCCTCTTGGTTCACAAATACCTTTCAGGGCTTCAGGAAGACTGATCACTGCACTAAATTGGGAGAAGACTCTGGGAGAATTTGCTTAACATAAATCATGACTGACATAACATGGTTACACTGGACAAGAGTCAGAAGGACAGTATATCTGCATCCTGGCTTCAAGTTATCGTAGCTATGTAGCCCCAAGCATGTCATTTCCCATCTCAGTTGTAAGAAAGGGCTTTGTAAGATATGAAGGGCCTAGAGAAAGGGGTGCTCTGGTTATTGTCACTCATGCTTTCTTTTGTCAGCCCTTATATACCATAATGGTTTCAGGGCTGGGAGCCCTACCTTCTTCTCTCTCTCAAGAACGCCTAGAAGAAGAAAGCTCTCTATATAGTCTCTGTACAAACAAAGTACACAGGGCCAGCCATAACTGAAAAAGGCTATGGGGTCCTCAATCCCTTCTCTCAATGTCCTTCCTCATATCTGTGCATTGCCTCTTATTTTGTTATAGCTGCCCCAGCAAACCCTATTTTCAGAAAAATATGATAAAATTAATATCTCATATTTATATTGAAATTTATAGAATCAGAGACTCTCAGGTCTAAAAGGTTAGAGATAGACCATCTAGTTTAGGGCTTCTTAAGTTGGGGTTCATGAACTTATCCTCTCTACACCTTGCCCAATAAATGTTGGTCTCTGCTTTAAGTCCTTCAATGATGGGCAACCACTAACCCGTGGGGCAGCCCAGTCTGCTTTTAGGCAGCTCTGATTATTAAGAAGTGTTCCCTGCTGTGAAGTTAAGATCTGCCCTCTATAGCCTCCATCCACTACTGGGAAATGGCCTGCCTAAATGCATAGATTTGTACAAAGCGCAGTCACATCTATTTTCTCATTCAATGGTAACAACTCTGTGATTTGGCAGGATAGAATTATTCCTATGTTACAGACAAGAAAATTGGGGACCAAAGAAAGGAAGGGTCACTAGCTGATAACTGCTCAGAGTCAGGGCTTCAAGCCAGGCAGCCTGACCCCAGGGCAAAGTATTCTCTTCCCCAGTACCACAGCTACCTCCCAAACCCATTCTTTGGAAAGCACCATCTTTAGGCCAAGAGGAGACAAGCCTTCTGACCTTGAGGGGACCCTGGTCTGCATCTGATCCAACTTGAATGTTTAGTTTCTGCAGGCAAAAGGAAGTAGCTTCCAAGAATTTGAAAAGAAGTTGTTTCCTAAGGGCCCCAGATGGCCATGAGTCATTTACCTGGCCCATCCTCTCTACTGGGTCACTTGGCTCTGGCTGACCCTCAGCTTCCGGAAAAGGTTCATTCTTCTCTTTATTTACAAATAGAACACTTTGCATCTTTTCAAAAGTACGGGTTCCACATCCCGGTTCATCATACCTCCTCCAGCCCCCCAGAAGTCAATCTACATGGCCCTATATATGCCTTGCGTCTCTGATCATGCTGTTCCCTAAGCCTAGGGTATCCCCACTCCTACCTACGCAATGAATTCATGCTGTCTTTTAATGCTCAGTTCAAATGCCAACTTCTCTGGGAAGTCTTCTTGACATCCCCACCCCATGCCCACCCTCAACCAAGCAGGAACAGGATGAGATAGATAAAGAAAGAGAGACAGACAGATAATGAATTAAGCACTTACAACATACCAGTCACTGTGCTAAGGGCAGAGATTACAAAGTTAAGCAAGCAAGAGAATCCCTGGCATCAAGGATCCTATATTGGACAATACAAAAAGGAAATCTGGAAAGCTGGAGCGCTGCAGCTCCCGGCTCTATGGCTTATTATTATGACTTTGGACAAGTCACTAGATCTCTCAAGTGCTTGGTTTTCTGTACAATGAATGAGTTAGATGAGATGACTTCTAACAAATCCCTTCTAGGCTGAAATACTATGATTCTACAATCCTACCTGACTCAACAAAGCGTTCAAAGCCAATAAAGAAAATGAGTAAAAAGAAAATCAAGCCTCCTTCCTCAGAAATATAACTTAGTGCTACAGAGCTCCCACAACACACGGGACTCTCCCCAAAGGGACTGCAGACTGGGAGCTGACTAGACGTCACACCCTCACCATCAGGTAAGAAAGCAAATTGTGGTACTTAAAAATTCTCTGCAACACATAAAACAGCTGAAATTTTTTCCAAGGATCAGGCACAGGACAAGCCAAGAAAAGGGTGCAGTCAAAATTTTCTTCTAGGCCCCTACAAAATGGACAACAATTAAAATTTTTCCAACGGATAATTCAAATAGAGTTCTGAACTCACCTCTCACCAGGACAAGCAGACAAACATGAAAAGAAATTCTCCCCAAAAGTGTAGGGTTTTAAAAAAACAAAACAAAACATTAAGCATTTGGATTTGGTTACCTGGGGTTGCATAAGCAAATCATGTTTTATACATCTACAGTCTGTAAGGATCTCAGACAGCCCATCTAGCCTGGTGGAATTTTAAGGTAAACAGTCTAGGTCTTCTTAGAAGTTGTTGTGTGTGTGTCTTTTTTTTAACAAACATGGATAAGTTTCCATTGTGGGGATTAAAACTGTTCAACCTATGAGAAAAGAGACTGAGGCAGAGCTCTGAGCCAATGGCACTTTGTTAAAGTGGTTCCCTCTAATTCTTCATGATCTGAGATGCCCCTTCTTCCAGTACCTTGTTTTTTTACAGGGTTTGATGCCCAAATATGCAAAAGAGGCATGGCAAAATAAATCTCATTGGTTGACAGACCTTGCTCTTGAGGGCCAAAAATGACATATTAGCAGGGCAGTCGCAGGTTTCAAGCATCTCCACAGACTTAAGTGGTCATAAGATGGTCATTTGCTCTTGGACAAGAGAGAAAGGTTCAGAGTACAAAAAATAAGTTGGAGGACTTTCCTTGTAACTGAGTCACCCTGGACACACTGGGCTTGGTCACCACAACCAGGAAAAACAAGGGTGGAGGTCCTCTAGTTAGCTTCCTATGATTAAGTAAGTCATCTTACAACCTGTGGCTCACAGCTCTGGGGCCTAATATATAGAACTTATAATCACTACCCCAGTGGAATCATATCAAATTGACTGATACTGATTAGAATAGAGTAAGGTTCCAAAGGGATTATTTCTCATACCATAATATGCTCTAGGCAAGATGGCAGGCACCAGACCAGGATGCTAAGGATATTAGTAGTTAAGTATCTAACCAAACTAAAGTTAACTCAAAAAACTGGTCTGAATCACAAAGGAAAATTGACTGTCCAATTACATTCTGAAGCAAAGAAAAAAATGGCAAATCACTGATTTTTCCCATTAAAATTAGCATTCTTAAGGACAAGGATTGGTTTTTTTCCCCCTCCATTTCCTCAGTACCTTACACACAATAGGTACTAAACAAATGTTCAACTAAATTGAACAGAAAAATTTCTTCTATACCCTAGTTCCTAAATAAAGCTCTCAAGGGCAAATTTCAGACATCAGCAAGCTCTGGAGCCCGAGATGAGGGGAGTGCAGGGGGGCAGCGTGGGGAGTAGAGATTCACACTAGATGGATGCCTCCCCACACTCCCTGGCTCTCTCTGATCTAACCAGAAAGGGAGAAAGAACATTCAAACTATGGGGCTTTCCTTCCCTCTCCCCTGATCAGGTCTAGGGCAGAGTTTCTGCTCATTACTTCTGTACTAACTGCTTACCCAACCACAGTACCTGGGTCACATCAATAACACCACAGTTTACTTCACTGGTTTTTTTTTCCCAGTGGCAGCAGCAATAGCAGATTTTTATGACAATAGTATTTCCCCATGTCTGGCTTATACAGTGTATATATGTGTGTGTGCATATGCAACGTATGCATGTGTCTATGTATTTGTGAGTAAGAGAGCATTTAAGAATCCAAAGCATCAGATTCTCCATACCCCAGGGACAGAGGTCCCACAGGGGAAGGCTGTGGCCTGGAGGATCCTGGGCTGGTGGAGCAAGGAGTTTGGGCCAGCTTGGAGAACATCATGGCTTTCCCTATCCCACCCTCCCTCAACAGGGATGGGAGAGATGAATGGAACTTGCCAAGGGATGCACCATGGAGAAAGCTAGAGATGCTTGGAGGAACATGTGAAGATAATGCCCAGAGTTCATAGGGGGCCTATGAGAATGTCAGTGTGCACTCGAGGAGAAAACAGTATTGCAGAGCAAGATAATTAACATTTCTTCCCAGTTTTAAGTTTTACAAAGCATTGTCCTCAAGACCGCTCCCCCCTCTATACAGCCACTTGTTCCAAGAAGGAAACTGAGGTTCACAGGGGAAAGTGATTTGATCTCAAAAAAAAAAAAAAATGCAGGTCCCAGGTTTCAGAAGTCCTCCTAGAGCCCAGATCTTCTTCCTATACATCTAGAGTTCTTTCCATTCCATCCTTGTGTCCTGATTTCTGGGTCCCAAGACCAATTTCTAGCAGGCCTGCTTGAGATCTTTACATTTGAGTGTTTACTGGAGCAGAGCCTAAAGGTCCTGCTTTGTTCTATCTCTGCTTTGCTGCTGGGCGTCTGACAGCCAGCAACAGGTCCAGCTTTACCTAGAAAGGAACTGAGGGCACTGGCTTCCATCACCTCACACAAACCCAGCCTTGGTTAAGGAGATAAAAAAGCTCCTCCAAGAGCCCCAAACTCTCAGGTGCTTAAAACCTTTGACAAGGATGTGTACAGTGCTCCCAATTGTCCAACAAGTGGTCATGAGCTCAGAGCTATTTCTCCTAGAGAATCAGAATGTTAGATAGACTTGGAAAGAACCTGAGATGCTGGAAGAGACCTTAGAACATGGGATGTAAGTGGGAAGAAACTTAGAACATGGAATTGGAGGTGGGTAGGAACTTAAAACATAGAATGTGAGAGCTAGGAGAGATTTTAGAAGGCAGGATATTGTAATTGGAAAGAAATAGAGAAGCCAGAATGTTAGAAATGAAAAGGAACTTAGAACACAGAATGTTTGGGCTGGATGAGACCTTAAAACACAGGTTGTTAGAATCAGAAGGGACCTTAAAACATAGCATGTCAGAACTTCTCTCAAGGTAGAGAAACAACCATTTTCCTGAAGGATATCTGTCTTCCTCATAAGCTGGATGATGTTTGGGGAACAAAAGCTGACCATTGTATCCTCCTAACGATCCCTCAGGCATAACCTCCCTGGAAGCCTCTCATAGCCCTCTGAGCTTCCTTTCTTTGCATAACCATAATCTGTCTTCCTCATAAGCTCCCATGGGTCATCCTCTGTGCCTAGAACACACTCCTTCCTTGACTGTGCTGGGAGTAATGTGGGCAAAAGAGGATCAGGGTTCAGCTCTCACCTCTGACCCATCCTATCTCAGCTTGAATTTTACTTCCCCAAACAATGACCTCTCTTGTTCTTGGTCCCAAAAGATTTTGGTTCAAAAACAAAACAAAACAAAAAACACACACAGAATGGCATGGTGCAAAGGACCTTTGAGATGCCAGACTCCAATCCCTTGTCATTTTACAAACAGGAATTTCTGAGACCCAGAGACAGGGATTTGCCAAAGGTCACAGTGCATCATTCCAAAGTTATTACTTAGACCCCAGGCTGGTCTTCTTTCTACCACATTGTATTGCATTTAACGATACTCTAAATTCTGTTTTATACTCTCCAACCTCTCTGTGCCAGGATAATGTGACACATTATAGAAGCAGAAACACACAGAGAAAAGCATAAGCAAACCAAGAAAAAAAATCTCTTCTAACCTAGGATTCCCTTGCCTTTTTCATATCTGCTTCCAATAGCAGCCAGGGCTAAGTAGAAATCAATGTTTATTAGGAGGGAAGAGTCTTAGAAAGCACTGGATGGTTGGATAGTCATCTGGAGAGGAAGTTAAGGGAACTTGTGGTTGAAATGCCCTATATTAATGGAATTAAGCAAAAAGGAATATCCCAATATTACTGGCCCAACTCCCCATAAGGCTATGGAAATTAGCCCAAGCTTTATTTCCTAGAACCCACCTGGTCCTCACCAATCCCCAAACAGACCAGTTGAATTGCTCTAGGATCCTTCAGATCCTCCCCTACCCCACCCATCCCCTAGCATCATGTTTGCAGCTCTCTAAAGAATTTATATTCTATTTTATGAGACACATATGGAACAGCAGTAAGCCTTATCCCAGGGTATTTACTACCCTTCCTATAATCTAAGCTCCAGCCAAACTGAACTAGTTATTCACTATTCCCAAAAGAGACCACAATCCTGCAACCTTGATGAGTCATCTCCCATTTCTCCCATAGGTCATCCTCTGTGCCTAGAACACACTCCTTCCTTGACTGTGCTGGGAGTAATGTGGGCAGAAGATCAGGGTTCAGCTCTCACCTCTGACCCATCCTATCTCAGGCAAGTTATTTAATCTCCCTAGACCAAAGTTTATTCAACTGTAAAATGAGTGAGTTAGACTTTATAGCTTCTAAAGTCCTTCCAGCTTTAGAGCTAGGATTCTCTTCCTTCCAGGCCCAGCTCGGAGGCTGCCATCTCCAGGAAACTTTTCTGTCCCCACCCTAAGTGATCACTGCCTTTTCCATTTCCCTTTACTTGGATATGTTTTCCCTTATATTAGGCATATATGTCTACATTATTCCCAGGTAGGCTGCATGTTCTCTGGAAGAGGAAGGAATTAGAATATTTTGGTTTCTTAGGATAAATCATGCTTTTTCTCTTTTGTTATTCTTTGTTAGGGGAGATGGAAGTAAACATAAGATAAAAAGATTTTTAAAAGAGGTCAGTGCAGGAGTCCTTAATCTTTTTTTGCGGTCATAAACACTTTTAGCAGCCTGGTGAAGTTTACAGACCCCTCTTCTTAGAATTTTTAAAAATGTATTGGGGCGGCTAGGTGGCGCAGTGAATAAAGCACTGGCCCTGGAGTCAGGAGGACCTGAGTTCAAATTTGACCTCAGACACTTAACACTTACTAGCCATGTGACCTTGGGCAAGTTACTTAACCCCAATTGTCCTGCCTTTCCCCCTCCAAAAAGATCAAAAAAAGTGTATCAAATAAGATATTTAGGATTACAAAGAAAACCAATTATACGGAAATATAGCTAACAAGTTTAGTTACAGTGGCTCATGTCTGTAATTCCTACTACCGGGGAAGCTGAGGCTAGTGGATCACTTGACTTCTAGAATTCTGAGCTTCAGTAGGCATAGCCCAAGTAAAAGGCATATACATAAGGTGTCACAGTATGGCTAGTGTAGTGGTCCTGAAGTCTAGAAGATCTGAACTTAAATCCAGCCTCAGACATTTATCAGCTACATGACCCTGGCTGCGCAAGTCACTTAACCTGTTTGCCTCCATTTCTTCAACTATAAAATGGACCTATCTCTAAGGCGAAGTTCAAATAAGATATTTATAAAGAGCTTAGTACAGTGTCTGGCAGGTTCTTAATAAATGTTTGTTCCTTGTTGCTTGTTGCTACTACACTGCCTAGGAAGGGTCAAACATGGCCAGACTGGAAATGGAGCTGGTCAAGCCTCAGTGCAGATCAGCGGTGGGATTGGGCTCTGAGTAGCTGTGTCACTTCCAGCCTAGGTGAGATAGGTGAGACTCAGTCATATAAAAAGAAATAAACGAATTATTTCCATGGGCCCCTTGTTAAGAATTCCTGGGTTGGTGCTTTCTAGTATCAGGGAAAATTCTGCCATGTTCTGGTCAGTCCTCAGTCAGAAGAGAGCAGTTTGGCACAGAGGCAAGAGGCTCCCCAACACTTATTAGCCACGAAAACTTCAGCAAACCACTTCGTCTCTTTAAGCCTCAGTATCTCCATCTAGAAAATGGAGCTAATAATACATGCTCTCTCTAACTAATAGTGAGAACATAAAGAAAAGGTTTTGTAAACCTTAAAGCACTACAGAAATGCAATCTGTCAACAATTAACTAAAAAACTTTCCCAGATTCCTTTGGGGCCAGCACTGAGAGCAGGAGGAGGTGTCTTGGGCTGGGAATTAGGAGGCTGCCAATGATTTTTCCATTCATATTGGTTTTAATGTGAGGGTCTCCAAACCAGACTTTCTGGTTATGCAAAGAAAGGAAGCTCAGAGGGCTATGAGAGGCTTCCAGGGAGGTTATGCCTGAGGGATCGTTAGGAGGATACAATGGTCAGCTTTTGTTCCCCAAACATCATATAGGAGGAATGGGTGATGGTGTTATTTTCTTCTTAGTCAGACTTTTAAAAAATGGTTTATTTAACACAAAAAGGAGAGAAAAAAAAAAACCAGAACTACCCAGCACTATCCTTCTCACCCCTCCTCTCCTGAGAAGCCATAAATATAATCTTTGTTGCTTTATTGTAGCACTGGAAGTGAGGAAGGATAGAAGCACAAACATACTGGGAGAAAACCAATGACTGTTTCCACTGCTGTGAGAAGAAATGTAGACAAGGAGATTTGTTTTGCTTAAAGCCTTTAAAAAACCCCTTTCCTGCTTAAAACCCTCCCTTCCTGTCCATTTCTGGACATTTTTGTCACACCCCACACTGGTACAACCAGTCTTGATTCAGCCTGGCCTGGCCTGCAAATACCTAGTACCCCTTCGGCTGCCTCAAAGAGTCGCCCTGGTATGAAGGGAATTTTAACTAAGTTATCCCACATTAGGAAGACCGATGAGGGACCAATGGAGTTATCTCTGCTGATTCCTAAGGGGACCCCTAAAGAACCAAGGTAACCATCCCTTTCTTCTCCTGCCATGATACCACAGCAGCTGCCTTGGAGGTGGCCTGGGACCACCCTGGTTGTAGACTTCCCTTGTCTTCCTATGCTCTTACCCAAGGGTGCCATACTATAGGCTTTGCCCCTCCCTTCAGTGAGTGCTATATTACTGGGCCCAACGCTTTGTGCATTACGAGGCTGTCCAATTCTTTTTGTGAAAACCCCTCTAAATTCCATAACTGCTATTAACAACTGACTCAGACAGAGGGTAAAGGTCTGGTCACTGCCTCTGACTAACTTAAGGTAGCTTGACTGGCCAGTGGCACCAAGGAGTCTAGGATCTGACAAAGATCGTGGGATCATAGAGACCATAAACCATAGAGATCATCCAGGTAAACACTCTCATTTTACAAATGAGGAAGCTGAGGCCCAGGGACATTACAGGACTGCACCAATATCATATATACTAAGAGGCAGGACTCAAATCCTAGTTCTCAGCCTTAAATCCCAGCACTCTTTCCACAGGACTCTCACAATTTTTCTTCCTTCGTAAAAAAATCACAGGAGAGTCAAGGTCCTACGGCTTCTGACATAAGCCTATCTGAGAGACAGGGGAAGAGTACAAAACCTCCAATCAATGGCACAACTCTTACCGACCTTGTGACAAACAACAGTCATCTCTAGTCAGCATCTTGGTATACTTTTTGCGCTTAAGACCTCGGGCAGCTCCCTCTATGGCCTGGCAAGAAAGGATTCACCCAAGGTGCGCAAAATACAGAGAAAATCACTTCAGTCTAATTCAATGCACATATCAAGTGTCTACTACACACAAGATTATGAACCATATGTATCCTTCGCCTCGGACATCCTCCCTCCATCTGCTGCTAAATACAAAAAGGTCTCCCCCGGCTCTCTAGCTCTCCCTTCAACAACTCTATGAGCTCTATCAGTCAGAATATCAGGGCCAGTTTAATGACTATCAGACCAGAGGCTCGACTCCCTGATTTTATCCATAGCCTGCAGGAAGGCTCAGAGAAGGAAAGACAGTATCCTTGACAGGCCTATCAGCAGGAATGTCTACCTTCAACTCTAGAAGGCAATTGATCTCTTTGTGATAATCACACCTCTACCAAACACTAGTGGGTCACAAGCAAAATTTCTGCCTAAATCAATCTCTAGAATACGGGGCTGGATGAATTATGGACCTAAAACCCAGGAAGAGAAGATTAGCAATGTCTGTGGATGACCACAGAAACATAGATTTAGAACTGGGAGACTTAGACATCATCCATATAGTCCAACCCGCTAATCAGATCTAGAGAAATTCACTGGAAAGCAGCCAAAAGCTTGCTCCTTTGGAATGTCCCTGACAGGTGGTTAGTTTTATGATCTATAAATCTAGCCTTCATGTCTGAAGCCATCTCTGAGATCAGAATGCCAAGCTTGGTGATTGGCAGCTCTCCTCCCACACTGAGAATGTTAAGGTCTATAAGTCACTGCCTTTGGCTGCCGATGAACAAGGGCATCTCCGAACTCCTTACAAAAGCTTGGCTTTCTGTGACTTAAGGTTTTGTTTTGTTTTTCCGTAAGCCTCTGTGAATTAACTTTTCCCTGAAGGACCAAGGGAAGATTTCATGTCGTGCCCATAGCTGCTAAAATATAAAGATATTCTAGAACTTTCACTTCCCCTTCTCTCATTTCCTGTTCCATAGGATTGAATTCCTTGCTGTTCCTCACACAAAAGATTCCATACCTCTTAACTCTGGGTAGTTTCGCTGGCTACCCCTCACAAGTGGAATGCACTTCCTTGTCAAATCTCTGCCTTCTGGTTTCCTAGGCTTCAAGTCCCAGCCAAAATCCTACCTTCTACAATTGCCCATAATGCTACTGCCTTCCCTCTACTGCTTATTTCCAGTTCATCCTGTACAATGACTTGTTTGTAAATAACTGTGTACATTCTGTCTCCACCATCACACCATGAACTCCTTGAAAGCAGGAACTATTTTTTGCCTGTCTTTATATCCCAAGTGCTTGGCACATAGTAAGTTCATCTTGACCAACATTCATTGACGACTCATTGGCACAACGTCTGGGACTCAGTATTTATAATGCCAAATCTGAGCATTCCATCCCTGTGTTGACCAGTCAGTGTAGGTCTGTTCTGCAGCAATAGACTGTGTCCAAGTCCTGACTGCAGACTGGATCTTAATCCTGGCCACAAAATGAGTGTTAACTTCAGTCGAAAAATGAACCCTGACTCCACCCTGAACTAATTCCTTATCTATAGATAGTCAATTTCCCTTAGTCATAAGGGTGGAGAGAATGAGATGAGTGAGTGCTCATGACTCCCCAAACTCCAGGAGACACCACTCAATGTGAGGTCAGTATGATCATATTACCCACTTTCTACTCATTTATTGATTCTTTAAAATACTGCCTACTAAAAACCACTCTGAGCAATAGCTCGTGCTGGGCTTGGCTGGGGAAGGGTGGAAGAGAATGAGCATTTCAATAGCATCTAGTATGTGTCAGGCACTGTGCTAAGTACTTGACAAATATTGTTAGATCTTCACAATGAGATATATGTTGTTATTGCTCCCACTTAACAGTTGAAGAAACTGAGGTAAAAAGAGGTTAAATGACTGGCATAGAGTGTCTGAGGTCATATTTGAACCAAATCCATACCACAGCCCCAATAGACTCATACTAGAGCAATGCAATAAGGACAGGTGCCAACTGGAAGTTTTGTCACCCACTACCCAGTTCTGCGTCACAGACACAGGGAGGACTGAAGGAGACCAGTGCAGAGGAGCAGCATTCATGGGTAGGGAGGCCCTGGGACATGTACCAAGAAAGAAGGAAGTTCAGAAGAAAGAAGCAGCAGCTGTGTGCCTCAGACTCCCAGGAAAGGAGTCTCAGTTCTAGCTTCTAGCCCAGGTTGTAAAGGAATAACCAGAGAAGGAATCCAAGACCCAAGGCGAGCCTACAGTTCCATCACTCTGAACCAACAGAGCTTTCTAGATAGCTGATAGGAGAGGAATCTAGCAGAAGTCTGCTCTTGCACAGACCCAAACCCAAGTCAGGAATTAGCAGAGTTCAGATGCGGGTAGGTGGGGAGTAAGAAGCAATCAGTTGGGATCCTGGAATAATATAATGCTCAATACTCCCAAAAAGTAGCAACAGGATCAATCCAACCCTTCCCTCCAAAGGTACAGCAGAGACTAGCCCTAACATCAAGTCCAAAGTCAAGAAGTAGTCTGGAAGAATGAGCAAACAAAAAAGAATTCTACCATAAAGAACTATTATGGTGGCAAGGAAGCTCAAGACACAAACCCAAAAGAAGAAAATAACTCAAAATATGTATAAGCAAAACCTCAAAGAAAAACACAGCCTAGGCAAACTTACCCAGAATTCCTAGAACACAAAAAGCAAGTTTAAAAATGTTTGTGAATGGAATTGGAGTGTTTGAAGAAAAAAAATGGAAAAGAAATTATAAACTATGGAAGAAAGAATGAAAAACGAAATAAACAGCACAGTGCAAGAGTAACAAATCCCTACCCAAGCAACAGCCTTGAAAATCAGATCGTACCAAACAGAAGTCAATGACTCCTTGAGAGAACAAGAAATACCATAACAAAGTCAGAGGGCTGGGGAAAAAACTTTTTTTTAAAGACGTAAAGTATCTTATAGCAAAAACAAATGACCTGGAAAACAGACAGAAGAGAGAAAAATTAAGAACTTTAGACTGACAAAACATCATGAGCCCCACCCCCCCAAAAAAGAACCTAGGCATCGTCATTCAAGAAATCTTAAAAGAAAACTGCCAAGATCTCTTAGAGCCAGAGAGAAAAGTAGAAAAAGAATTCATTGTTACCTTCTAAAATAAACACCAAAATGAAAACTCCCAGAAACATCATAGTTCAAATCCAGAGTTTCCAGGTCAAAGAAAAAATACTGCAAGCGGTCAGAAAGAAAAAATTTGAATACCAAGAGGCAACAGTCAGGATCACATATGATTTAGCAGCTGCCATTATAAAGAGGCAGAGAATTTGGAATACAATATTCTAGAAGGTAAAGGATATGGGTGTAATTACAGTCAAGAATAACTCACCCAGAAGACCTGAGTTCAAATCTAGCCTCAGACACTTACTAGCTGTGTGAGCCTGGGCAAGTAATTTCACCGTTTGCCTCCGTTTCCTCGTCTGTCAAATGAGCTGGAGAAGAAAATGGCAAACCACTCCAGTATCTTTGCCAAGAAAACCCCAAATGAGGTAATGAAGAGTCAGACGGGACTGAAAAATGACTAAATAAGTATTCTTGATGAAACAACTCAAGCTATATCAAAACTTTGAAGTTCAAACACAGTATGAACAATGACAAAGGACTAAACAAGAACAAAGCACTTACATTCAAATATGGGAAGATGATCTCTATGTCCCCTTTGCACCATGTCATCATCAGGGGCCATAGAGGGTATCCAATTAGACAAGGCCTGGGAGTAGCTGTTTATGTCTTGATGTTCATAGGAAAAGAATGTAAAGACAACTATACAGGGAGATAAAGGAAAGGAAGGTTGGGAAATTAATCTGACATAAACAGCGTATACAAGTAAGCATTTATACAAACAAGGAGGAGGGAGAGGACAGCTGATACTTCAAACTTATTCTCATCTGAACTAGACAAGGGGACACACACGGAGCTGGGTACAGAAATACATTCCACTCAACAGGGAAATAGAAGAGAAAGGAGACAAGGGCAGAGGCAGGGGATGGAGAGGGGAAATTAGAGGGAGGGCAGATTAAGGGAAAGATTGATCCTAAGTAAAACAAACACTAAGAATGTACAAAAATATTTTTTTAGCTCTTTTTGAAGTGGAAAAGAATGGGAATCTGGAAAAGTACACATGAATTGGGGAACCAATGAACAAGTTATGGTATATAAATGTGATGGAATACTACTATGTTGAACTTTTATCAGCATAATGACCAACCATCATTCTAGAAGACTAAAGATGGGACATGAGGGATTCAGAACACGGAATGGGACAATGTGGAAATTTGTTTTGATTAACTGTATGTATTTATGATGGGTTTTATTTCTTTGCTCCCAATTGTATGTATGGACGGAAGGGCGGGGCAAGGTTGAGGAAAGAGGGTGAGAAGGCAGATTTTTTGGCAGATTAATACAAAATAAAATTTTTTTTTAAAAAGAAAGTATAAATACTAGAAAGAAAAGAAAAAGAAAGAAAGAAAGAAAAAATACTAGAGTTGGAGTCATGATACCTGGCTTTTATCCCTGGCTCTGCCTGTAGAACTTTGTGACCTTGGGAAAGTCATATGCCTTCTAAAGAAGTAAGTTTTTCTATCTAGAAAAGGAAGAGGTTGGATTAAATTGTCTCTGAGATCTCGCAGGTCTGATATTTTGAGATTCCTTGAGTTTATCCTATTTCTCCCCACAGTCAATGTCACAAAGCCCCAAACACAGAGGGCCAATTTTCATAAGTGCTTGTTGAAATGAATTGCTAACAGGCTTCCAGACAAAAATGTTCTTGAAGGTGAACTAAATTTAATTTTTTTTTGAAAGTGCATTTGCAAGGAAGGGCAAAGGGAGGGCTAGCAGCAGCTTGCAATAAACTAGCATTGATACAGTTCATTTCCCACTTATCCAGGGCAGGAACCTGGTGGCAGACAGGTGGGGAGGCCTGGAAGTGGGTAGGCATTCTGTCCATCAGTTCGTGATCCCAGGGAGGGGAGGACAGAGAGCAGTCACCTGGTTATAGATGTGGCTGTAGAGTTGACCCAGTTCTAGGAGGAGAATCAGTTGGAATCTCAGCCCTGAGGCAGCCTGGTTGACTTCTCCAGTCAAAGAGAGAAAAGACATTAATCTGGCATGGAGAAGGGGTGCAAGCCTTGAAAACTGGTATTACTAGGCTCTCGGCATCAAGTTCCCAGAATACTAGGCTTCAACTCTACCACAGAGATGTTTGGAGAAACAACCAAAAGGCATCAGGTCAGATCTGGAGGGAACCATACAGTCCGGAATATCAGGTATCAGAGCTGAAAGGGGCTTTAAGGGGGAGGGAACAAGCCTATTATTAGTACCTACTATGTGCCAGGCACTACACTAAGCTCTTTACAAATATCCTTTCTCTAGAAATGACTGTAGTATAAACAAAAGGTATCAATGAAAGTTTTCGTTTTTCTTTAATCTTACGCTAGTAAATGGAATCTCAAAATACCAGACCTGCGAGATCTCAGAGACAATTTAATCCAACCTCTTCCTTTTCTAGACAGAAAAACTTACTTCCTTAGAAGGCACATGACTTTCCCAAGGTCACAAAGTTCTACTGGCAGAGCCAGGGATAAAAGCCAAGTATCTTCACTCCAACTCTAGTATTTTTTCTTTATTTCTTTCTTTTTCTTTTCTTTCTGATACTTATATTTTCTTTTTTTAAAAAATATTTTGTCTTAATCTGCCAAAAAATCTGCCTTCTCACCCTCTCTCCTCAGAACTCTTTTTGTATAGAGATTACATAAACATTTTAAAATTAACAATCATACTAATGTATGCTAATACGGCACTTGGTAGCAGTTAATCATTAGCAGCTAGCTTTAAGTATGATAGCTAAAAGTTCAATGTAGAATGTTAGAGATGGAAGGAATAAGAAGAATGAATGTAAATTTCAGGGTTGGAAATTTTCCTAAAACATGTAATGTCAGAGCTGGAAGGGGCACTGAAGCATAGAATGCTAGACTACTAGAGACTATAGATATTCCAGAGATCATTCCTTCTAATCCATGGCTCTCCCTCCTGTCAGTCATAATTGACTAGTGATTAATTAAGCATTACTTTTCTTTTTTTTTCTTTTTGGAGGGGGGAGGTCAGGGCAATTGGGGTTAAGCGACTTGCCCAAGGTCTTACATGGCTAGTAAGTGTTAAGTGTTTGAGACTGGATTTGAACTCAGGCCCTCCTGACTCCAGGTCCAGTGCTCTATTCACTATGTCACCTGGTCACCCCTAAGCATTACTTTTCTAGACCTACCTTCCATCCTCCTGGCTCTCTAGCATAGTTAAAAGATGAAAAACATCTTTCATACTGAAGGCTCAGATCTGGTCCAAACTCCTCCCGACTTTACAGATGAGGAGACTGAATCCTATGTAATAAATTGCTCTGTACCCTAAGACAGAAAGGAGAGGCTAGGAGGCAATACATGGCATGGTTCAAAAAGCTTCAGGGTGGAAGATTACATTTTAGTTTGCTTTCTGACCCCTGTTACCTATGTGAATTTGGAAGTCCCTTTCGTTCCCTGGACTTCATTTTCCCTATCTGTAAAACTACAAGTTTGCTAGATCAAGGACATCTGAGTTTTTTCAAGGATGGGCCACCCAGAGACGAAGGGGACTACTAGGGCAGAATGTTCTATAGACTTTTACATTCAAATGCTGTACTGAGAGTTTTTGTCTCATCTTCTTTTCCTAATACAAGGAATTGCTCAACCTGGAGGGCAGGTGAAGGGATCCTTTCTACAGAAATGACCACAATGTAAACAAAGGCATCAACAAAAGACTGTTGTTTTAAAGTTTAGACCTCAGGATGGTTTCAGAAAAACCTGGGAAGACTTCTATGAACTGATACAAACTGAAGTGAGCAGAACCAGGAAAACATTTTTCATAGTAACAGCAAGATCGAAATAATGATCAGCTGTAAAAAACATAGCTACTCTGACACTACAATGATCCAAGACAACAAAGGACTCGTAATGAAAAATTCAATTCCACCTCCAGAAAGAGAACTGATGGACTCTGACTGTAAATTAAAGCATTTTTTTTCTACTCTCCTCCTCTGCCTCCTCTCTTCCTCCTTCTCGCTTTTTATTCCAACGTGGCAACTACAAAAATATGTTTCACATGACTTTACATGTGTAACTGATATCATATCACTTGACTTCTCAATAGGGACGGTGGAGGGACATGAGCAAGCGAGAGAATTTGGAAATTTTTTAAAGATCTTTTCTTTAATTTCTTTTCTTTTTTTTTCTTTAAAAAAATAAAGTACCAAACCTGCTAATATAGAACTTGACAGCTGTTAAATGTTAGCAGTTAGATAGTGGTTAGGTCCTACTTGCTTAAAGTATTATAGCTAAAAGCTTGAATTTTTATTAACTTCAAGGTTCTTAAAAAGTACTTTTCTCACAATGCCATGCCCCTCTTCATGAGGTGGTCTAGCTATTGTTATTCTTCCTTATAGAAGAGGAAATTGAGGCTCTGAGAGATAAGTGACTCATCCAAGATCACACAGCTAATAAGTACTGGAGCTTAGATTTGAAGTCAGATTTTATGGCTCCCATCTCAGCATTCTTCCAAATAAAATATGCTGCCTTTTAGGAAAAAAAAAATTTTTCCTAAAAATCTCAAGAAATTCCCACCTCAGGGTCAAGATGCACCATATTCAGCCTAAAGACTATACATTACTATATGGATACCCAGGGAATAGATGATCTCTAAGCTCCTGTTCAGTGCTAATATTCTATGTTCTATCTTCTCTCCTAATTGTCCCTTGTAGTTTTCACAGTCTGTCAGAAGATCCCTTCTAGATCTGGCATGCTATGGTCTGTGTTATAAGGTTCCTCTCAATTCTAATTATCTGTAAATTTCTCCAAATTATTCCTGTCTACTTCCTTGAAGACCTATTGTGAGTATCAAATGAGATAATGGATATAAAGGGTCTTTGGAAAATTAAATACTTAATTTAAGGGGGGCGGAGCCAAGATGGCGGCGTAGCAGCAGCAATATATCGCAGCTCTCACATAGCCACCCCCAAATACCCATGGAATAGGACTCTGGACCAACCTAGAACTTCAAAAACGCACACAGATACTTCCCACTAAAGTCAGCTCGGCTACGAGGAACTATCAGCACTGCAAACCAAAACCAGCCTGGCCTGAAGCCCCAGCTGTGCCCCGGGGGTGGCCGGGCGGGAGGTGCAGAGAAAGCTCTCAATAGCTCTCAGGTGAGCAGAGGATTAGCACCAGCTGCGAGGAGGGGGGATTAGCACCAGCTGCTGCGCGAGTGGGGATTGTGAAAGAGGGAGATAAGCATCCGGCAGAAAGGTCTCCAAGAGCGGAAAAGCGAAAGGT
>CM053588.1:104331717-104449092 GCA_028646515.1 Pseudochirops corinnae
GGGGGAAAGAGGGGGAGAAAATATGTAACTCAAAATCTTGTGGAAATGAATGATGCAAACTATAATAAAATTTTTAAAAAATGATTATTATTATTTTTACCTTACTGAAAATGATTTGTTAGTGTAAGAATTAGTCCTGAATCAGCTGTCTGTAACAGTGATACCTCTGGTTTGTTAGAACAAAGACAAAACATTAGTACAAAGCCAGAAGAATAAAAAGGAGAAATTGAAACAACTGTAACCTGATCTGTTTAAATAAATTTTTGATGTTGGAAAATGGAATATGAATAGGATATCAATACCAATTTCAATCATTTCAAATAGAACTTTCATTTACTGAAATCAACTGTCATAGCAAGAAGACCAAAGGAGCCTTTTAAAATGCCTTAGTCAGCAAAAACTTGCCAGGTGGAAAGCTAAGACAGACAAGGAAGGCCACTACAGATTTGGAATATAATACTCATCTGTTACATCCTAGAGAGAATAATGGTTGGAGATTATGAGCAGTATCATTTCACAAAACAGAGAGAATTGGAGAGGTTTTGCTTGAACCACTTTAAAGAAAGGTTAGCAAGAAACCTAAATAAAAGCTATTCTGAAGACACTGAAGAATGAAGCTGGAAGGAAAAGGGTGGTGAAAAGATAGAAAAGATTCGTAGATTTTTAAATAAATGTTTTTCACTTTTGAGGACAGTAGAGGCTCCACACTTGGAATCTAACTTTATTGCACAGGATGTGCTTAGAGAGGAGGTAGAAATGGCACAGAAGAGAGAAAGAAGGGTGAATATAGCAAGACTAGATCCCGTATACAGAGAGGGAGAACAGAGTCAAAATGAAGAGCAATATTGCTAAGCTTCTCTCCGCAAAACTTCTCCAAACAAATCTAGCAATTGTACCAGACCAAATCCTAATGGGGAAATCCAGAAAAAAATTATAGCAAGTCATACCTCCATCTCAGTTCAGCACAGCAAGACAAAGAAAGGTATCTGCAAACACGAGGGATGGTCAGGCCAAAAGCACATTGCACAGGGTACCCCAATACCCTAGAAAGTACCAGACCCATGCTAAAGCACCACCAGAGCTATACCAAAAAGAAAGAATTCAAGTACAAAGGAGCCTTGGTCAAGATCAAACCTAACTTGACAGCCACCATGATCAAAGAGAGGAAAGCATGGAACACAACGTTCTGGAAGGCAAAAAATATCAGCTCATAATCAATGACTTTCCCAACCAAACTGAACATAATGATCCAAGGGGGAAAATGAACCTTTCATGAAACAGAGACCTTCCAAACATTCCCAATTAGAAGACCAGAGCTGTGTCGAAACTTTGAAGTTCAAACATAGGAGCAAAGAAAAATATTTAAAGAATAAGAATGAGCTAAAGAACTAAAAGTAAATATAAAAATAAAAAATAAAAAAATTTTTAATGAAAATAAAGGACTAAACAAAGTACTTAAATTCAAATATGAGATGATGATACATATATTCTCTCTGAACCATAGGGTTCAAAGGACAAGTCATTTGTCTTTGCTTCTCAGTTGTCTCACCTATAAAACAAGAATTATACTTGCATGACCTATCTTCCAAGGGTGTTGTGTGGACTCTCAAATATTCAAACAGACTTGTGATCTCATCACAAGTATATATATGTATATACACACACAAATAATGCAGACCTTAATATATCTAAGTCTGCTTATTATATCTTGTTTAATCTCATGCCAAAAAGTTCTGGGGTCCTTCCTTGCCTTCTCCTAGCATCATGAAGATAATAGCAGAACATAGAGCTATCCATTTTTCTTCCTTCCCTCTTGTCATATAACATAGTTTACTTTACCTCTCTACAATTCTTTTTGTGATGGGTTTCAGCCTGCTCATGGCTGCCATGCCCTTCTTAACCGCAATATTTATTTTCAGTTAGTGTGAGACTAAGGTTCTTCTGTGTTATACTGTTATAAAACAGCACTTGTAATAACATAGGTATAATGGGCCTTAGTTTCAGGATCCATTAAACAGGAACATCTGGAGGAGTTCACCAATTATAACAGAGATTCTTAATCTAGAGTCCATGAACTTGGTTTGTTTTTTTTTAAATACATTTTGATAATTTTATTTCAATATAATTGGTTTCCTTTGTAATCTCATGTATTTTATTTTGTGTATTTAAAAATATTCTTCTGAGAAAGGGTCCATAGGCTTTACTGGACTGATTGCCAAACCACAGGGTCCAGGACATAAAAAAGTTAAGAGCTCTTGCTTCAGATGAAATCTCTCTTCAACTTGGATTCTTCATTACAGTTGCTGGATGTCTGTGACCAGCATGGATCTTCCTGCTTTATGCCTGACATTAGGTTAAATTACTGAACAGCCATCTTGGTTTCTTCTTTCAAAGAATCTGTTTTAATTTTTGACATGTGCATGGGAGATGGCTTGTTAGAGAAGAATCTTTAAGACAGAGTTTTGTTCTCTTGAAGCAAATGCTTTTTTATAGTGAGTAAACAGTAAGCATGGGGGAATCTTCTATTGTTTTTATCTTTCAGTTTTGGGATGTGATCTACTATGGAATGTGTCTTGTGAAGGTCTGTGTGTTCCCTTATAATATCATCATAAAAGTTGATCTTGATATATGTATAAAGTATTCTCATAAAAATTTTATGTAGATACGAAGGTAGGTATATAAATCAATAGTTATTAGTGTTCTTTTGGTTGCCTTATTAAAAAATTTTATTTTCTCAATTATTTCATGCCTTTGGTATCTCTCCCTCCTTTTAAGAATCTTGAGAATCTAGCTCTGTGTGCCTTTAATAATGCTGTCACTTCTAGGACTTAGCACTAACCTTCTTTACGTAAACTTGAAGAAAAAATTTTAAATTATATTTGGTCTCACTAAGCAAAAAGACACTTTCTCATCCTACAATCCCAGTCCCCCATCTCCATATTGAGAATGCAGGAAAAGTAAAATCCATCACAAACACATATGGTCAATCAAAAACAAATTTCTGCATTAGTTGCGTCCGAAAACAATACATCTCATTCTGCACCAAGTCCTTCACCTTTCTGTCTAGAGGTGGCTGGAAAGTTTCCTCATCAGCCCTCTGGAATCACAGTTGGTCATTACACTGATAAGAATTCCTGGTCCATTCAGAGTTGTTTTTCTTTACTGTACTTTTGCCTTTTATAAAATGTTTTCCTGGTTCTCTTCACTTCACTCTGTGCAGTTCATACAAATCTTCCTGGGTTTCTCTGAACTCCTCTCCATCATTTCTTAAATCACACAGTATTCCATTGCCTTCATGTACTATAACTTGTTCAAGCCCCCCCCAATTTATGGGCACCCCTCAGACTCTCATTCTTTGTCACCTCAAAAAAGAACTGTATGCTTAGGATCAGTCCCTTCCATGATCTACCCTACTTTTAATTCCCCTTTCCTTTATATTTCCCTGTTGAGTGAAATGTATTTCTGTACCTAATTCTGCGTGTGTGTGTGTGTGTGTGTATGTGTGTGTGTGTGTGTGTATACATATACTTTCTCCCTTTGATCAATTCAGATGTTCTCCTTACCCCCTCCTCCTTCTTTGTATAACTGCCTACTTATACAAGGTGAAGCTAGGTGGCACAGTGGGTAGAGTACTAGACCTAGAGTCAGGAAGATTCATCCTCCTGAGTTCAAATCTGACCGCAGACACTTAGAAGCTGTATGATCCTGGGAAAGCCATTTAACCCTGTTTGCCTCAGTTTCCTCACCTGTAAAATGAACTGGAAAGGGAAATGGCAAACCACTTAGGTATTTTTGCCCAAGAAAACCCCAATTTGGGTCCAAAACAGTCAGACATGACTGAAATAACTGAACAACAACCACTTACACTCCCTGATTATGTTAGATAATTTCCCCTAACCTTCCTTTCCCTTTCCCTCTAGACCAGTGGTTCTCAACCTTCCTAATGCCGCAACCCTTTAGTACAGTTCCTCATGTTGAGGTGACCTCCAACCATAAAATCACTTTCGTTGCTACTTCGTAACTGTAATTTTGCTACTGTTATGAATCGTAATGTAAATATCTGATATGCAGGATGTATTTAAATTGAACATAACCCACAGGTTGAGAACCATTGCTCTAGACTATTCCTCTTTGCCTCTCTTTCCATTCTTCTCTTAAGGTCATCAAGACATAACAGAGTCACTCCTGAGCCTTGTCTGTGAGGGAGTCAGAGCATCCTGATGATGCTCTCATCTAACCATAAGAGCCAGGGCTTTTGACTCCAAATCCAGTGTTCTTGCTATTAATCGCTAATCTCAAATCATTGAACAAGCAGAGTCCTGACCTCAGCAAGGTAGAGCAGGGATGGAGTTCAGCAGGGGCCTCCACCCACTCACTGCCTGCTACAGTTTCCCACTCTACCCAACCATGGTTCTTCTACTAACCTTAGGCCGTCTCCACTGGACATCCTGCCGCTGGGTACCTGAGTAATACAAGGACTCATCATTGGCTGGGAACGTAGGGTCCTCAAAGAGTACCTTCCTCTTCAGACAATCCTTCTTCAGAGTCCAATACTTTTGGTTCTCATAGGGTTTTACAGAAGAACACATTGTTTAAGTCAGCTTGAAGGAAGAGAAGAGAAAAAAAAAAGACTTTGAGATAAGACCAAAACAAAAATAGGTACATTTCTAAAAAGTATTATTAAAAAGGATCTCATTGTACCATCCTGCTTCAACATTTCCTCTCTAGCCTAACAGTAGCCTCTAATTATGGGTTACTCCAAGAGCTACAAATTTGCCCCATGAATCGGAGCCCAGTTTTCCAATCACAATGGTAGCATGGTAGCATGGTAGAGTAGAAAGAGCCCAGGATCTGGAATCAAAAGATGTAGGTGTTTGAGGACCATCTACCACTTACCTTTATGACCATGGGCAAGTTGTTTTGCTTCCCTGTTCCTCAATTTCCCTCTTAGTAAAATGAGAAAGTGGGACTATATGACCTCTCAGATCCCCTGAGATTCCGCCTCTCCCATCTTTTCTCCCATGACTCCCCAACATACACAGTCCTCACCACTCCAATCAAGACTGACTTCCCCTGCAACACTACACTGATGTGTCCTGATCACTCCCACATCCAGTCTTGGCTCCTACTAGGATTTCTCTCCCTTTCATAGTATTGACTATACTGTACCATTCATGCAGCATTTAATCTTATCTTTTCTTACACAGTTGTTATTGTTGTGATTAAAAATAATGATAATAATAGTACTTTATGCCCATAATGATACTGATGCCCATGAGTTAATCAATACATATGCTTTCTCTACTAACAGCAATCCCAACACCTCCATCCCTTAGATGACGGATGACTTCATAGGATCAAAAGACTTAGAACTGGCAGAGACCTTAGAAGTCATGTGCTCCAACTCCCTTCTTTTAGAGAAGGTCTGGTCCAGCTCCTTCCATTGACAGTGGAGGAACTGTAGGACATCAGCAGAGGTAAAAGGAATGGCCTGATGCAGAGGCAGCATGTTCTCTAACTCCAAACACAGAACTCTGTCTTGTATCAGTCTGCTCACCATTATATGAAAACTGAAGCTCAGAAAGCTAAGGTTGCTTGCCCATGGTCACACAGGTAATAGTTAACAGAACTGGGACTAGAACCCAGGTCAAAGGATCATTGAACTTTACAGCTAGAAAGGACCTTAAATATGCCTTCCTCCTCAGATGTCCTGACACAATACTGTGTCTGTCCCTCTCTTTATCAAATCCTCTCTGGTATTCCAATTATTTGGACAGACTTTGTTTCTCCTACTAGACCTTGAACTCTCAAAATGCAAAAAGTCTTTTATTTATCTTCTCTCTCCTCTCCATCTTCCCACACAGCAGAAGGATACCTATTCATAAGAAGTGCTCAGTAAATGAATCAACAGGACAGAACCTATTGTTACCATGAGCTCAGAGGAAGGTGAGATTCCTTTGGGCTCAAATGCATATGGAAGGCTCTGTGGAGGAGGACCTTGAACTGAGCCTTGAAGGTCAGGAATGGTTTGAATAACAACTGTAGAAAAGTTCATTCTAAGTGAAGTGGCAATACCAAAACTTCTTCAATAAATGGAGTGTGGGATCTAGATCTGGAAAGAACCTTAGAAGCCAGAGAGTCCAACATCTCCAGGCAACTGAGGCCCAGGGAGCTTGAGTGACTTACCCTAGGTCACACAGGTAGTACCTGTTAGAGGGGGAATCTTAAGTCAGTTCTGATTATTCCACAGTCAGTGAGATTCTCTCCATTGTACCACACTTTCTTCCTAAACAATCTCAGAAGGATAGAGATTTCCTAAGAAGGAAGTACTACTATGGACAACAGGGATGGACTGATCTTTCCCATCATTTTTTTTTTAATCCTTTATTAATTTTTTTAAGTTTATTTTTAATTTATAGAATAAAACAAGTATTTCCATAACATAGTATTAGAAAAAATATGATTGCACATGAAACTGCAAATCAATTATCTACAACTTGCTGCTCCTTTTAAATATATAATAAAGTTACCATGTAAATTTCTTCTTTTTGGTTTTGAGCTCAACCAATTCCCCTTTCAGAATTCATTAAGCCCAGGGAGATGGTATAGTTGAGGCACCTGAGTCCAGTATTCAGGGCTAAGTGGAAGACCAATAAGGAAAAAGATTTCCTGACCTCAAGAGGCTTTATAGTCTATGGGAGGATATTTATGCCAGGGACACACACAATATCTACTCAGTATACCAACTGAAGAAAAATCTTGTGGGTAAAACATGGTGTTTCAACTAAGAGTGGCAATTAAAAAGGTTGCAAGACAGTTTCTGGGTAATAATCATTTTATTAATAAAGCCAGCAAGTTATTAATAAAGGGATGGTCATTTGATCATCTCTGTTAGACCAAAGACAATCATGGCAGTGGCTTGGAGTTTATATCCCCTTCTAAGCAATGAAGGGCTTCTAAGGATCTGTCTCCACCCAAGTTTGTGTAGAATACAATGGGTTTCCCCACCTTAGAATAAATTCCTAGTAAGGTTGGGTGGGGACTGACCAAAATAGAAGAGTTAATGTAATCTCATTATCAGCAATGTCCTTCAAAAAAAACCTGAAGGATATGAACAAGCAGTTTTCAGAGAAAAAAATTAAAGTTATCTATAGTCATATGAAAAAAATGCTCTAAATCATTATTGATCAGAGAAATGCCAATCAAACCAACTCTTAGGTACCATATCACACCTATCAGATTGGCTCACATGACAAGACAGGAAAATTATAAATGCTGGAGAAGATGTGGGAAAATTGAAACACTAATTGTTGGTGGAGTTGTGAACTGATCCAACCATTTTGGAGAGCAGTTTGGAACTATGCCCAAAGGACTATAAAAATATGCATACCCTTTGACTCAACAATACCACTTCTAGGGCTGCATCCCAAAGAGATCATAAAAATGGGGAAAGGATCCACATGTAAAAAATATTTATGCCAGCTCTCTTTTGTGGTGGCCAAAAAGTAGAAACTGAGGGGATGTCCATCAACTGGTGAATGGCTGAACAAGTTGTGGTACATGAACGTAATGGAATACTATTATGCTACATGAAATGATGAGCAGGTGGACTTCAGGAAAAACCTAGAAAGAATTATATGAACTGATACTGAGTAAAGTGAGCAGAACCAGTAAAGTGTACATAGTAACAGCCACATGGTACAATGACTGACTTTGATAGTTTTAACTCTTCTAAGTAATGCAAGGACCTAAAACAACTCCAAAAGACTCATGATGGAAAATGCCATCCACATTCAGATAAGGAAATATGGAGTCTGAATGCAGAGCAAAGCAGACTATTTTCTGTTTTTGTTTTTTTTCTTTCTCATGGTTCCTTCCATACTTTCTAATTCTTCTATACATGACTAATATGAAAATATGTTTAATAAGAATGTATATGTAGAGCCTGTATCAGATTGCATGCTGTCTTAGGGAGGGGAGAGGGAAGAGAGGCAGAGAAAATTTAAAATTTATGAAAATGAATGTTGAAAATTAAAAATAAATAAGTTAATTTGTTTTTTTAAAAAATGAACTTAAAGTCAGGACTTTGGAAGAATGGGGAGAGGGGGAAGGGCTCTGAATCTCGCCAAGATATAAGTTAGTAATAGTCATTTCTCTCATCACCTCTCATTCAAACATTTTATATTCTGAGAATGTCAGAGCTAAAAGGTGCCTTATAACAGAGGTAGAAGAAAAATTTCTTAGTGACAGTCAAGTCAATAAGTCTTCGTTAAGTGTATTTCATGTGCTGGGTGAGGCTGGCTACTTTGTGCAGCTTTGCTTCACTTATATCCAATTCATTTGCAAGTCAAGCATCACCTTCCTGATGTCATCTGTCCTACAATAAAGGACAAAAACCAACAACAACAATCATGTGCCATAGGGAGCTAGCAAAGTGCTAAGGCATGGTCCTTAAGATCTCCCTCCAGACTAACTACACATTAATGATTTAATACTACTACTACTACTGCTACTACTACTACTGCTACTACTACTACTACTACTACTACTACTACTACTGCTACTACTACTACTACTACTACTACTACTACTACTACTACTGCTACTGCTACTGCTACTACTACTACTACTACTGCTACTACTACTACTACTACTATTACTACTACTACTACTACTACTACTACTAATAATAATAATAATGATAGCATTTATACAGCGCATTAAGGTTTGCAAGTTGCTTTACAAATATTATCTCATTTGATCCTCACAACAACCCAAGGAGGTAGGTGCTATTATTATATCCATTTTACAGGCGAGAAAATTGAGGCAAACAGAGGTTAACTGACTTGCCCAGGGTCACACAGCTAGTAAGTGTCTGAAGCTGGATTTGAATTCAGATCATCCTGACTCCAGGCTCAGCATTTTATCCACTACACCACCAACTGCCTCTATATGTAATTGGTTTCCTTTGTAATCTTATATATTGACTGCCAAAGGGGTCCAGAACACACACAAAAAAATGATAGAGATCCTCTGATTTGATGGAACTTATTTGGGGGTCACATAGCAGTAAGTGTCTGATGTGAACTTTGGTCTTCCTAACTACAGGAATTTGGTTCTGGTGATCAAGCCAGTTCCAAACTCTCAAAACTATACCATTATCCAGCCTTCTTCTGGCTACATTATCTTGCTCACACTCACATTCTGAGGCATTTTCCACCAATGCCCCAGTTGAATCTCTACTTTCCAGAGTCCACCTTCCCCCACCCCCTTCTTGAAACCACAACATTTGCCTGTTTCCCCGGAGACCCTTAGAGATGAACTTTCTCTCTCTGTAGATGAAGGCTAGAGAAGGGAAGCAGCTTAGCCCTGCTGTCAGCCCTCTCTCCACACCAAGCCAGGGAAATCACTCTGTACCTAGACTGTATTTCCTTGTCGGTGCTTCTGTTATTGCCCCCAACCAAACCTACTGTATGCTCCTAAAAGGCAAAAACTGTTTCCCATCTGTCTTTGCAAACCCAGCACCTAACACAACGCTTGATACAGAGCAGGAATAAATGTTTCTTGAATTGGACTGAAATGTCCAGTGCCACACAGCTGAGTCAACTCAGACCTGATTCCTCACCTAATTGTTGTTGTGTGTGTATACCGGGGTGTTCTGCAAAATTTGGATCCAAACGGTCACACTTAAGGACTTAGAAGGCCACATGTTCCCCATCCCTGGTGTATACATACCCATATGCACATACATACATATTGGACAGAGTGCCCAAGCTGGAGTCAGGAGGGCTCCTTTTCCTGAGTTCAACTTTGATCTCAGACACTTACTAGCTGTGTGACCCTCAGTAAGTCACTTAACCTGTTTGCTTCAGTTTCCTCATCTGTAAAATGAGCTGAAAAGGGAAATGGTGAGCTACCCTAGTATCTCTGTCAAGAAAACCCCAACTGGGATCATGAAGAATCAGACACAACTGAAAAAGACTGAACAACAAAATGTGTAACATACACACCCACACACACCCACCCACACACACACCTACCCACACACACACACACACACACCCCACACACACACAGAGGGATACACGGGTAAAGGTTTAACAACCAGCTTTTTTGAAAGAAAAGTTGTCCACATGACACTTTTAAGTTTAATCTTTATTTTTAACATTTTCTCCATCATTTTCTCAAGTTCAGACAATCAACAAAACAATAAAGTAAGCCCTAGTCTATAGCATTTGCTGACTTGAAGATGCAAATGCTCACATTGAAAATTTAACAATAGGCTCATCAATTTGAGATGACTCCAGCACACCCCTCCCTATAGGAGTGTGTGTGTGTGTGTGTGTGTGTGTGTGTGTGTATGACAGATAAGGGAGTGCTGAAATATAATGTAAAGAACTTTAGTCTGGGAGTGAGGAGGTTGGGCTTCAAATCCCCATTCTGATGCTTACTAGCTGTATAACCACTGATATGAAAGGAAGCATGGTGTGCTATAGGGGTTCTCAAGTTGGATGGGGGCTTAGGTTTTTTTAAATTTATTTTTAATAAAAAATTTAAAATTATTTTGATAATTATTTTTATGTAATTGATTTCCTTTGAAATGCTGTGAATTTTGAGTCATTTAGGGAGCCTGAGATTCTGAGAAGGGGGCCATAGGCTCCACCAGACTGTCAAAGATTCTTATGATGCAACAAAGTTAAACACTCCAGAGGGGGCAATGGACTTAGATTCAAACCTAACCTCCAACACGAAATGGTTATTTGACCTTGGACAAGTCATTTTACATCTGTGAGACTTTCCTCATCTATAAAATAAGGATATTAGATCTTAAAAGCCTCTCAAATCCCTTTTAGCTCTGAATCTACGATCCTTTGATAAGGTCTCTTCACTTGTTCAAACCTCAATCTCCATGCTTACATAATGCAGACAATAATAATTACACTTCTAATCAGAAGAAAAAAATTGATTATAAACCTGGTGCAGAGCCAGGAAGTTTAGAACGCCAAATAGAATGTATGGAAAGGACTTTAAAATCCAGAATGTTGGAACTGGAGAAAAATTTAGAACACAGAACACAAGAGCTAGAAGAGACCTTAGAATAGGGAATAGCATGAATGCAAGGGGCCTTTGAAAACAGAACTTGTTGGGGTGGCTAGGTGGTGCAGTGAATAGAGCATCTCCTGGAGTCAGGAGGACTGAGTTCAGATCAGGCCTCAGACACTTCACACTTACCAGTTGTGTGACCTTGGGCAAGTCACTTAACCCCAATTGCCCAGCCTTCCCCCCTCCAAAAAGACAAAAACAAAAAACAAAACTCGTCTCTCCATTTTATGATAAACTGTAAATGGCACATTGGAATGTGAGTAATTCTTCTACCAGAGTCTTATGCTGACTCACAGTTGGGAGTTCTTTCCACTGCACCTGCTGTGATCATGTCTGTAAACAGACCATACCTTGGCTGAACAAAGGTAAGAAATGATGAATGTCAAGTTCACTCAGGAGACTGAGAGCTGGAATCTGGCCAGACACTCTGGAAGTACCTGATCCAGCCCATCTCACTAACCTGGATGAAATTCAGTCAGCAAGGGGAAAGTTCAGTCATTCCCAGGTGAAGCCTGCCCTTTCAGAGGTGCCCACCTGGGCAGGGCCCCACTGCTCTTCCCCAGGCCCTCCTCCTACAGAACAAACACTGAGTCATAGATATTTAGGACCCAGGAGGTCCTTAAAGTGAGACTCACAGTGTTTCATCCATCCCATCATTGATTCACCAAATATTTACTAAATCCCACTGGTAGAGAATTCTCAAACAAGAGCTCAGTATTAGGAAACATTCAATGGCTAGATAAGCCCAGACCTCAAAAAGCTGGGTTGCTGTTGTTTTTTCCCTACAGTAAGGGTAAGCTGTCATCAAGTAGGTGGTAGGCAGCTAAAGGCAGCCTGATGAAGTGGATACTGCACTGAAGTTGGAGTCAATTGGATGTGGGTTCAAATTCTCCCCCTGAAACCTATTAGCTATGTGACATTAGAGACTCATTTTCTAAATCTGCAGAATGAGAACAACAGGATTGTTGGGAGGATCAGATGAGATAACATATGAAAACCATTGTGCAAACCTGAAAGAATCTTATCAAGAGGGAGGAAGAACCAGACCCATGATTTCAGTGCTATAGGGAATTTCTTGAAGAGGAAACTCCCCTTTCTAAAGCAGGGTACAACCATCCTTAAAATTTACATCTTAAAGAGGTGCCTAGAATACTAAGATATTAAGTAACTTGCTCAGAACCACAGAATATATGAGAAAGAGAATTTGTATCCAAGTTATCTTGGCTAATGGGTCAGCTACTAATAATGAATTTGGCTTCAAAGGAACTGGGTGAATCACTTTGGGTAAGTAACTTGGGTCTCTGCTCCCTTCTCTGTAACATGAGAAAGTGGGACCAAATGATAGCTAAGATCCTGTGCAGCTCCAAGTTCTATAATCCTGGGTTTAACCACTCAGCACAGTGCCTAGCATATAGTAGGTGCTTCATAAATACTTCTCGTTGGCTTGCCTTGGTAGTTGTGTCTCTGAATTCAACAGTTCTACAAACGTACTTGAATAGGTCATTGTGATGGACCAGGGGAGATTCAACATTTGAATAAGACATAGTCTTTCCTATTATGAAGCTCATAGTCTGGAATGGAGATGGGACAGAAACATAACGATGGCAGGAAAGCACAGTCCAGAGTCAAAGGTAAAGCACTGTTCAATTTGGCCGGAACAGTACATTAGAACATCAGAGATGAGAGGGAACTTATACTTGATGTGTATAAAGTAGGTTGGGCAGCTAGGTGGACAGAGCACCAGGCCTGGAGTCAAGAAGACCTGACTTCAAATCAGATACTTAATAGCTATGCAACTTTGGGCAAGTCATTTAACCCTGTTTACCTCAGTTTCCTTATCTGTAAAATCAGCTGGAGAAGGAAATGGTAAACCACTCCAGTATCTTTGTCAAGAAGACCTTAAATGGGATCATGAAAAGTCAGACAGGACTGAACAACAAAAAAGTGCACTGTCTGCGTGATCTCATTTGATCTTCTCAACAACCCTGTGGAATATTGTAGGTGCTTTTATTATCCCATTTTACAGATGCAGGAACTGAGGCCCAAAGAAATGAAGTATCTTGCCCTGGGTCACACAGCCAGAGTCTGTGGTGACATTCAAACCCTAGTTTTCCTGACTCCAAAGTCCAGCAATTTGTCCACTAGACCATCTCATCCATGTCGCCCTATGTTGTAATGGAAAAAGCAAGGAATCAGTAGTCAGAGGCCCTAGATTTTGTTTCTCCACCACCACTACTAACTAGTAAGTGCATTGAGCAAGGCATTCAAGCTGATGAGACATGGGCTTTCTAACTGAAGTCTACAAAAGAGATGTCAAAGGGTCTGTGATGTCTTAATTTCTATGTAAGTGTCTTCTTCTGTAAAGTTATGTACTTTGTTTTATGCATTTAAAAGGAGTCTTCTGAGAAGTGTCCATAGGTCTCACAGAACTGCCAAAAGTATCCATGTTGCAAAAATAGGTTAAGAACCCCTGACCTAAATGATCTCTAAAGTCTCTTCCAATTCTAGATACTATGGTTCTATGATGTTTCTCTTAAAAAGGAAACTGAGTCAGAGAGAAGCAAGGCGACAAATACCCAGATAAGCATGGGTTGGGTTTATTCCTAAGGTGGACAAACAATGCTTGTCTGAAAAGAGGTGACAGAAAGAACAAATATTGACCCCATGATTGAAAACTCTTTGAAGAGACAGAAGACCAGGAAGAAGAACAGCCAGCAAGTGAAGAATCCTATTGCACTGGAGGAATGAAGGTGGAGGGTGGGGCTTAACAACCGGTAACTCAGTGCCACTGCCTGCCCAAGGGCATCTGGATTAGTCTCACCAACAGCACCCTATCGGCCTTGTCCTTCCCTTCCTCCACCTCCCTCAAACCCCCCAGGCAGGCAGTAAAAGTCAGACAGCCCTGGCATGGCCACTTTCCAAGACTACAAATAAGCTTACTACAGAAAGGGAAGAAAACCCTTCTTGTAAATTCCCCAGTCCACTGGACACCTACACATCAGTGTTACGCAGGTTCTGTGAAATCTTTGTTTTCCTTCTAGTCCTACCCAACTGATAATGGATGACCACCTACAATCTTAGGTACAAGTGAGAGAGAGAATCAAAGAAGTCTCTGTGTTGGAAGAGAGAACACTGAGGGTGGATGGAGGCAGAGGAGGACAGGTGTTCACACCTACAAAGTAGATGTAGGAGAAGGGCAAAGGTTGGTAATGAGAATAAACAAACTTTCCCTACTAGACTCCACAATTCACTGGACTCCTCCTGGCAAGCCATCCTTAGGAATAAAGGGATCCAGGGCAGATTGGCCATGGAGAGGGGATGGTGAGCATTTTGATTTCTTTAAATCCCAGCTCCTATTTCTCCACCAGCTCTGTAGTGCCTTTGAATCTACAAACCCCCAAGTGCTTCCTGCTCACTGCCAGATGAGTAGGTAGGCTGCTTTTATTCAACCACTTTTCAAAGGAGGAAACTGTAGCCCAGCAAGGGGAAGGCACATGCCAAAAGTCACAGGATATGTTATTTAGGGCAGATCCAGGCCTCTGACCTCAAGACTCTCAGTCCAGTGCTTTTTCCTATACCACAACTGCCTAGAGACCACTATGTGAGCTCCAGATGAACATAAGGGGACTCTTTGTTCCCAAGGAAGTATACCTGAGGAGGTCATGAGAGAGAGGGGGACCTGGAAAATTGACTCAAAATTTCCCCCCTCCCAAATTTTCTAGCAGAAAAAAAGTCAGTAATAAAAAGTAAAGCCATTAACCCTTCAAAAAGACAACCACAGGCTTCAGTGCCTTGGCCCCTAGAATGGCAGCACTTGAAGGAACCTCAAAATACAGAATGTTTGAGTGGGGAACATGGAATGTTGGAGCACTGAAAGTTAGAACAATTAAAGACTCTAAGTATTTTACCTAATGCAGGAATCTTCTCTCTAGAATTTCTGAAAGAGGGTCAACCATGTCTGGATGCCACAAGTGACAGCAAACTCACTGTCTAATGAGTACAAGCCACAAACCAACCTGCAGATTTGCCTCTTAGAATCTCTAGCTCCCTTCAAAGCTCAGGTCAAATACCAAAGTCTACAGGAAAACTTCCATGTGTCCAGTCACTTGATTTTACATTGTACTGATTTTGTATTTATGTGTGTATACACAAGTTTCCTCAGACAAGAGGTAAGCTCCCCGAGGGCAGGGATTTTTTCCTTTTTCTTTTCATAGCCTCAGAGTCTAGCACAGGGCCTGGCATATATTAAGCATTTAACAGTTGCTGAATGACTGAAGTCTTCATAGAATCAGAACAGATCATGTGGTAACAGAAATAACACAGAGGGGCCACATGCTTCCAGGCAACTGTTTTCCTGGACAGCACACTGGGACTAATCTTCTCCAGCGATATGTGGCCAACTGCAAGGAGATTACAAGGCCTAGATTTCATCTCAGACTTGCCCATGTGACCCCAACAATCAGCAACCTTCTTCCAGAATATCTTTTCAAATCAAATTAATAAACATTTACTGGGTACCTATCCCCTTGTAAAGAACTTTACCCAAGTCCTCAACATGTATTTTGGGAGATATAAATGCCAACAATTAATTAAATAACAAATTTACATAACAGATTAAGCAGAGAAGAAACCACAGAATCTCATATTCAGAGTTGGAAAAGAGCCTAGAGCTCATTTAATCCAACCTGTGCCTAACCAGGAATTCCCCCATCCAACAGCCCTGACAAGTGGTTATGTAACCCCTTCCTCCCCAAACTAGATGACTTCTAGTGATAGGGGAATCCTTTCTGCCTGAAATAGCCCATTCTACTATAACAAATTTTTTCCTTATATAGATTGAAAATCTCCCTCTTAGCAACCTATTGTTTCATAGTTCTCTCATCTGGGGGGCAAAGAAGAAATCTAATCTCAGTTTCTTATATCAGCCCTTGAAATACTTGAAATAAGTTGTCTCTATGAAGTCTTCTCTTTTGGTGGTTAATGATTCTCAGTTTCCTAAATGAACTTTTCATGTGACAGTATCCAGGTCCTTCTAGAACATGCATTCATCCTGAAAATAGTCTTCCTCAAATGTGGAACCAGAAAACTGAACGCTGGATGCTGCCCAGGTAAGACCACACTTAAATGGGGCCCTATCTGGCCAACATCCAGTGGGACTTTCATCCCCCTGGTTCTGGATCCTATATCTCTTTTAATAGAGCCCACAGTTTGACTTTCACCTCCCCAGATCTGGGCCCTATATTTCTCTGAATACAGTTCAAAATCACATCAGCTTTGGCAGCATCTCCCTGGATCTGAACCCTATACCTCTCTTCATACAGACATAAATCACATTAGCTTAGGCAACTACCATGTCACTTTATTAGTACAGTCAAGGTAGAAAAGACAAGAGCTAAGGAGGATATTGTACACAGTAACAGCAACATTGTACAATAACCAACTTTGATGGACTTAGCTCTTCTCAGTAATGCAATGATCTAAGACAATTCCAAAAGTCTCATGATGGAAAATGCTATCCACATCCAGAGAAAGACCTATTCAGACTCCAGTCTGAATGCAGATCGAAGCAGACTATTTTCTCTTCTTTTTTTCTTTCTCGTGGTTTTTCCCTTTTGTTCTGATTCTTCTTTCACAACATGATTAATGTGGAAACATGTTTAATATGATTGTATATATACAACCTATATCACATTGCACACCATTTTGGAGGAGAGGGAAGGGAAGAAGGAGAAATTTAGAACTCAAAATTTTGTAAAAGTGAATGTTGAAAACTAAAAATAACTTCTGAAAAGAAAAAAAACATGACATGGGCTAGATGCTAGTACAGTTAGGGAGAGTAAGAAATATTTGAAAGAGCTGGGCCCAAAGAGTAGTCACTAATGGTATGATGGCAACTCGAAAGGGGGTCAAGGGGGTCTAATGGGATGCTAAAAGAATCTGTGGTTGGCCCTGTGATCTTTTACACTTTTACCAATGACATGGATAAAGGCACAAATTATAGCTTATCAACTTTGCCGATAATACAAGGTTAGGAAGCAGAGTTAACATATTGGCATCCAGAGTCACTATCCAGAAAGGTCTCTGAAGGCCAAAGCATCGAGCTGAATTTAATATAATGAAATTTAATAGGGATAAATGTAAAGTATACATCTGGGCTCAAAAAATCAACTTCACTTATACAAGATGGAGTAGACGTGGCCAGACGGCAATTTGTCTGAAAAAGATCTGATGATTTTCATGGACTAGAATCTCAATATGGGTAAACAATGTGATGGAGCAGCCAAAAAAGCTAGCTAGAATGCATTAAGAGAGGCATAGTATCCAGGACTAGGGAGGTGAGAGACCTTCTGTACTAGAGTCTCGCCAATCCACACGAGGAAAAACGTGTTCCATTCTGGCTACCCTCTTTTAGGAAGGATACCAATAAATAGTAAAACTTCAGAGAAGGAGATTTAACTGTCAAGTGTATCAGAGACTGTGCCCTACAAGGTTCAGTTGAAAGAACTGAAGATGTTTAGTGTGGAGAAGAGAAAACTTCAGAGTAGAGAAAGATACCAAGGAGGACTGACATCTGAAATCAGGATAAAATAAATAGCTAACATTTACAAAGTACCTACTATGTGCCAGGCACTGGGCTAGGCACTTTACAATTAAAGTAAAGGATCTCAGTTGATCCTCACAACAACCCTAGGAAGTAGGTACTATTATTACCCCCATTTTACTTCGAAGCAACTAGAGGTTAAGTGACTTGCCCAGGTTCACACAGCTTGTAAGTGACCGAGATCAAATTTGAACTCAGGTCTTCCTAACTCCATGCCTAGCACTCCATTCACTGTGCCACCTAGCTGCCTAATATTAGACTTGTTTTGCTTGGCCATGGGGCACACAACCACGAAGGCAATAGAAGGAAAACCTTGCCAGCAATTAGAACTATTCAAAAGTGGAATGGGCAGCCTTAGAAGGTAGTGGATTTCCTCTCACTAAAGGCCTACAAATGAAAGCTGGATGACTGCTTCTATTCAGGTGCTGTTTGGAAGAGATTGCCTTTTGCCCTTTCCAGGTCAAGAGCCTGTGATTCATATGAAGCTTGCAGTCCGACAAATTCCCTTGGACTTTCTCACTCAAGGCTTACCTATCTCCCATCTTTCACTTGCACAGCTGTTGGGGTTTTTTTCACCCACATGAAGAAATTTCACATTTCATTTCAATTAAATACCATGTTTAAATCCTTTTTCACTATTCCAGCAGAAAGTCTGGCCTGTCAAGAGCTAGAAAGCACCTTAGGGATGCTCTAGGCCAAATTCCTACAGTTACAAAGGAAGAAATTAAGGCCCTGAGAAAAGGTCACATACCTAGATGACAGTAAAGTAGGAGAGTAGGGCTAGGACTGACTCTTGAAGGCTAGTTGAGATTTGGATAGAAGAAGATCAGGAGACACGATTCAGGGAACGGGGGAAGTTGTCTTGGGACAGGGGGACAGGAACGAAAAAGAACCAGGAGAGAATAGGGAAGTGAAGAGGCAGTCCAGTTTGGCCAGATTTGAGTCCAAGTCTGGGGGAAGAGGTGATGGCAAGTGAGTTGGGAAAGAGAATGGAATACAATTTTCCTTAAGGGCCTTGAGGCAAAGGTTTATAATAAAGGAGGAGGTGAAACTTGGACACTGGGCCCTTTTCTTTGCCTACCTGCCTTGCTTCTTCCCATTCTGAGCTCCAGGAGGAAGTGAAATCCTCCTCACCCTCCTGGAGCGGTCCTTTCCCATAACAATAAACTGGGAAGTAGCGGGGGAGTTGCTCTATGACAGGAGCAAGAGAGAAGAAAAACAGGATTTCCTAGATCAAGTGCCAGCCTCCAAAATCAACAGGATCAGTCTTTATCTCCTGTTACATTTTTAAAACCAACTTGAGTCACTGTGAGCTCCTGAGCCCCACCAGCCCTGCCTACTGTGCCCAAAGCTTCAGCATCCTGCCCTGAATCCTTGATTCATTCCACAGATAGTGAAATTGAGGCCCAAAGAATCTCAATGTTGTAACAAAAGTAACACAGTGAGTCCGAGAAAGAACCAGGAGGAAAACAACTCTCCTAAAACCCAGTAGCAAATTCTCCAATGAATTACGCTGCCTTTGAGCTGGCCTTTCCCTCCCCATCCCCAACTGTGCATTAAAAAAAAAAATCTAATAACATCCTTTTCTATAGTTATTTGTACTCAGTTTCAAGGTTTTATCGATGAAAAGAGCTAAACAGGACCTGCTATCTTTCCATGGTCCACAAGATTTAGAGTGAGAAGGAACCTTAGAAATCTAGCCCAACTTCCTGATTTTACAGAGGAAAAGGTTGTCTAGTGAAAGGAAAGGACTTGCCCAAGGTCACACATCATAGTAGCGAGAGAACCAGGCTTATAATCCCTATATGAAAGTCATTTCTCCTTCCTAAAACTCTTTTTGCAGCATAGGATCTGGCTCTCCTTGCCCCATCACACTTTGCCTTGCAGAATCCTTATCTAGCCCTACTAGACTATAAGGTCACAGAGGGCAGGAGGTATGTCCTTTTTTCATCTGTGAAGTCCCCTGTGCCTTGCCACAGTACGTTGTACTATGGGGATGAGGAAAAGAACTGGGTCTGTGATTTCTTTTGGTGAGGAAATTCCCTCTCCCAATGAACCAATACAGGTCAGCGTCTCCTCTTCAAGTTATGATTTCAGAGTTACCGACTCAGAACTTTGAGAGGTCAGATGATTTGCCCCAGGTTACACAGCTAGCATGTGCTAGAATTGAACCCAGGTCCAGGTTGAAGCTAGCTTCTTTCCATCAACTGCATTAAATAAATGTGTGTTGAGCCAAAAGCAATTAAACTGATGCTAAGACTCCTGATTCTTAGCCCTGAACACTTTCCATGATACCCATGCCTTCATTATGACTATTCCAATTCCATTAGCTCTCAATTATCCAAAAAATGGATTATTGGGGTTGCAGAGAACATCAGTCCTCAGTGTAATAAAGAAGACAACACAGGGGGCCATATAACCACAATTCAAGCAATAATAATTCATATAATAATAAAACACCATTTTTATGGTGTTCTGCCGTTTATAAAGCACTTTCTTCAAAACAACCCTGAGAAGTGATTAATGTAAGTACTATCCCCATTTTACAGATGGGAAGAAATCAGAGCTCAGTAAAGTGCAAGGACTTACCTATTATCAGACAAATATTATTTATTCCCAAGGCTGACCAGGTTACTCCCCTGCTCAAGAAGTTCCAGAAACTCCCTATTGCCTCTAGGATAAACTACACACTTCTCTATTTAGCACTGAAAGACCTAAAGAATCCGGCTTTGACGTCTCTTTTCTGACTTATGCCCTCTCCTTCACAAGCTAGCTGGCCCATCCAGGCTGGCCTGCTTACCGTGCCCAGCATACAAGACTCCATCTCCCATCTCCACACCTTTGCACAGGCCATTCCCCAATGTCGAGACACCCTCCTCATTCCACCTCTTGGAGATCCTAGACCCCCCAAGGGACAGTTCTGAGCTGTTTTTAGCAAGAGATCTTTCCTAACATCACTAGCTGCCAAAGTTTCCCCTTCTGAAATTTGTCTTCTTTTAACATTTTCACATTTATCTATATGAGATATATTTTTCCCCCAAAAGAATGTAAGCTCTTCAAGGGTGGGGATTCTTGTGTTTATTTTTGTATTTGCTTTTTTATTTTGTATCCCCAGGGGCTAGCACACAGTGATACAAAGACAGAATAATAGCATCACGGGGCACTTGGTTTCTTACTCCTTAGTTCTGAGGCCCTGCATGTTAAACTTGCCTGTCAGATCTGTGTCTTCCAGACTGCAGGCCATTCACTCACAGTTGGTAGCAAACAGTGGATACCAGTCCATACTCACCCATCGTCCCCTGAATGTGGCCTGTACTCAAATTCCAGTCAACCTCTTTCCTCGGGACCCAACGAGGCAGAAACACCTCTGCGCCCCTTATCACCCTCAAGAAGCTACAGAAGCCAAGACCTTTGTCCCTTTTCCCGAATGAATTTGGGCCCTAGCTCTCTGATGGGGGAAATGATGGCAACCTAATAAAGCTGTCCCCAGCCCCAATATTCCAACTTCCTTATGGGCCCCATGAACAGTAGGCATGACCTGATTTAGTCACACCACAGGCCCCCAAACTCAGTATAGCCACTGCCCCAGATCCAACTCACATATTTGAACAGGTGTGTTCTTGTACTCGACCATAATCACATCATCCATTTAGCCCAAGACAGGATCACAATACCTAACTATCCATCTTGACCAGACAGGACCATAATAGCTAGCCAACCAGAAAGCGGCACGACCAGGATGTTTAGCCACCAAACCACAGAAGGGACCCCTCCTCTATTACCTCATCCCTTGACAAACCCTCTTGCCTTTTTAATAGTCATAATTTCTGTTACATAATTGTATCTTTACCCTATAAAAATCCTTCCTGCTTTCTCTGAAGTTGCTGGTTCCCTCTTGGAATCTAGCCTGCTTCTGAGGGATATGAATCCTCAATAAAAGTCTCTACTGGAATTGGAGGTGGTCTGACTCTGAATTCTGTCAGACGGTACCGCATAACACACCATGAAACCGCCACACACAGGAAGCACTCGATAAATGTTGAATGAAAGTATAAGAAGCAGGATTTGAACCCAGCTCTTCCTAACTTTAGGCCCAGCCCTCTTTTCACTATACCTTATTGCCTTTTTACTCAAGAATATGAAAGCATATAAGAGTAACAAGTGTTGCAAGAGGGGCTCCCCCTGCCTCAAGGGGAGTGAGCAGGGATCAAGGGAAGCTTCATGGAGGATGTGATGCCCAAATTGGCCTTAAAAGGGAGGTAGGGTTTTAATTGGCCAGATGGGCAGAGGTATTGGAAGCACAGGGGAAAATGTGAGCAAAGTCTCCAAGGCTTGAGAGCTGAGCATCTGTGCTGAGAAAAGTGACCAATATAGGAGAGGGGCAGCATAAGACAGCAGGCAGTCACTGAAACAGAGTCAGGGAACAGAGATCCACTAATCATGATGAGTGTGGACATGGGGAAGCATCACCCTTCTCCACGCCTGTTCCCTCACTTGTAAAGGGAAGGGGCTGGACTAGATGACCTTGAAGGGCCCTCCCAGCTCTAGGGCACTGATACCATAATCCTCATTTTAATCTCCAAACTGGGTCCAGGGGAAGAGTTGAGACAATGGGGTGTGGAATACTGCATCTAGATCAGCGGTTCTCAACCTGTGGGTTATGTTCAATTTGTAACAATGAAAATACATCCAGCATATCAGATATTTACATTATGATTCATAACAGTAGCAAAATTACAGTTATGAAGTAGCAACGAAAATAATTTTATGATTGAGGGTGACCACATCATGAGGAACTGTATTAAAGGGTCGCAGCATTAGGCAGGTTGAGAACCACTGATGAAGGCAAGGTCTTGACGGATTTTACTTAACTTTTTTCTTTTTCTTTTCTAATCTTTCTTTATGGTAAACCTTGCTGGTTACAGGAAAGGGAAGAATTGACTTAGAATAACAAAAAATAGTTTTTAGTGTCTTTTAAAATTCTATGATTCAAGAATTACAGAGTCTGAATGCAGACTGAAGCAAACTACTTGCTCTCTCTTTTTCATTTTGTTTTGTTTTGTTTCTTCTTCCTCATTGTTCATTCCATTGGCTATAATTCTCCTTTACAACTTGACTAATGTTTAATGTGAAGGTATATGTAGAACCTATATCAGATTGTATGGCCACCATGGGGGAGAGGGGGAGGAGAGAGAGAGGAGAAAATTTGGAACTCAAAAACTTGTGGAACTGAATGTTGTAAACTAAAAGTAAATAAGTTTTTTTTTTTAAAGTCAATGGAAAGAGGATGGCTAGGTGGCGTAGTGAACAGAGCATCATCTCTGAAATCAGGAGGAACTGAGTTCAAATCCAACCTCAGACATGTAACACTTACTAGCTGTGTGACCTTGGGCAAGTCACTTAACCCCAATTGCCCTGCCCTCCCCACTCAAAAAAGCAAAAAAAAAAAAAAAGTCAGTGGAAAGAAAGAAAAAAACAAAAGAATGGAAAGCTGTGTAACTGTAAAATTTCCACTGTTCTATCTAAAGCATCACTTTGCTCACATTTTCCCCTGTGCTTCCAATACCTCTGCCCATCTGGCCAATTAAAACCCTACCTTCCCTTTTTTTCATTGTCATTTCAAGAATGACCTGTTGGGTAGAAGAGGTACATACTTTGAAATAAAGGATATATAAAAACACACAAAAAATTCTATGATTCACTCATTAACTCCTTTATTCAACAAACATTTAGAATCTATTGAGAACAAAGGCTTGTGGGGGATACACAGAAAAGAAACAAGAAACTAGACAAGAGGAGGAAGGGTTAGAAGTGACTTTGCCAGGGTTAGTCCCTGATTTGAGGTGATTCCTATGCAGTTTCCATAAAAAGTATCTCAGGATGGTCCCCAAGCTGATTTCAGCCCCTTCCCTGGTGTCTAGGCTCCCATAACAGCCAGTTACAGGCCAGCCGAAAGTGTCAGGTCCCCATTTCCCTTGAATAAAAAGGAGCACTCCTTATTCCCTAGGACAGTGATGGATCACCTCTGCCTCCTTCAGTGAGTGGGCTGTGCCGGAGTTCAGCTGGTTTCCATGGTCTGATGCTGCTAGCAGTATCCTAGGACTCAGGCAGGCACAGATACTTCCCCATCATCTCAGTTCCTGCCCACTCACTGCAGCCTCTTACCTCATCCTTTTTCCAATCACGAAAGAGCCAGAATCAAATCCTCCTCAAGCCCACTGTGAATAAAAATGTCATCTCCTGGGGCACTAGCAAAGAATGAATGAGAATGCCAACATAAAACAGAGCCTAGGAACAGAGAACAAAGGACGGCGGTGCTAGAAGAAGCCTCGGACCACAAGAATGCTTAGAGCTAGATGGAACCTAAGGAGGCTGAGTGTCAGACCTTCTACCTCTCAGCTCAGGGCATTTTCTCTGACTGCTCCCTATGCCTGGTCTGCACTTCCTCTTCACCTCAACTTACTGACTTCCCTTGGCTTCTAATCCAAACTAAACCCCATCTTTTCCCAGAAACCTTTTCCAATGCCTCCTAACTCCAGTTTCCTAGTTATTCCCTATATAGCAGGTTTGTACATATTGTTTGCAAGTTGTCTCCCCCCAAGACTGTAAGCTCCCTGAGGGCAGGGACTGTCTTTTGCCTCTTTTTGTGTCTCTAGCCTTAACAGAGTACCTGGAGAACACCAGGGACTTAATAAATGTTTACTGATGAATTGATTGTCTGAATTGGAATTTCAGAGTTGAAAGGAACCTTGGAACGTAGAATAGAGAAGGGAGGCCTCAGGACCAAAGTTTTCAGAGTTAGAAGAGGCCTGAAAACACCAAATGTCAGCTGGGTAGGATCCAGGAACAGAAGAAGGTCATAGCTGGAAGGGACCTTAGAACATGTACAAAGAATGACTTTATTTAGAAGGGAACCGTGTAGTCCAACACACTCGTTTTATAGAACAAACTTTTCAGAGTCCCTGGGAAATGACATTTACAATGACAGTTTACATAGCTGGTTATGAGCATAGCCAGAGCTGCAAACCCAGGTGCCCTGGCTCTCAGCAACCTGCGGCACTATGCTTACTCACCAAACATTTATTAAATGCTTACTCTACGCAGGGAAGGCCACTAAACTAGACCAACTCTCCCCAAGGATAAACGACGCAGCAGGGTGAAGATGAGTACTCTAGGTCACACAGCAACCCAGCAGCAGGGATGCATTAGCAACCTAAATTGTCTGTTTCCCAAAGCCAGAATTGCAGAATTCCAGAATTAGAATGAGACCCAAAGACCATCTTGTCCCATTCAATCCCCTCATTGTACAAAGAAGGAAACTGATTTTGCCCAATGCCACACAGCCTGTCAGTGATAATCAGGACAAGAACTTGATTTCCGTTCAGTCCCCCCTCTACTTTAATAATCTTGGGAAAGATTCCATTTATCCATTTCACCATCTCTCTGAAGGCAGACAAGTCCCCTCCCCCAATCCTTCTCTTATTACTTAGAGAGCTCCAGGCTCACTTTAAAAAATCATTTTGTGCAATTAAATTGTGAGGCAGGACCCACATAGACTGGGAGTTCCTGGAAATGATTGGTCCTTGGTAATCACAACCAGAACTGCTGGCCCCAAAGGAGACAGTGTTGGGAAGGAGACCAGAGGTTAGGACAGGAAGAATGCTCCCCCCTTTTCTCAATCAGAGCTTGCAGTAAGCTCTCCTACAGCAGCTTATTCCATGACAGATTACTTAAATATCCTACCAGCCATCCAGCACAAAAAGCATGGGGTAGTTCGTGCCCTTGTGAAGGGGTGAAAGCAAATGAAGCCCAGAGATATAAAGACAGAAGTGCCATGTCAAACTATACCCCAGGGAGCCCAGGATGCCCAACCTGTAAAGATGTGGAACAGGCAAGAGGCCTCAGGAATCTTAGGATACACAAGCTTATCCTAGAAGCAAAGATGAGAATGCTCTCTCTTCTCCCTCCCTGCATTAAAGAGCTGGGGGCTCAGACCATGAGCACTAAACAGCCTGTCAGACTTAGCTGATGTACTGCTTGGTTTGGCTGACCTGACTTTTTTCCTTTCCATTCTTTTTTTTTTTAATTTTTTTGTTAAAAGAGATAGCTCAGTGGGTAGAGGAGGGATATGTTCACGAATGAGAATAATGTTAAAGGGGTATGAATTCTTAATATTTTTAATCATAAAGTGCTATTTTGAAAGGGGCAAGCTCAGGTACTGAGAATGCCATGAAACCTTCACATCTTTTTCTCACAATGACTTTAAAACCAGTATTCTTTCCACTACATCACACTTCCAACTCCATGAAGAGTAAGGTTGCCAAAGGGATTTCTCTTAAGTAGGTACCTGAATATACCATTCCTTTAGTCAATAAGCTCCATAAAATGCCTCGTTTAGCTTTTAAAGCTACCGTGGCAAAATAGGAGCTTAGAGTCAGGAAGACCTGAATTCAAATCCTGCCTCAGACACTTTTCAGCTGTGTGACTCTGGGTAAGTAATTTAATCTGTTCGCCTCAGTTTCCTCAACTGTAAGATGAGGATAATAGTACCTACCCATAATAGCAACAGCCCGAGGTTGTTGTGAGAATCACATGAGATGATATTGATGAAGGGTTTAGCACAGTGTCTGGCACACAGTAGGCACTTCATAGATCCTTCTTTCCTTCCTTCCTCTAGCCTGCTCCCCGGCTATCTTTCCAGATTCACTGGGCGTTACTCCCCTCCCTGTTTTCTAGGATTGAGCCAAACTGGCCTTCTTGCTGGTTCCTCCCACACAGCACTCCAACTCCAGGCCTTTACACCGGTGATCTCAGTTGTCTGAAATGCTCTCCAATCTTCCCTCAACCTCACGGAGTACAGTCCCTCACTCCCATCTTCTGCATGAAATCTTTCCTGATCCCTTCCCACTGCCATGGCCCTCCTTCTCTAAATTCTTTGTATTTTATGTATTCTCTTCATGTTTACTGTATATATGTTTAGATATGACCTTGCTACTTTCCAATGAGAATGGGAGGAATAGAATCTGGAAAAAAGGGGGTTCCTGTCAACTAAGGAATGGGCTAACAAAGTATTGCATATGAATATAATGAAAGACCATTGTGCTGTAAAAATTGATGAAACAGGCAATTTCAAAGAAATCTGGGAAGACTTGCATGAACTGGTACAGGGTGAAATGAACAGAACCAAGAGAACAATTTGGTAAGCTGAGTGTTACAGCAGATGGAGCATCTGGCCTAGAGTCAAGAAGACCAGGGTTCAGATCCCATCTCAGACTCTTACTAGCTGTGGGACCCTGCTGTCTGCCTCAGTTTCCTAATCTATAAAATGGAGATAATGACAACACCTACCTCTCAGGATTGTTGTGAAGATTAAATGAAATAATAATTGCAAAGCACTTAGCACCGTGCTTGGCACACAGTAAGCACTATATAAATGTTAGCTGCTGTCATTAATTATTATGATTTTACCACCATACCAACATCATAAAAATGACAGATTTTGAGAGACTTAAGAGCTCTGATCAATAATGATGAAGCCTGCCACCCACCTTCTGACATGGAGGGAAGAGACTCAGGCTGCAGAAGGAGACATACATTTTGGGGATATGGTCAGTGTGGGAATTTGTTCTGTTTATCACTTAGATTTGTTACAAGGGTTTTGTTTTTCTTTTCCTTTTTTTGCAAATAGAGAGAGAGTGAGAAGAGGACTGGGAAAGGAATAAGTATCTGGCAAATAGCAAGTGCTTACAAAACGCAGAACTGGCTGATGAGACAGCCTGTGTGAGATTCATTTTTGCATTCCTCAAAGGTTCTTGCACATAGTGGGTGCTTCAAAAACATCTGATGAAGGAAGGGTCCTCAAAGACCACTCATCGTTCTTTTTTCCTTCTCGTTCTCCAGCAACTCAGAAACAGCTCCACGTCCACCTCCCAAACCCTGGGCCATCCTGAAATCTGGGAGCAAAGCCCCAGAACTGCCTTCCCAGGGCTTAGCCTAATATGGCCCTATGTCCTTAAGCCACATCCAGATTGGTCCCTGCGACATTCTACTGCCTGCCTAACAGACAGAATAAAGGACAGCAATGGAGAGGAACGACTTGCTGGGAGGAGGAGAGGAGGGGCACACTGTGGGAGGTTGAAGCAAGGCTGGAATAATGTTCCCTCGTGCAGCTTGGGCTGATAGCAAAAGCCCTGGGCTACAAGGCTAATGCTGATCCTGATATGATAATGCTGATCCTCACTGTGTGGCCACAAACAGGTCAATTCCTTCTCTGAGACTGAGTTTCGTTATCTGCAAAGTGAGACAACTCCAAAGTAGGGTTTCTTAAACATGAATCTGTGAATATTTTTAAAATGGTTATTTTATAAACTATTACAATATAATTGCTTTCCTTTCAAATCCTATGTGTTTTACCCCACACATTTAAAAACACGATTCTGAGAAGGGCTTCACAGGTTTCACCAGATTGCTAAAGGGGTTTGTGACGTACACAAAAAGGTAAAAAATCCTGGCTCTAACGTCTCTTCCGAGTGTCCTTCCCCAGATAAGTCCCTATCCAACCTTTAAAACTCAACTGAAATGACATGTCCTCCATCAAGTCTATCTTGATTCCTCTGTTGGGAACAATCTTTCTCATTGTACCTTGTCCATACTTCCCAAATGCATGGATCACAAAATATAATAAACTACAGTGATCTACAGTCACCTAGGTGATGCAATAGAGTGCTGGACCTGAAGGAAGACATGAATTCAAATCCTGACTCAGTTACTAGCTGTGTAACTCTAGGCAAGTCACTTAACCTCTGCCTGCCTCAGTTTCCTCATCTATAAAATTGGAGAAAAAATAACACCTACCTCCCACGGTTGTAGTGAGGATAAAATGAGAAATTTGTAGAGTGCTTTGCAAATGTTAAATTATATATGAAGTATATATATTCTAGTTTTTGTTATTATTATCACAATTATCTGAGTTTATGTCTTATTCCTCTACTAAGATCCATGAAGGCAAGGACTGTCTTAACTAAGCTTTATATCTTATCTCATTACAAGGCATTTAATAAACGTTTTGCTGGATGAAGCACTGGGCTTGAGTCAAGAGTCCTGCTCCATCCAACTTACTAGCTGCATGTCCCTGCAGAAGGCACTTAAATTTGCTGAACCTCAGTTTTATCATCTGTGGAATGGGAATGATGATTCTTGCCCTAGGTAACCATACAGTTTTATTGTGAGGAAAGTGCTTTGTGACCCTCAAAGTACTAGATCAAGAGTTCTTAACATGGGGTCTGTGATTACTTCCACCGTCTACTTCCTTCATTCCTAGTCACATGCTGCCAAACAGAGCTGGAGAAAATCACGACACCATGTATCGACTGGCCTCACTACATCCTAGATCTATCTAGCATTAGTGTCCCTCCAGAGCTATAGCCTCACCTGTCCACCTGCCACCTGGACATCTCAATTTGTATACTCCACAGGTATCTTAAACAACACATCTAATACAGAACTCATTATCTTCCCCCCAAATGCTTCTCCCTTCTGAATTTTCCTATGACTGTTGAGGGTTCTACCAACCTCCCAGACACCAAGGTTTGGTCTTATCCTCACTCTCGCTCACATATTTAATCTGTTGAAAAATCTGGAAGTGACAGCCTCCAGATCAAGCCTGCAGTGAGGTGGCTGTCATTGTGCTGCCCCTTTTTATCTCAGTCCTCTCCTCCCCACTGCAGCTGATCAGAATGTCTGGGCTGAAAACACTGAGCCATTCCCAACAAGGAATCCCAATCAGGATGATAACAAGAGATTCTTGCTTTTGTGATTCAGTATGAGAAATTGGAGGAGCTGCTATTTTGAAGTTTACTTGCAATTTGTTGTACATAACATCTTCCTACATGACCTAAAGATGATTTTAATACAGATGGTTTCAACATCGAAGATCCGTGACATGTTCAAATTTCATCAATAAGAGATTATAAAAGGGTTGGAGGGAAATGTGAAGAAACTTAGAAGGCATAAAAGAGATTTTCAGTAAATGTTCCTAAAGAAGGGGCTGGGCCAGGATAACATTTGTTTTGGAGGTCTGTCAGAAACCTCATGCTTTTCAACCACAGAAAATCGTAAGAACAAAATCTGTTGTCAATTTTTCAATTAAAAAAAGCCACATGGAAGCTTTGAATCTGGGTGGGTATTTTTTTTCCTCCTATTTCAGCATTTTACACAAAGATTTAGTGTGGAAAACTCATGTGAATTTGAATGCCACTGATCACTTGTAGACCAAGTGTCTACTTTGTGAACAATGTCTCTGCTCTAAAGCAACAAGATTTGTGGGACGCCTGCTTTCTGTGACAATATGTTGCAATATATTTTGATATGCTGCATGCACTGAAAAAGACCAGTGATTTCTAATTGTATTGTGAGGATAAAGAACTTGCTTCTTACCAAACAACATTTTGGGCCTCATCTGAACTCTCCATGAAATAATGACTGATTAGTCATACAAAGTATATTAGGAATTGGACTGGTTTGGTTTCTTTTAGATGTAATTAGTATGTGAATTTGGAAGAAAATTGTGTTTTCAAGAAAGACAATGGTGGTAAGAAAGACAATGGTGGGTTTAAGTAATGACAGAAGAGACAAAATTTGGCAAATCTGCTTGTAGGCAGGAACTGATTTTCCCCATGAAATCATCCTAGGTATTTGGGCTTTTGTTTAACGAACAACTGTGCGGCTATAATGTGCTTCTTAGGTTCTTGGGCCTGGGATGGAATTTTCAGACAAGGTCACCTATTTAATTTAATGTATGGTTTAAAGAGTTCTGTGATGGCAAAAATCTATTTTTGTATCTATAAGGTTATGTGAATTTTTCTTTTCCTTTTTAAAACTAGTATTTTATTTTTCCTCAATTACATGCAAAACCAATTTTTAACATTTATGTGAATTTTTCAATGTGAATCCTTTACAATAAGGCTTGACTCTACATACAACATGTATTTCTCTGCTGTTTAAGGCTACTTATTTATAATGCTTCCAAAGGTACATTGGCTAGGGAAGCTTTGCTATACTTTTTATTGCATTATTATAGTTATCACATGAACAAAAAGAATAAGAGGACAAAATAGGAATAGAAATAATCCACTAGTCCCCTCTTGAAAGAAACCCCAAAATGAAAACTCCCAAGGACATCATGGCCCAAATCCAGAAATTCCAGGCCAAAGAAAAATACTGCAAGATGCCAAAAAGAAAGAATTCAAATACTGAAAAACCGCAGTCAGGATCACACATGACTTAGTAGCCACCACTATAAAGGAATAGAGAGCTTGGATACAATATTCCATGAGGCAAAGGATCTGGGTGTACAACCAAGAATAACTTAACCAGCAAAACTGAGTGTGATGCTACAAGGGGGAAAATGGATCTTTAATGAAATAGAGGCTTCCAAGCATTCCTGGCTGATGAAAACAAAATACGTACATGTATTTTATATATATATATATATATATATATATATACATACATATATAAGAACACACACACACACACATTTAAATTCTTCATAACTTGGCCCATTTCTAACTTTTCCTATCTTTTTTTACTTTGCTCCCCTCCACACCCTGTGATGTAGCTACACTGGCCTACTTGTAGTCCCTCAAATATGATGTCTCTGTGCCTTTACACAAGCTGTCTCTAAGGCCAGAAATGCTTTGCCCCCTAACTTCTACCTCCTCGCTCACCCTGGCTTCTTTTAAGACATAGCTTAAATTCCATCTTCTGCAGGAGGCCTTTCCCAAATGCCCAAGTTGCTAGTGCTTTCTCTTTTCAGATTATCTTCAATCTACTCTGGCTGTGTTATATACATACATAGTTATTTAGCTCCCACATGGCACGGAGAGACAGAGTGATTCATCCAGGGCCACACTGCTAGTGTGTGCCACAGGCACTCAGAAGAATTCCATAAGGACCAAGAATTGAAGCTTGATGTTTGGGTCAGCTGGCATCACTGCAGGCTGTCTTACTAAAATGAGCTACCATTCCTAGGGAGTAGAGAGAGGCCAAGACTTGCTAGCTTAGGCTCCCAGAGCAGGATAGTGAGTGGGATAACCCATCCCCACAAAGCCATAGGGAATTGGAGATGGGACATATGTAATGCCATGTACGAGCAGCTTCCCAAAAGAATGCTATTGTGAACAGCTTTTAAGGTTCTGATTACACAGTATAGTGAACACTCTATTTATTCAAGAACAAACCAAAGGAAAACATTCACAACAAATCAAGATACAGTATTCACAACATTATATCTTATCACAGAAAATCACAATATAGTCTTCACAACAGCTTATCATTAAAATGGCCACATAGTTTTCACCAAAGTGGTCACAGTATTTAAAACAAAAGAACAATCATCTAATATCCCTAAGGAGGTTTGTCTCCTTACTTAGTCATTCAGTCATCTCAGAATACAAGTCAGTCTTCCACTCATGGGGCAACTAGGTTAACTTAATTAGTCACTTATTTAGCAATGAGTTACTAAGTATCACTAATCACTAAATACAATCATTAGAAAATACACAAACCCAAGACTTGCTAGCTTAGGCCCCCAGAGAAGGGTAGTGAGTTGGATAACCCATCCCCACAAAGCCATAGGGAATTGGAGATGGCACATATCAACTTAGAAACCAGTTGGATTCCCTGGGACAGAAAAGCAGGTAAACCTGTTCTAGACCTAATGAATCATCATCCCCTGAAGAGAAAGTTTCTTTCTTTTGCTTCCTGTGGGGTTTAGGGGATTTCATTCAAAACTGACCAGAGCTGGTCTGTTTTTCATATAGCAGCATTGCATCTTCAAAATTTGGAAGACGATTTAAATGTGTACCAACAACCCATGATTCCATAATTCTCTAAGTCTTACAAAGTATTTTCTTCTGAATAGTTCTGAGAAGCAAAGAAGAAAAATATCACTCTTTACACATGAAGAAAGAGAAGTGAAAAGCCCCCCACCCACACACCCTTAGTAAGAGCTGGAGCCAGTTCCTCACCCAGCTCTTCTGACTTCAGTTTCTTTCAACTCACCCAGCATTTATTAAAGTGCCTATCATGTGCCAGGAAGGCACAATGAAAGGCACTGGAGACACAAAACCAAAAATATAGCCCTTCAGCTCAAATAATTTACATTCTACTGAGAGAAGATATGTAGAACATTTAGTAAATACAAAAAATATATATAAAGAAAAACAAAGTCATTCTGAGGAGGGCAGAGACACTAAAAACCGGAGGAAGAGACATGGGAAAGAGATGCTTAACTTAGGGCCCACAGATGCCTGAGGGGTCTGTGGATATATTGCAGGGGCCCTATGAACTGGGAAGGGAAAAAATACCTTTATTTCAATATATTTAGTTTCCTTTATAGTCTTATGCATTTTATTCCATGCATTTAAAGACATTATTGAGAGGTGTCCCTAGGTTTCACCAGACAGCTGAAGGGGTCCATGAGACCCCCAAAAGGCAAAGAACCCCTGGTGTAAAGGGTAGTCTATGAATTCAGCCTTCCAGAGAATCAGGAATTCCAAGATGTGGAGAGGATATAGAGCATCCAGTGCTCTAGAGTCTGTTCCCTTGTGTCCCTGGAGAGAACACATAAAAGTTGGGGTATACTGGCAATAAGATACTTTGTATGTATATATGTATGTATGTATGTAAACTGTGTGGATTGCAATTTTCTATCATATACACACAGATATATACTCCCTATGTATATGTGTATGTGTACACACAAACACACACACACACACACACACACACACAACACACACACACCCTCAATGGAATCTCTGCTTTCAAGTCCTTCACAGCAAAGTCACTTGGTACCACTCCATCATCCCTTTGTGTCAAAAGGAAAAAACATAGCTATCTCTGCCCTAGGGAGTTCCTTCCCAGCCCAGTAACGAGGGTTTTTCCTCCCCCTTCATAGAGAACTGAGCCATTGCCCCTAAATTCATCTCCTGATCAGGTCACTAATAACAATGATGGCTTTTAAGATTTTCAGGTTTAAAAGGCACTTTATCCATATTGTTTCATTTGATAGTGAGCAATTCTATAATGCTTAAAGACATGAAAAGAGTTTTATGATGAGATAAGAATTGGAGAGAGCTTAGCACAGTGCCGGGCACACAGTGTGTACCATGTACCGTAAATGGTTGTTATGATGATGATGTCATCACAACAACTTTGTGAGATCAATGCTGCTATCAGATGAGGGAGAGAGACAGAAATCGAGAGATAAAGTTAAGAAAGGAGGGATGAAGAAAGACAGAGAGAAACAGGAAGAGAGACAGAGAGAAGGGGGAAGGGAAGGGAGAGAGAAGGGATAAAGAAAGACAGAAGAGAGGAGAAAAACAGGAGAGACAGAGAAATGATAAAGGAGGGAAAGAGGCAGGGGAAAAGAGAGAAAGAAGATACAAAGAAGGGAAAGACAGAGACAAAAAAAGAAACGAGAGAGTGAGTATCATTGGGACGTTATTCAGGGCAGGTAACAAGGAACTAAAGCTTCAAGATTTCCAATACAGCCTACAGGGAGGTCACAAGGTTCATGAGAGGTCACTAGACTAAGAAGCAGGAAAAGTAGGTTGACGTGCCAGCTCTGGCCCTAACTAAGCAATCGTGGCCAACCTGGTCCTCACATTTAAGAACCTATTATATGTTAGACCTTGGGTTCTGCCATAGGGATATGAAGACAGATGTGACAAAACTCCTGCTCTGAAAGTAATTTATATCTTAACACAAGGGTTCTTGACCAGGGGTTCTCAGGCCCCCAAAGGATCCAAGGACAGATTTCAGGGGGTCCCTGAGCTTCTATGGGCAAACAGTTAAATTTTTATATCATTATAACAGAGCAAGGGAAGGGAGTGTTTATTAAACAGTGCCTACTATGTGCCACGCACTTGCTAAGCACTTTTTACAAATATTATCTCATTTGATCCTCATGACAACCCAGGGAGATAGATGTTGTTATCCCCATCTTACAGTTGAGAAAACTGAGGCAAACAGAGGTTAAGTGCTTTGCCCATAGTCATAGTCACACAGCTAGCAAGTATCTGAAGCTGGATTTTAACTCAAGTCTTCCTGACTCCAGGCCCACTGCTCTATCCACTGAGCTACCAACTTCCTCTATAAATGATTAGTTTCCTTCGTAATCTTTTATACTGACAGCCAAAGGAGTACCAAAATACGAGAAAAAAAAAGATCCCCAATCTCATGGGACTTATTGAGGAATTGAATAATAGGATGAAAAGATGGGCTGATCACATAATGAAAGGAAGGGATGGCAGGTAGACAGCCAGAAGGTTCTGCTGGTACCCTCTCAATGTCAGAAGTTGAATTGAGGCATCCAGCATGGTGGATGGACTCCTTAGGTCAATTTCACAGGAGGACTTGGACAAAAGTCACTTGGGATAGGCTGGCAAGGATGGGTTTTGCTACACTAAACTTCCAAATCAAAACCAAATCCATTTCAGGGGCAGCTAGATGGCACAGTGAATAGAACACCAGCCCTGGAGTCAAAAGGACCTGAACTCAAATCTGGTCTCACACACCTAACACTTAGTAGCCATATGACCTTGGGCAAGTCACTTAACCCCAATTGCCCTCCCTTCCACCCTCCAAAAAGCAAAACAAAACAAAAGAAAACAAAACAAAATCCATTTCAGTATTTGAGTATCAATAAAATGAGGAACTAAATTCCCTTCTTTCTTACTCTGATAATCCATGAATCTCTAGTCTTGGTGCCCAGGGCTGTTTCTATGATTTCTGTGAGCTCTGTGGGAGTGGTGTCTGCAAGACTGGAACCCCAGGAGGTGGCTGAGTTCTACCTGTCTGTGTTTCAGGAGACTAGAGATCCCTGGGGGGGTCTTCATCACTCTTACTTCTCTCTGGACTATAGGAGTGAGCTGAGAACAAGATTAGTATTACTAAGAGCACTGCTTAGAAACCCTACATGGACTTTACTGCAGTCTGCTGAGGCTTTTGTTTCTCTCACCTCCAAAACACAGAAACCCAATATGGGGAAGGAAACCGTATGTGATGGATGAGCCCCGGGGCCAGGGCGGGAGCTGGGATAGGAAGCAATGGGCATAGCACCACATGGTGGGAAGAGCCCTGAGCTTGGGGTCCAGAGTCTTGGACTCAAGACCTGATTCTCTAACCAACATAGCGGGTGGCCCTTGGCAGCCTCTTGCTACCTCTAGTCCTCAATAAGTGCACTGGTCTGGATATACTTTAATGGGGCTTCGTAATGTTTTGTGCCACAGCCCCCTTTAGCAACTTGGTAAAGCTTACTACTACTTACTAACCCTTCTCAGAATCATGATTTTCAATTATTGAAGGAAATGCTTAATTTCAGGTGGGGGTTAGTGATAAAAATAAAATGTCATTCAAGTTCACAGATCCTTTAACATCTACTCATGTACTCACTGGGGGGGCCAAGGACCCCAAGTGAAGACACCCCCCCCCCCATATAGCTGCACTCTCAGGGTTAAGTTTCGTGTCTAAATCCAAAACTCCTAAACTGTTTTCATCTCCCCCAGGGCTCCCTTAAACATGCAAACCCACAACGCCTTTCCCTTCATTTTGGTTCTCCTCTAGCACCTAGAGTTTAATCATAATAAGCTCTCACATGGAGTGCCACAAGGTTTAAAAATTGCTTTCCTCAGAACAAACCTGGGGAGGGGTATGATGAAGGGGAAGGAAGAGAGATTGAGAGGAAGGGAAGGAGGGAGAGGAGAAAAGCAAAGAGGGGAAGAGAGAGAGATTGAAAGAAAAAGGGGGAGGGAAGAAGAGATAGAAGGAGGGAGGGAGATCGAAAGACAGAGGAGGAAGGGAAGGGAGGGGAGAGAAGGAGGGAGGGAGGGAGAGATGGAGAATGGGAGAAAGGAAGAAAGAGGAGGAAGGGGAGAGGAGAGGGAGGGAGACAGAGGGAGAATGGGACAGAGGGAGAGAGACAGGGAAAGGAGGGAGGGAAGAGAAGGGGAGGAGAAGAGAGAGAGAGAGAGAGAGAGGGAGGGAGGGAGACGAAAAGAGAGAGAATAGAAGAAAAAAGAGGAAAGGAAGAAGAGAGAGGGGGTGAGGAAGGGGAGAGGAAAGGAGAGAGAGATCATTTTCCCTATTTTTATAGACAAGAAAAGTGAAGCTTAAAGGTAGTGGCTTCCCCATGGTCACCCAGCTAATCAATGCTAATATATGCCAGTACCCCAGCTGGATTGTATATTATCTTGCACTGTCCACTCATTGTTCCTTTAGAGAATGATTGCCTCTACAGCTAAAGCATCTATTCCTTGGCTGGCAATACTTCTCATACTCAGTGTGTTGAGGACTTGTTGATCTTTCCCAGTTTTAATGTGACTCTTGGCAGAGACAGAGCAGCCTAATGGAAAGAGAACTTTGTTTCTGGGGGATAGGAGATTCAGGTTTAGTTCCAGGATGAGGCTCCAATTTCCAGCCTCTGGGCAAGTCATTCCACTTAGCCTCTGGGATATCTAATGGAGAAGGAAGAAGAGGTAAGAAAAAAGGAAAGAGTTGTGGGGGAAGTCTGAAATTGGACAGCAATGGCTAAGGCTGAGACGAAAATGAAGAGGACCTCAAGTGCCAAACTGAGGTGTTGGAATTTCTCCAACAGGCTATGGGGAGCCACGGAGGGTTCTTGAGCAGGATGGTTACCCAATAACAACTCAGATTTATTTATCACTTTAAAATTTCTAAAGTCCTACCTTACAACAACCCTGTTAGGTAGTGTGAGTACTGCTGTCCCTATTTTAACGAAGGAGAAAACAGAGCTGAAGTGAATGTCCATAAACACAAAGCCAGTTAATGGGAGATTCAAACCTTCCGGGGTGGACACCAACAGCACTATACCCAGTTGCCTCTAATGTGGTCACACCCTGTGCATTAATGAGTTTAGTCTGGCAATGTAAACAGGATGCACTGAGAAAGCAAGAGCCTGGAGACAGAGATACCAGTGAGTAGGTTGTTAGCATAGTACAGTTATCCCTTCCACAACTCAACTTTCCCCACTGCGGTTTTGATATATCGAGGGTGGCCGACATAAGAAATTAAATGGGAATTGTGCGATGACCAACTTTGATAGACTTAACTATTGTTAGGAATATGAGGATCTAAGACAATTCCAAAAGACTCATGATGGAAAATGTCCACATCCGGAGAGAGAACTATGAAGTCTAAATGCAGATTGAAGCATACTATTTTTTTTCTCTCTCTCTCTTTTTTTTTCAGTTTCTTCCTTCTTGTGTTTTCCCCCTTTGGTTCTAACTCTTCTTTACAACAAGACTAATGTGGAAATACGTTTAATATGACTCAACATGTATAACCTATATCAGATTACACACCATCTTGGGAGGAGGGAACAGAAGGAGGGGAAGAAAATTTAGAACTCAAAATCTTATGGAAGTGAATGTTGAAAACTAAAAATAAATAAATAAAAGTTAAAAAAAAAATAAATGGAAATTTCGAGAGAGTTTTGTGGAAGCTGCAGGTGACACATGAAAGCCAGTAGACAACACAGAGCCTATGACCAAATACTTAACCCAAATTTTACAATGACACACTATAAATACCCCATAAAAGAAAAAGAAAAAAGCTCAGACTTCTTCTCTGTCAGAAGGGAAGGCTAAAAATTTTTACATGGATTTTCCAGATTGCAGGGGTGCTACGTCCCTAACTCATCCCTCACTCCCATGATGTGGAAGGGTTAACTATAGAAGAAGAGTAATAATGATGGTAAGGAGGGGAGAAGTTACAGAGGGAAGGAAGAAGAGGGGTGGGCAGGGCAGGGGAGGACAAAACTTACATCCAGGCAGATTTCAATTCAATAGGAAGGAAACTTCCCAAAAAATTAGAGTTGTCTGAAAATTAAGCCAGTTACTTGAGGTGGTAAGTAACCAGTGAGGATGCTGTCATTGGAAGTATTCAAGTCTACTGAGAGCAAATAGGAGAGAGCAAGATTACAAATCAGCCCTCAAACAGTGGAACTTCTGGCAATGCTGCAGACCAGTGGAGGAAGCATGAGGGAACAAGGCTTTTTTCAACACCACATCATCCCTGCCAACTAGGAGGCTGGCCATTTAAGAAAGCAGGGTCTTTGCAGACAAAAAGGCCTCACAATCTTCTGCCCCCTCCCCTCCCCCCCACGCCCCCCACCAGAGTCAAGCTAAGAGAAATCAGACTCTGAAAAATTGCTTACTTATTTGCTGCAGAAGTTCAAGCAAGTCATCTCTCCCTCTCTGAATGTCAACTTCTCCACCTATAAAATGAGGGGGTTGGACCAGATGACCTCTAAGGCCCCTTTCGACTTTAAATACTCAGGGCCTGTGAACAAAGATGGGTGGGTGTCTTTCTTCTTCTGGAGGGACAGGGCAGCTACTGAAACTCCTTAGCTCACAAAAGGCTACAGACTGATACTATTACCTTGACCAAGACAACACGCCCATTCATAGCTGCCCGGCTACTGCCAGGACAAAGTCTAGCTCTAGAGAGGAAGTGAAGGTCTGAATCCATCTTAGATGGGGCTATGGTTGTGTGTGTGTACCTGGTTTTTATAAACTTATGCTTTACACAAACACATCTACGTGTGCATGCATGAATACACATGTGCATGCATGCATACCAACATCAGTATGTATGTGCACAAACATATATTTGCATGTGTTGTATGTTGTGGTACTGTAGGCCTGTGGGGAATGTTTGTACATGAGTATAAGGATGCTTAAGTGCACAGGACTAGTTTAAATTCCTCCATGTAGTGAGTCAATGTGGAGAGGGAGGTGCGGGGGAACAGGAACATTTGTATATATGAATGGGTCTAGGGGGAGGACAATGTCACAAAATGATAGATGAAAGGGCCATTTTAGATCCTCCAGTCTAATCCCTACATTATACAAGTGAAGAAACTGAGGCCAAGAATGAAGTGACTTGGGAAACAAGGTGGCGCAGTAGATAGAGCACCGGCCCCGGAGTCAGGCAGACCTGAGGTAAAATCTGGCCTCAGACACTTAACACAAAACTAGCCGTGTGGCCTTGGGCAAGTCACTTAACCCCAGTTGCTCTACCTCCCCCTCTCAAAAAAGCAAAACCAAAAAAAAAGAATTAAGTGACTTGCCCAAAGTCACAAAGGTAGTAAGTGGCACAGTCAGGATTTGAACTCAGGCCCCCCTGACTCTAAATCCTGTGTTCTTTCTATTGCACTCTATTTACCTTCTGTTTTCCCTATTAGTCTGTGAGCTCTTCAAGTACAGGGACTATCTTCTGCCTTTCTTTATATCACTAACATTTAACACTGTGCCTGGTACCCAGTAGGTACTTAATACATATCTGCTGCTACTGTGCTATAAAAAATGATGAGCAGACAGATCTCAGTCCTGGAAAGACTTACATAAACTGATGCTGAATGCAGTGAACAGAACCAGGAGAACAGAACATTGTATACAGTAACAGCGACACTGTGCAGTGATCAACCATGAATGACTTAGTTCTCAGCAACGCAATGATCCAAGACAATTCTAAAAGATTCATGATCAAAAATGCTATCCTATCCAGAGGAAGAACTATGGAATTTGAACGCAGATTAAAGCATAACTAGTTTCACTTTGGAGGGGGGTTGTGTGTGTGTGGGTGTGTGTGGTTTTTTTCCTTTTGTTCTGTTTTTCTTTCACAAAATGGCTAATGTGGAAATATGTTTTTCATGATTGCACATGCATAACCTACATCAGATTGCTTGCTGGGGATTGGGAGGGTAGAGGGGCAGGAGGAGGAAGGGAGAAAAATCTGGAACACAAAAATCTTTCCAAAAAATTAATGTTGAAAATCATCTTTACATGTAACTGGAAAAAATTAAATACTATTAAATAAAATATAATGAAAAATAAGTATCTGTTGATTTAACTGACCTCTAATCGAAATATTTCTTTCAAATATCTAAAAATATCATTCTAGGGGCAGCTAAGTGGTACACTGAATAAAGTGCTGGCCCTGGAGTCAGGAGGATCTGACCCTGGGCAAGTCACTTAAACCCAGATTGCCTCCAAAGCAAAAACATTATTCTGCAAAGGGGTCAGAGACTTCACTAGTCTACCACTACCACCTGACCTAAGCTCTAGACCCAGCTGATGTCACCAATTCACTGTGTGACCTTAGACAATTCACCTTACTCCTCTGGGCCTTGTTTTTCCTATCTGTCAATTGGGCACAGACTTACAGAATACAAGAATATCATCCCTGGAAGAGGCCATCTCATTCAACCCTTTCATTCTAAGCAAAGTGAAGCCAAGAAAGAGAGAATGAATCAGCAAAGGCCACAAGACAAGACTGGGACAAAGAACCAGAACTAGAAGAACAGTTTGATTCCCAGGCTGGTCAGTATTCGTTCCTTTATACACTGTTGAGCTCTCCTGTTAATTCCTGCCCTACCTACTTCACAGAGCCTTGAGGACCATGCAGGAGTAATGATTTCTAAACACCATTAATCCTGTGTGGGTGTCAGGATCTGAAAAAAGACATGAGTTGGAAGGGACATATCTTTCAGCCTGGAGGCTCTAGCTCAGATCTTGGGTTCTCTGAGCTAGATAAACATCAAAAGGAGCTGAGCATCTCCCAAATTCTGATGCTAACAACTCCTAGCCATGTGACACTGGCCACGTCATTAACTCTCTGAGCCTGTTTCTATGTTTATGAAATGGAGCCAATAACCCTCACCCTCCCTACTTCAAAGGCTGCTACAGGGAAAGCCCTGAGTTCTTTTTTTTGGGGGGGGGGGGGAGGACAGAGGGGAGGGAAGGGAATAGACTAGACCTGTGATTTCATAAATGTAGGGAAATACTGAGGGAGGAACTCCCTCTATCACTGCAGAATGACAGATACTGAGCCACTTGCAACCTAAGAGAAATGCCTGAGGGTATTGAGAAGTTAAGGGATAGACTTGCCCAGAGCCTCAGAACTAGTAATGCATCAGAGGTGACACTTGAATCAAGGTCTTCCTGATTCAAAAGCTGAAATAGTATCCAATCTGTCAGGCTGCCTCTCAACAGTTATCTCATTTTTCCCATCATTCCCATCATCCCCATCATCATCATCATCATCATCATCTATACCAAGATCCTCTCTGATCTGGAGGACAGGAGAAACAGAAAGGGATGAAACAGATTCTCTGAGGGCTAACCCCTGGCACAGACCCTCAGCTCCTGCCCCAAATCTGCCCAGTTCCCTCCTCCCACGAGCTCTCTCCACTCCAGGCTGGCCTTTCCCTCCTTAGCACCAACCCTCATCCATCTCCTCCTTCTGTCTGAAGGAATTACTCCTCCAAGAAGCCTCTTCTGCCCAGTCCCACCTCAAGCTGGTTGCTTCCATGCTGCTTTTTGCCAGTTGGAACCATGGTCACCCACTTACACATGCATGCCCACAGCAAGCACGCAGTACCACAACACTTCAGGGTGAGCCCGGGCTCAATTAAGATGCAATTAGGGGGCAGCTAGGTGGCGCAGTGAATAGAGCACTAGCCCTGGTGTCAGGAGGACCTGAGTTCACATCCAGCCTCAGATATTAACACTTACTAGCTGTGTGACCTTGGGCAAGTTACTTAACCCCAACTGCCCTGCTTTCCCCCTCCAAAAAGCAAAAAAAAAAAAATGCAATTGGGAAATATTTAACAAAATAAATAAAAATATAATAGAACATAGATATTATGAATTTTACTGCTACAAAGCATTACAGAAGAGAGAGATGCTGTTATCATTTTATTACATTCTTATCACTGGTTGTCAAATGGGCCTGACAACCTGGCATTCATTGCCCTCTACAAGCAGGCCCCAAACTTTATTCAAGACACTTAAGTTGAGGTCCCCACCACTGGAGGCTTTCATCAGAAGTAAGCTGGTTCTTTGGCAAGAATATCAGAGAGAATTCCTATGCAGGTTCAAGTTGGAGCAGATAACCTCTGGGGTACCTTCCAATTTTGAGTGTCTGTGATGCTCTGAGATACTTCTCCAGTGTAGCTATGGGAGGGCAGCTAAGTGGTGCAGTGGATGGAGAGCCTGGCCTGGAGTCAGGAAGACCTGAGTCTGAATCCAATTTCAGACACAAATGACACTCACTGGACAAGTCACTTAACCCTGGTTGCCTCAGTTTTCTCATCTGTAAAATGAGCTGGAGAAGGAAATGGCAAACCACTCCACTTTCTCTGCAAAAAAAACCTAAATGGGGTCGCAAAGAGTCAGACATCAATGAAACAAATGATCAAATATAGCTATGAGAAAGTCACTTGCCACAAAATGGAGATAATCACACTTGTACTGCCTGCCACAATTTCAATCTAAAACCATACTATGTGATGTTTAACAAATGTTCAACTGAACTGTCTTTTTATAAATGTGTTATAAAATTCAGGAAAGAAGCTGTTTCTCCAACATCCTCCCCTTCTCTTTCACTGAATAGACATCATCTTTGGCCAAATTCCAATAAGCTTGAATGAGACAGTCATTTTTATAATACAATTTGAGAGGCACCAGTACTCCCTATAATACCCCCTCCTCCTTCCTCCAGAATCTACACCAGCCCCAGTCTATTGCTAATGCCTGAAATTCTACCATTAGAGATAAATTCTTTTGGCTAAAGAAAAACACAAGCATCCATGAGGAAGAATGTTAGGCAGCAAATGGTCCATACCACAGCATCAGGCCCTGGGCCCAGAATGGCATAAGAAGCAACAGAGTCCTTTGAAAAAGACCAAGAATGAACTTTACATGGTACAGCCCAGTGGAAAGAACTGGCCTGGGAGGCAGGGGATCAAGGTTTGGGTCCCTGCTCTGCCCTTCACTCTCTGGGCCCTGACCTCAAGACTGATCAAATCAGTAGGGGTAGTGAAAGTTGGAGGGAGGATGAGACAGGGATTTGGCGGAGCCCTGTGACTGCAGCTCTTTCCCTCTATGACAGCCTAGGATTCTATGACTGTAGCTGGGAGGGCAGGGTCTGTGAAGCATCAATCTTTGTATTTCTAGCACTGAGCACCAGATTCAGTCCACAAGAGCTTGATAAATACACTTTATTGAAGTGAATTAAATTACTGACCAGGAGTGGGAAGGTTTTCTGAGGGAAAAGCTGAATAGCCAGAAAGAATTCAGTCATATCAAATTTAATTCAACGAGCACTTACAAAGAGCCTACTGTGTGCCAGGAACTTTCCTAGGTGCTGGAGATCTGGAGATACAAAGTAAAAAAAATGAAACAGTCTTTGCTCTCAAAGAACTTACACCCTTCTGTGGGGATACATGCACACAGAGAAGAGGATACAAAATATATACAAGGTAAAGGTAGAAGGATTTGTCAGGGAAGGTCTTATCAGTAACAGCCTTATTTATGTTGGAGGCTGTACTTGAGTTGAACTCTGAATGAGGAAGGGATTCTAGGAAGGAGGTGAAAAGGAGTATCCCAGACATAGAAAATACATGTGAAGCCATGGAGAGGGATAGAATGTTATGCATACGGAACAGTAGGGAATATAGTTTGGAATATAAAGTATGTAAGGGGTAGATAAGGGAAATAAGTCTGCAAAGATAGGTTGGAGCCAGGAGAAGGACTTTGCATGCTGGGCCACTGGAGCCTGTCATTTATTCTAGAGGCAACAAGGAAGGAGAAACTGAAGCTTCCTGAGCAGCAAAGTGACAAAGGGTCATAGGACCTTTTAGAGTAGTTTTAGAGCTGAAAAGGACTTTCAAGGGGTCACCCGAATTTAAGTCTTGACCATTTCCCAGCTGTGTAACCATGAACATGTCACTTCATCTCTTTTAGCCTCAGTTTTCCTAATCTGTAAAATGGAGATAATATTTGCAATACTCCCTCACAGGGTGGTTATGAGGCTGGTAAAAAAAAAAAAACAACTTGAAATAGAAATATGTGCTCTTAATTATCTTTATGAGCAGTAGGACACAACAGAAAGAACACTGATTCTGAATCAAAGGACTCAAGTTCAAATACTGTCTCTAATGCATACTGCTTGTGACTTTGGACAAGACACAGTATTTCAGGGCCTCAGTCTCCTCATCCGTAAAATGGGGAGGGTTAGCCTGGACTTAGATAGTTTCCTAGTTCCCTTCTGCCTCTCAGTCTTTGAGACTATGATGCTATTAAGAGCCTATATAGCCCTGAATTTAATGCTCTAAAATCCCTTACAGTTCAGACATTCTGAGTCCTCTGTCCTATCATGCCTTAGAACTACCAAAGTCCTAAGGCCACTTCCATCTCAAGGATGCTTAGATTCTTTGAAACTTCCAGGTCAGCAAAAGAGCTTGGCCACTGTCTTAAGCAGAAGGGCTTTCAGTTTACAAAGGACTCTCCACATATATGTATGTGTGTATACATATGTATGTACACAAACACACACATCTGCATATACACATATGTGTATATATGGATAGGACTGAAGGGCAGACCTCTTTTAAGTCAATTGAATTCAACAAATAGTATTCAGTGCCTACTAAATACATATAAAAACAAATTACAAAACAAATTTTGCCCCAAGAAGATGATATTCTATTCTCTCAGGACAAGTTCCAGGAGACTAGAAAAGGCCTCAGGCCTCTGCATCCAACCCAGACAGGTCTTTCTTCATAAGATCAAAGTGATGCATTTGAAAGAATCAGCATCAATGAACACCTTAGTTACAATAGGTTTTGTTATTCTTATTATTCAGTCATTTAGTTGTGCCAACTCTTCATGACCCCATTTTAGGGTTTTCTTGGCAAAGATACTGGAGTGGTTTGCCTTCTCCAGCTCATTTTACAGATGAGGAAATTGAGGCAGAGTTAAGTGACTTGCCCAGGGTCACACAGTTAGTAAGTGTCTGAGGCTAGATTTGAATTCAGGTCTTTCTGACTCCATGCCAGATAGGTCTACCAGGTACATTTCTAAATTACAGAGGGACAGGTGTTCTAACAAATAAACTTCATAGTGATTAGGTTTTGTTAGGAGGGGAGGATGGAGAGCAGTAGTTCAGAAGGAGGCGGGAGGTCAGCGAATGAAGAGGCATCCCTTGGTAGGGCAAGGCAGCATGGGTGGAGGAGGAGAGGAGTGAAGATGAGCACACAAAAGAAAAAGGATCAGAGGATTTGGATCTGGAATAGACTTTAGAGATTAAAGATTAGCCCCAATTTTGTTCTTCTCCCCTGCCCCACCCCCTCCACTTCCAGCCAAGCTCCACTTTCATAGAATTCTAGAGTTTACAAAGCTTAGTCCTCAGTGGGGGGTTGGGGTAGGTTGTACTGCCCAAGCATTCTTTATCCTTGTTTTCCAGATAAGGAATCCAAGACTCAAAGAAAGGAAATGACTTGTTTAGTGGAAAGAACAATGGAATTGGAGTCAGAAGACTTGAGTGCAAATTCTGTCTTGGCCTCTCCCAGTATGACTTTGGGAAAATCACAGAACCTCTAAGAGCTTTGGTTTCCTGTAGATCTGTAAAATTAGGAGGCTGGAATGAGCAGCCTCCAAGAGCCCTTCTAGCTCTGAGTGGAATCTAGATGTGCCCTCAGTCACACCAAGAGTCAGCACTTAAATCCAGTTTCTGTTGTATTCCCAATCCATTCCATGTTCTATTTCCACCCATTCCAGATCAGACACAAAGAGGGAAGTTTGGGAGGAAAGAAGCAGCACTGATTAAAATTCTACCTTGTCCTTGGTTTGTGTATATCTGCTTATCCTGATATAAGAAGGTGAGCCCCCTGAAAGCAACCAGAGTCTTACCCATCTCTATTAGGAGCTCACTAATAATAAAAGACTGGCTGCCATTCTTAAGATTTTCTATGTCACAGACTCATTTGGCAATAGGGTGGACTTCTTCTCAGAATAATGTTATTAACTGCATGAAATACAAAGGATTACAAAGGAAACTATTTTGAAATGGTACTTAAATTTAAGTACACCCGAACCCCAGACATAAAGGAATGTCTCCAAATGAGTTCAAGATGAGTTCCTTCCCAAACTGCCTACAGACAGCTGTTCTTTTCCCCAGACCCACAAAGCATTGCCCCTCTGGAATGCCCTAATCCTCTCTCCTCTAAAACTGGGCTCCAGTCTCCCTCTCTAGGCATAGCTCCCACTACTTTTCCCCTCCCACCTCCATGGACTCTCTATTTCAGTCAATCTGGGTAGCTCACTGCTGCTTCTCCTGGTCCCCTCCCCCAAACACAGCCCACCTATGTCTTTGCTCATGTCAGTTATTATCCCCAAACTCCGCTGCTTGTCTGCATGCTCCTCATCCTTCAAGGCCCAGATAAAAGGCTCCCTCTTCTGTGAAGCCTTCCCCAGTATCCTACCCTGGCCCCATCAATATCACTCTTTCCATAGCATTCCATAGTTCTCTTAAGCCCTTAGCAATTTCTATCATATTTTTCTGTCCTTTCCTTAAAGTATTTGTCCAATGCCTCAGCGTGCCATGGGGGTGATCCCTAAGTACTTAAAAGTTTTGTCCCTGGGGTGAAAAGCTCTGGCTGGTTACAGCACCCTGGGAAATATTCAAGTACAGGCCTAGCAATTTAGTCAGTTTGTCAACAAGCACTTATACATGGGAGTCACTGTGCTAGGCACCACAGATACCAAGAAAGGCAAAAACACAATCCCTGTCCTCAAGGAGGTCACATTCCAACGGAGGAGAGAATATGTAAACAAGCTAGGTATATACTATATAATATAAATAATATCTAATTATAATTATTCTATATATAGTAAATGGGAGATAATCTTAGAAGGAAGATGATCGACTGTGTCTCCTTCTCTGACAACCAGAATAACAAATCATGGGGAAATATATCATGGGAAAGTTTATCATAAGATTGGCCAACACCGGGGGGATGCCTTTTTCTGGCTAAAGCAATTTACAAAAGTTGAGATCTCCATCCACATTGATGAAATCACAATTCCTAGAAGTACCAAAATACACTACTAGATTATAAACTACATTATGGCAAGAATTTAGTTAGCTGTGCTTTGTAATCTCATTCCTCTCATCCCAAGGATCAGAGCACAGGGCTTTGCACACAACAGGCACTTTATAAACATCTGCTAAAAGCCATGGAATATTCATATTCTTCTATGTCCCTTCTAGGTGGAGAACACCATATGAAGTAGGAGTAAGAGCAGATCCTAGCCATTCTTCAAGGCCACCCTCCTCCATGAAGTCTTCCCAGATCCTTCTCTCCTCTGAATTTCCTACAGCCTATATCATTCCTATATTCCTATATCACACATTTTAGCACACGTTGACTAGATGGATTGAGTTCCTGTAATTATAATATCAATGATCAAATTAACATTGATTTAATTATTAATAATTAAATCAATGTTAATTTATTATAATATCATAATTTATTTAATAATAAAATTAACATTAATAAAGTCACTGTTAATGAAAATTATTGATTAATTATTATAGCCAGTATTTGTATAGCGATTTGAAGTTTACAAAGCATTTTGTGTGTTGTTTCATTTGATCCTCATAACAATCCTGTGAGGCAGGATTGTTACAGATGAGAAAACAGGCACAAAGGGGTAAGCGGCTTATCCAAGATCACAAAGCTAAGTGTCTGAGGCAGGATTTGAACTCAGGTTTTCCTAACTCCAGTTCCAAAACTCAGTTCACTGTACCACTGTAGGACCAGGTATATAAACTCCTTGAGGTAGGGACTGAATATATCCAAGTATTAGATCTTACATTTCTTTTCCTTCCCTTTTTCTACTTAGCATTGATAGAAACTTTAAGGAATGGCCCTGGCTGGAAGTGATTCAAAGATAGTTCTTCACTGGGGTGGGGACAGGTGAAAAGAGGCAAAGAGTAGAGGCAAGACTGCCCCCTCCCTTAAAAAAGAGATGTCTCCAAGTTGCTCAGAGATAGTTTATTGCTTCTAAATTACAGGATTTAGAGGAAGAAAGGACCACAGAACTGATTGATAGAGCTAAAATACAAGAACATAGAGCGTAAGGATCAAAATGAAGCTCAGAACATAAAATGTCACAGTTGAAAGGGACCTCAGAGCATAGAATTACAGAGATGGAAGTGATCTTTGCACATAAAATGTTAGAAGCTGGAAGAAACCTGAAAAACCATCTGGTCTAATTCCTTCCTTTACTGGGGCATGGACAAAGCCAATGAGTTGTAGGCAATGGAGCTAGGATTTGAACCAGGATCCCTGGCTCCAAATACAGTCTTCTCAGATGGCCAGTGTAGCAGAGAGTCTGACATATTGAAGACTCTCTCCTAGCATCCCCCTAAACAACCATACCAGTCATTAGATGGAAATAGAGTAAAGCAGTTATCCAGTACTTTATAAATGACCTCATGTTAGCTATTTTTGTTTTTGTTTTGTTTTTTGGAGGGGAGGAAGGCAGGGCAACTGGGGCTAAGTGACTTGCCCAAGGTCACACAGCCAGTAAGTGTCAAGTATCTAGGATGGATTTGAACTCAGGTCCTCTTGACTCCTGGGTCAGCACTCTATTCACTGCACCACCTACCTGCTCCAGCTATTTGTGAATTGGATGCTCACAACTACCCTCTGGGGGTAGTTATTACAGGTTATTGGTATCATCCCCATTTTAGTAATGAAGAAGAAGCAAGGCCAGGGAAAGGACAAACTTTTTGCCTGGAGACTTAATTCCACTAAATGATGAAGGTTAGATTTGAATCCATGTCTTTCTGATTCCAAGTTCAGAGGTCTTTCCCTCTAATACTAGGGGTTTATGACAGGTTAACTTCTGGCCAGAGAAGGGAGAGAAAGAAAAGCAGCTTTATCCTTCCTTTGGAGATCAAATCCCTAAAGATGCGGAACTGGGAAGCAAGTAGGCAAAGGAAATTAAGCCCTTAGAAGCACTGAAGGACATTTAAAGGAGTGTTAAGAAGAGGAAAAAAGGAGGATGACTGGCCCAGGGAGGAGAGGGTGTGAGCATGGGATCCTAGAAAAAGCCATGTGTTTTTAATCCCCTCCCCCACTCCCAGAGCGGAATAACCCACCCCTTGCTGTGTAACTTTGGACAAATACAATAGACGAATAATTCAAGTTTTTCTTCCGGAGGTTGCCAGCTGGCTCTGCTAGGTGGAGAGAGTACCTGGCCTGGAGTCAGGAAGACCTGAGTTCAAATCTAGCCTCAGAAGCTTACTTATCTCTTACTTTCTTATCACTTAATTCATCTCAGCCTCAGCATCTTTCATTGTACAATGAGGTTCATAGTAGAATATATTTCACAGGGTTGTTGTGAGGATGAAATGAGAAAGTATTTGTAAAAAGTGCTTAGCAAAGTGTGGGGATGTAGTAAGTAGGTGCTTAATACATGCTTGTTTCCTTCCCCTCCCCTCGTAGCTCTGCATAGCTCAGGATACTGGGAGCACTATTTTTACCCCTGCTTTACAGAACAAGCATCTGAAGCTCAGGAATTTACTTTCCCAGGGTTGTACAGCCTCAGGGCAGGGGTCTGATCACAGGACTCCAGTGTACAATGCAACATAAGCCCACACAAGTCACTTCAGTGCGATGGGCCCTGTTTCTTACCCGCTCTGTAAAATGAGGGGGCTGGGCTCCAGCATCTCTGACGCTCCTTCCAGCTGTAAATCGTCAGTGGATGGAAGGAGGAAGGGGCAGGGAGGTGGGACTTTTCCTCCATAACTCAAAAGGAGGTCAGAGAAAGAAAAGCAAACAAGGGGGGAACAGAAAGGGAACAACACCACCAAGGCTCAGCTCACAGAGCTCCCTGGGGTCTCTGCAGAGGCAGAGAAGGGGGGAGGGGGAAAATTACGGTCATGGTCACGTCATTCATAACAAAACAAGTAGATTCCTTCCTTCGGCCTCGCTCCCCCACACCAAGCCCTCCTCCTCAAGGAGGCCCCCTAACAGGGGGGACACTTCCTGAGGTAGGGAGTCGTGATTTGGGGTTTCCGTCTTGGAATGACACACACTCCATCTCTCACAATCTGAGTTACACACCACCACATACTTTCACAAGCTCACACCATACACTCTCCCAATTTCACACACTACACTCACAGTCTCACACTAAATACATCACTTACTCTCAGTCTCACACTTACAGACCACACATTCACACCAACTCACACACACACACCCCAACCATTTTCAGTCTCACACACACCTAGCATCCCTCAGTCTCACACACTGAACACACTCTCTCACAATCTCACTTAAACCCTAATCTCATCCAACACAATTTCCCAATTATGCACACAAATCAGTCTCACCATACCCATTTTCCACAGCTCTTATTCTCCTCCACACACAAAATATAAGTCAGATATCCACACCATACGATTAAAAGCAGACTGTTTCCTTTTTGCCTTTGACCAACACATAGTAGGTAGTTTAATAAATGCTTGAATACTTGTTAAATTGATTTTCCCTTAAACACCACACACCCCTTCCTTTACCAGCCTCTCACACACATTCTCTGTCTCTTTCAGACACACCCCCATATACACACTCCCATTATAGGCCACACAGACTATATATAAACCACTCACAAAGATACCACACACTCTTATTTCTCTCAGCCACACCCCCAAATATATATATGCTCCTGCTACAGACCACAAACTATATATAAACCACACACTCTCTCTCTGTCTCTCACTGTATGTATGTATAAACAGTCTCTTTCTGACACACCCCTGTATCTACATATACATATATATATATACACACTCCCGCTACAAACCACACATTCTGCCTGTATATAAATCATGCAAAATGACACCACAGACACACAGGTACACTCCACACACCACATAAATCCCCACAGAAACTACACACAGAACATGTACTCTTCACGCTATGCGTGGACACTGCATGAACATCACACACACACACACACACAGTCGACTCACACACGTACACAACCACACACTTCTCAACGCACCCGAAGAAGCCTCCTACCTGAGGCTTGCAAGCCCGGCAGTCGGCGGAGGGAGGATCCTGGGCAGGAAGGAGCCGAAGGTGCGGCTGTCGCCAGACGAGGACTCGCTCCTGGTTGGTGGCAGTAGTAGTATTGGCGGTGGCAGTGTGCTGTGTAGGGGGGAAGGCTTCTCGGCCAGCCAGGTGCTCCCGCCGAGGCAGAAGCTCAGAGGCTCAGAAGCTCAGAGGCTGCAGCGCCAACTCCTCCTGCTTACGATCCCCGCAGGGTTCTGGCTATCTGGGCCCCAGCCCTCCAATCCAATCAGGACAAGGGGCGGGGCTTCAGAAGGGACGAAAAGGGTGGGGAGTGGAAGGGGGGAAAGCCGCGCATGCGGACTTATTCCAAAAGAGAGGTTAGGGGACCGAGGGGGCCTCCCCGGTTGGAGCTAGCGAAGTGGGAAAGGGGTAGGAAGGGTCTGGGACTGAGTTAGAAAGAGAAACTTTGTGATCGACGCTCCTCTTCTCTCTCTGCTTCCTTTTCTCTCCCAGTCTCTTACTTCCACGTCTTCCTTTCTCAAGTTTCCCTCTTATTCTTTCTCTCTTAAACATTTCGGGGGCTCCATCTCTCCTCTCCCAGTCTCCCCTTTCCCTACTCACATCTTCACCCCCATACCCTTTTTTATTCCCTCTTCCTCACTTCGTATATTCCTTCTCCCATTTCCCCTCTCTGCCCATCTTCCATCTTATCACTTCCTCTTCCAGTCCCCATCTCTCATCTCCCTCTCTTTTTACCACTCTTTCTGGGGCTCCAGTTCCTCTCCTTTTCGCCTCTGTCTGCCATCTCCCTTTCTCTTTCTCTTCCATCTCCATCTCCCCCTTCCTTTGTCTCACCCCATCCACGTGATTCCCTAACAACTTCTCTCCTTATCTTTCTCTCTCGATCACTTCCTGTTTTTGGCTTCCCCATTTTCCCAGTCTTTCTCATCTCACTTGCATGCCTTTCTCCCCAGTTATCCACACACAGCATTGAAAGGATAGGGAGACCAAGAAGCAGGATCACAGGAAGGAACTTTTGGGTTATGGATCCACAGACTCTCACAGTTGGAAGAAACGATGCATCTTTACTCCTCCCCCCCCAAAAAAATTTTCTGTCATGTACCTCGAAAGTCACAATTTCACCTTTGCCTGAAGACCTGCAGTGTGGGCAGAACAGCATTATCTTTTGGTAGAAGTATTAGGTTGGGAGTCAGAGGATCTGGGTTCAAATTTTAGTCCTGCCATATACTACCTTTAACAGGGGTGGGAAACCTGTGTCCTTGAGGCCACATGTGGCCCTTTGACTGAATCCAAACTTCACAGAACAAATCCCCTTAATAAAAGGATTTGTTCTGTAAAACTAGGACTCAGTCACACCCAAGGACCAAGAGGGCCACATGTGACCTCAGCTGGAGGTTACCCATCCCTACTTTAGTCAATCCACATAACCTCTCTAGCCTTAGGTTTATTCATATATAAAATAAGGGAGTTGGACAAGATGATTTATAGGGACCTTAATAGGTGCCTCAGTGGATATAGTACTAGGCCTGGAGACAGAAAGATCTAAATTCAGGCCTCAGACATTCCCTTTCTAGCTATGTGACCCTGGGAAAGTCACACAACCTCTGCCAGCTTCAGTTTCCTCAACTACAAAATGAGTATAACAATAGCACCTTCCTCCCAGGCTATTGTGAGGACCAAATGAGATAACGTGCCTGGCACATAGTAAATGCTTAGGTCACAAAGAGCTCTGAACAGAGGATTTTATATTTGATCCTGGAGGTGATAGAAATCCGTTGAGTAAGGAAGTAGGAGAAGGTGATATGGTTGGTGCTGTGCTTTAGAAACATTACATTGGAAGTTGAATAAAGGATGGGCTGGAGTGAGGAGAAACTTGCAATGAGGAGACCAACCATGAAGCTATTGCAATTGTCTGGGCATGAGGTGACCAGAGCCTGGTACTAGAATGGGGGCAGTAGCAGAAGAGAGGAGGGTTTATAAGAGAGATGTTACGAAGGTGAAATTGAAAGGACTTGGTAACTGATTGAAGATGGGGGTGAAAGATAGTGAGGAGTCAAGGATGACCCATTGGTTGGGAGCCCAGGGGAGGATGGTGGTGCTACAGAAGTTTGGAAAAGGGGTGGGCTTAGATGGTGCAGTGAATAGAGCACTGGCCCTGGAGTCAGGAGGACCTGAGTTCAAATCTAACCTCAGACACAACACAAAACTAGCAATGTGACCTTGGGCAAGTCACTTAACCCCAATTGCCCTGCCCTCCCCCCTCCAAAAAGAAAAAAAAATTTAAAAAGAAGTTTGGAAAGGAGGAGGGTTCTAGGGGAAAATGAATGTGTTCAGTTTTGGACAATGCAGAGTCGAACTGGTTCACCACAGAGTCAAGATGGGAGAGGTACTCTCAATCCAGCAATACCACTACTAGGTCTGTATCCCAAAGAGATCATTAAAAAGGAAAAAGATTCACATATACAAATATATTTATAGCAGCTCTTTTTGTGTTGACAAAGAATTGGAAATTGAGGGGAATCATTTGGGGAATGGTTGAACAAGTTGCAGTATATGAATGTAATGAAATCCTATTATGCTATGAGAAATAATGAAGGGATTGGTTTCAGAAAAACCTGGAAAGACGTAGATGAACTGATGCTTACTACCTGTGGAGCCTTGGGCAAGTCACTTAAGCTACCTGGGTCTCAGTTTCCTCATCCATAAAATGAAGGATTTGGCTTCTGAGATCCTTTCCAGCTCTAGAACCATGATCTTGTGAGATGATGTACATAAAGTGCTTCACAAACATCAGTTTTATAAGGATGCAAATGCATAGTGTAAGTGCCTAAGACACTAGGACCTGGGACCCACAGTCAGTCAGTAATAAGCCTGGCACATAGGCCCATGCACCAAGCACTGTGCTAAGTGGTAGAGAGAAAAAGAAAGGCAGTCCCTATCCTCAAGGAGCTCATAATCTAATGGGAGGGAAAGGAGAACAACATGCAAACAACTATGAGGAAACAGGCTATATACAGGATAAATAGGAAATAATCAACAAAGAAAAGGCACAAGCATTAAGAGGGATCAAGAAATTCTTTCTGTAGAAGGTGAGATTTTAGCTAGAGCTTGAAGGAAGCCAGGAAGGAGCCCCAGAAAGAGTGGGAAAAAGAGAGGGAGATGAGAGATAGGGACTGGAAGAGGAAAAAATAACAATAAATGTCCCTGACCTCAACTATCTTACCCTGAGGAATGGGGAGGAGTGGAGAGAACAGGGGTAGGTCTGACAAAGTCTGAAGCACCCCCACAGACTTAGTCCCACCAGGTCCAGTAAACAACTTTATCTTGGACAAGTATGGTAGTTCAGTGTTTTCATAGGCATTAATTCTAGTCATTGGACCAGGGACCTAGTGGGGATGAGTAAGATCCTGACTTACTGAGAAACTTCCATTTCATCCTTCTTACCTTGTGTGGGAGGGCCCAAGTATGAATATCCTCATTATTACAGATGAGGAAATTGAGTCTCTGGAAGACTCACTGGTCACATAGCTAATGTACAGCGGTAGAGCTGATGGACTCCAGGACCAGCATTCTCTGTTATCTGCTATGCTGCCTCCAAAGGAAACTCCCAATCTGACTGGAAGTTCTTCACTTGTCTAGATCTGGTCAGTGCAGATTCTCTTCGTCAGCCTCAAGGCATCATTGCACTTGAAGTCTGTTGACCCGGATATGGAGTCCTCCTTCTACCGTTGCCAACTAGCCTTATGATTTTGGACAAATGACTTCCCCTCCCTGGGCCTCTTTCCTTAGTCCTTAGTCATAGAACACAGTTAATAATATCTTCCCCTTAGGGTTATTGTAAAGAAGTACTATCATTACTAGAGCTAGGTGGAGTGTAGATAGAGCACCTGGAGTCAGGAGGACCTGAGTTCAAATTCTACCTTAGGCACTTCTTAGCTGAGTGACCCTGGACAAGTCACTTAACCTTGTTTGCCTCAGTTTCCTCATCTGTAAAATAAAGGAAATGGCAAACCACTCCACTATCTCTGTAAAGAAAACCCCGAATAGAGTCTTAAAGTCAGACACAACTAAATAATGAAAACAACCATAGTAAATCGTTATTAGATTGTAGCTCCTCAGGGCAGAGCAGGGACAAGGTAGTTCCCCCTCATCCGGCACTATCACTATCTGCTTAATGGAGAAGACAATCTGCCAGTGGGTGGTGGGCAGAACATGGCTCTGCTACCTATCACTGGCTGATCTTGAACAAGTTGGGGCACCACTCTGACCATCAATTTCCTCCTCTGGAAAATCAGCATATTTGCCCTTCCTCCTTTGCAGGGTTATTTTGAGGCCAAGAAGACAATTTATGTAAAATGTTTTTAAGATGTCAGGTCAAGCAGTAACAGTAACAATAACTATTATCCTTGGTTGAGGAGGTTCATCTGGGGGGAGAGAATTCGAATGAGAAGGAAACTAGGAATCATATCTTACAAAGTCTGATTGAAGAAGTATCAACAATTACCCTGATTAAGAAGGAACTTAAAAGAGGTCCATCATACAAATGCAGCGCACTTCAGTGCTGAATGACAGTAGAAAACAGGAAGCATTTGGAATCAGTGAACTTGGGTTTGAATTGGCCATAGAAAGAGCTCACATTTCTAAGTTTGTAACGTATTTTCTTCAAAACCACCCGGTGAGGACCTGACACTCCTCAGATTGGCAAAATTGACAAGAAAGGAAAATGACCAATGTTAGAGGGGCTGTAGGAAAACAGGCACACAAAATGGTGGAACAGTGAACTGATCCGGTCATTCAGAAAAGCAATTTGAAACTGTGCAAAAATATTATTAAACTCTGTATGTACATAGGCTTTGAGCCAGCGATACTACTAGGACAATACCCCCCAAAGAATGAAGAATGAAGAAAATGATCCACAAATATACAAAATATTTATGGCAGCTCTTTTTATATATACATATATAATAGCAAAGAACCAGAGACTAAGACAATAGCTATCAGGTGGGGAATGGCTGAGTTCATTTTTCACAAGATTGAAACAAAGGTCTTCTCACTACTGACATCAAGAATCTTTTTCCTTTGTCCCACAGTGAAGTGAATTGAGCTAAATTAAACTGAAACAAGTAGGCTAGGGGCTAAGAAAGATCAAGTCCTGTTCTATACACCTTCTAATACAGACTTCAACCTCTAAAGACTTCCTGAAACTTGTGACTTTCCCACTTTGTCGAGGTTACCCCTCCCTGCCTATTTCCCAGTATTTATTAGCAAAGAAAAGCCTCACAAAACCCGGGGCAGAGCTGTGTAGTTAGAGGACAATAGATGAGACTGTGTTAGGAGGGTGGGGAGAGCAGGGCTGGGTCTCTCCCAGAAGCTCTTGGGCCCCTGCTCAGAGTCCCAACTCTGAAGCTGACTGTCGATTTCAGCTTTGACGAATAAGGACGCTGCACCCGACCCATTCTGACAGTCCATGTTCTAGAACTTTAAGGAGACAAAATCAGGATAGAAAATCAGGTGGAGGCAGTCGGACAATAAGAGCTAAAATGTTTTTAGCAGTTTAAGGTTTGCAAAGCATTGGATGTGCCTAATATAGAACAGTGTCATAGGATATTAATGTCATGCACCTGTGTGACATATGGACCTGGCAACAGCCTGGGTAACACAGTCCTGCTGGGCCCACTTGTAAGAGGCCACAGGCACCCTGGGTGGCCTGTACTTAAGGGATTTATCTGGATATCTGGGATCTAGCCCACTCTGAAGCCAAGAAGACTGATTTTCACCTTTGTGGGGAGCAGAAGGACCAAGGCTAGGCATGCACTCTTTCAAACTCCCAATCTCCAAGAGAAGTATTGGGTAATAATTGTATCCTTCCTCTATAATCAGATATTTGCAGACTAGAAGTAGGATGCTTTACTGGGGAGAGGCAAGAGTTTGACATATTATCTACCTTCCTGGTCATCCCTGGTAGAAAATAGTCCAGTTTTAAGTCAGAAGGATTACTTAGTCTCTTACTTATTACACAAAAGACAGTCATGAATAAAGAGCAAACATTTATCAAAGTAAGTAATAAAACAGTAATGGCTAAATTATCCAGATTAGATTAGGCAATAGGTCACCTGAGAGTTAAGGAGCTATGGGAAACAAGAACAAGATGAAATCTTGGCTGAACCAAGAAGAAAATTATTTCACTTGAGAAGTCCTCTCTTAGAGGTGTGTATGGGGGATGAAGGTGCTGCTCGGAATCAAAGGATATATTGGACTACCTGTTCTCCCCACTTGCCTGTGAAGTTCTAAGTCAGATCTCTCCCTCCTCACCCTCTCTTCCTCTCCTCTCCTCTTTCTTCTCTTCCTCTCCCTCTTCTTTCTTCTCTCACTCCCCCTCCCCTTCTCCCTTTCTCCCTCTCCTTCTAACCCTTTCTCTTCCCATCTCACAACCAATCTCTCCACCAATGCTCCTATCTCCCTACACCAAAAATGTGACCAGGTCTCCTTTTCTGTCAGTCTTTCTCACAGGACAGAATGCAACTGGCAAACCACTTTGCAGAGTGCCCAACATACCTCATATGCTCATTTTCTCTCCCCTGAACTCCTCAGTCTATCCCCTTCAACAATCGCTCTCCTTTGTCCCTTCCCTTTTCTTTTCCTCCCTCCTCTCTCCTTCTGTGCCCTGACCCTGCTTCCTTTACCTCTGCGCTTCCTATTCCTGTCTCTCTCCCTATTCTTCCTCAGCTCTTTCCTTCTTACTCTTCCCTCACTTCCCTCTCTTTCATCCTTTTGCTTATCTTTGCCCAACCCCCAACCCTTTGAACTCTGAATGGTAGGCTAACAAATCACAAACTGTGTCAGTTCAAAGATATCTAGTGATCTCTAATCCAACCCTTTCATTTCACAGTGAAGAACTTGTAGGTCCAGGCAGAGGGATGGATTTACCCGAAGTTACACAGTTGGTAAGGGTCATGCACCAGTGCTAAAGCCTGGATGAGAACCTAGGTCTTTGGATACTCAAGACAGGGCTGTCCACTGTGGAAACCACACCCCTTCCCCAGGTTACTTACAATTTTATGTGGACCAATGAAAGCCCCGAAGCCTCATTAGCACCAAATTTCTACCCACAGGGGTTGATTAGCAACAAGTAAAGTACTTATAAAGCACCCTGGGGCTACCTGGATCACCCAGAACCAGCTTTGCAAGTGTGTGTAGTTGTAGCCAAACACAGGGTAATTCAATGCAATAACTCTCACAGTCTTCATTCAGTAAGTGCTACCAATCGTTTTATTTTACAGAAGAGGAAACTGAAGCCAACAGAGAAAGAGTCATAGCATCAGAATCCCGGAGTAGGAAGAGACCTTAGAAGTTATCTAGTCCAATCCTTTCATTTTCTAGATGAAGAAACCAAGACCCAGAGATGAAAAGTATCTCCTAGCAAAATTAGACAGAAACAGGGTCAGAGATCTTGGGCAAGTTACTCACCTACTTGAGGCATGGGTTTCCTCATCGATACAACAAAGGGGTCTCTAATTCATCTATCAATCCACAAGCATGTATTAAGGGTTTATTTACTGTGTACTGTTCTGGACAAAGACATAATTAAAGGCCCTGTCCTCAAGGAGCTTATATACACACACACATAAAAATAAGTCAGCTGGTAGTACAGTGGATAGTGCACTGGACTTGGAGTGAGGAAGATGTGAGTTCAAATGAAATAATACTTGCAAAGCACTTTGAAAACCTTAAAGCACCATGTAAATTATTGTTATTTGGGGAGAGGAAGAAACTAGCACTGGGAAGACTGGGAAAAACCTCATTTAGGTTGTGATGAGCTTTGAAGGAAACGGGGAATTTAAGGGGATAGAAGTATATTCCAAGTATGGGACAGTCTTTGTGAAGACAAAGAGATGGAAAATGATAGAATGCTAGGTGTGAGGAATAGCAAGATCAGTCTGGCTAGCTCAGAGAATGTGTGAAAGGGAAGAATTTATTGTTACATGGAAAGGTACATTGGAGCCATGTTATGAAGCTCTTGAAATATCATCAGAGGAGTTTATATTTGATCTCAAAGGTAATAGGGAGCCATTGCAGTTAACTGAGCAGAGGAGCAGCATGGTCAGAACCATATGCTTAAGGACTATCACTTTTGGCATCTGTGTGGAGGATGGTTCAGAGAAGGGAGAGATAAGGCAGGGAGACTCAAAAGGAGGCTCTTGTAAAAGGTTAGGTTGGAGAGAAGATAACAAATGGGAGAGACTTTGTGGAGGAAAACCTAGGAAGATTTGGCAACTGGCTGGATATGAGGGTCTGAGGAAGAATGAGGAGTTGAGTGCTAGCACAGCTGTGAATCTAGTTGGTGCTTTCAGTAGAGATAAGGAGGTTTGGAGGAGGAATGCAGGGAGGAGAAGAAGATGAGTTCTGTTTTGGATATGTGGAGTCCTTCCCAGTTCTAAGTCATATTATCCTAATATCTTTGCTCAGAGCTCTTGCCATCACATCAGCTGCCCCACGTAACTCCCATCTCTGCAGCCTCCAAAGCAGCAGTTCTTAACCTGTGGGGCACGACCCTTTTGGGGGTCGAACGACCCTTTCACAGGGGTCGCCTAAGACCATCGGAAAACACATATTTCCAATGGTCTTAGGAACCGAGACACCACTCCTCTATTCGTCTCCAGGCAGTTCCACCCACATGCAGATACGCCCACATACGAATATTAAAGGGTCATGGCATTAGGAAGGTTGAGAACCACTGCTCCAAAAGATTTTGAAGCCCCCTTTCTCATAATGCTTTTGCAGGAATTATTATTCTCCCTTTTGCTATTGAAGAAAAAAACAAACCCAGAGTCAATGTCAGAGTCCCTCCTAGGATGTTAGTGCTAGAAATGAGCTAGAAAAGCCCAGTCTCCTACACTGCCTTCAGCAACAGCTAAAGATGGAATTGGGCCTGGATAAAGAGCCCTGGGCAGGGAAAGAGAGTTGGGGTAGGATGGGACACAGTTCTATTAGTTCAAGAAACTTTCTAGGGAAGATAGGATTGATGGCTATCTAAAAATAGCCGGCAGAACAGATGGAAAGGTTAACTTTAGAGAAAAGGGGAGGACCTTATTTCCATGGTATGAAGGAAATAGCACTGGATTATAGAGTGGGGGAGGGGCTGTTTTCAAACCCCACTTCTATCACTTACTATATATGTGTCTTAGGCTAGTCATTTAAGCTTACTGGGCTTCTGTATAATGAGAAAGATAGATTCCATCACCACTAAGATCCTTTCAGCTCAAAAATCTATAATCCAGTGATCACCTGACATTAGTGGGTAGGGAGAATGATGTATAGGTAGAGAGCTGAGGAGCAGTTGAAAACAAGGCAGGGATGGGAGGGGTTGATAAATGTTTAACAACTGACTCTTGGGGAAGAAATGTAGGCACAACACACTTTTAAGTTAAATCTGTATTGCCATATGAATATTTGCTCTTTCACTTTCATGCCAATTTCTGAGGTATAGATAAATATTCATAATGATAATTTAACAATCAGCTACTCTGGGAGCTGGTGTGAGTTGGCTGTAGCACATCCCCTAGAAGAGTGGTTCTCAACCTTCCTAATGCCATGACCCTTTAATACTCATATGTGGGCGTATCTGCATGTGGGCGGACCTGCCTGGAGACTGATAGAGGAGCGGTGTCTCGGTTCCTAAGACCATCAGAAATATGTGTTTTCCTATGGTCTTAGGCGACTGCTGTGAAAGGGTTGTTTGATCCCCAAAGGTATCGTGACCCACAGGTTGAGAATCACTGCCCTAAAATGAAAGGATATGAGGATGCTCTCTCTGCATGACCTCAGCCTTCTAAGGGGATCCAGGGGCTAGGTCACAGTACAATACGATAGAGAGAGCCCACTCTCTGGAATCTGAAGACCAAGATTAGAATCTGAGTTCTTCAGCTGGCTCCTGATGGGGCTTTAGGCAGGGTGACAAGCTCTCTGGGCTTCAGCTTCCTTATGTGTCAAATGAGAAATTTGGAGTAGATGTTCTGAGATTCTTTCTGTTTGGTTGGTGTAGGGGGATACATATTAAGGAGAGTTCACATTTTCTGAAGTACTGAATATGTGTATGGCCCTGGGGCTTGAGGCTGGGCACATAGAGATAGATAAGACAACTGTTCTTTCATCTGAGAGCTCCTTGTATAATAAGAGAAAGATCCAGAAATACTGTGAGGATCCCTGGGAACACAAGGACATGCTGCCCCCAGGCACGTGGGGTGGGAGATGGGGGCAGAGGCAAATGAGAGATATGATGAGGTAAGGGACAGTCAGTGGTGCAGTTGGATTGGAATGTAGAATCCTAGCATTACAAATTTAGAGCCAGAAGAGACCTTGGAGTGTCTCATAGGAATGATAATCATAGTAACAGCATTTATATAGCACTTTAAAAATTTGCAAAGTACTTTAGAAACGTCTCCTTTTATCCTCACAACAATCTTGGAAGGTAAGTGCTATTATTATCCTAATTTTCCAGATAAGGAAACTGAGGCAGAAGTCAAGTGACTTAGCCAAGGTCATACAGCTAGTAGGTGTCAAGTTGTCTGAGGCTGGATTTGAACTCAGGTCCTCGGTACTCTAGGGACAGTGTTCCATTCACTGCACCACCTAGCTGCCCCTATAACTTATATTTCTAAGTAAGGCAACCATGGTAGAGTGGATTGGGAGGTGGCATTGGAGTCAAGAAGACCTAGATCTAGTTCTGCCCCTAACATATACTGTTGCCAATCTGGGCAAGTCGATTAATATCTTAGCATCCCAGGAATGCTCTAAGACTATAAATTACACTAGAAGGTGTTGACAAGCATTGGTAGAGGGAATTTCCTCTCTGGGAATTCCCTATTCCAATACAACAATAAAAAGTCTCCTACAGTGTATTTACATTAAGACATTCTCAAAAAGCATTTATGGCATGGGGGGAGGGGTAGCACATATATTTCTAGGCTGAATATGGAAGAACACAGTTAACAAATTTTTTGTGTATTTATTTATATGTGTTTGAAAGGCCATCATGACATTGTAGAAAGAGAAGTGACCTTAAAGTCAGAAAGATCTGCCTCTGACGCGTACTGACTATGCACTTGGGGCAAGACATCTGACCTCTCAGTGTCTCTGACAACTGTGTAAGATTCTAAGTCACAGAGCACATTCAGGTTGACATTCATGGAGAGACTTTCTTCCTCCACCAAGATTTTCCTGCAGGGATGAAATCACAGATCTGAATCACAAAACCCCACACCAACTTTGACATTTGTATAACACCTTATGGTTTACAGAGTGCTTTCCAACACCCCTGGGAGAAATAAATACACCTTGCATTCCTGGGCAAAGATTATGATTTCTCTTTTATAGAAGAAGAAACTAAAGCTCTGCAAAGATAAGTGATTGACCCACTGTGACAGAGCTAGCAGATATCAAGGCCAGAAGCCAAACTTAGACCCTGCAGTTCCAAGTCTGCTTCCTTTTCCACTGTGCCAAGAAAAGTCTGGACACATTTCTGGAGTCATCACAAAGTGAGGACATATAGACACCTTCTAAAAAATGTTGGATAGGCTTAGGATGATTGCTTTTCTTTCACTAGAGTTTAGTGGAAAGACTTGGTCAGTCATTCATCAAACAATTACAAAACAACTACTGTGAGCCAGGCATCATGCTAAGTGATGTGTTGAGGACACAAAAACAGACAAAAGATGGAGTTGAGTCAAGATGGCTGAACAGAGGCAGCAACCCAGCTGAGTTCTCCCAAACATTCTACTCTGAACAACTTTAAAATAATGTATCAAAATGAATTCTGGAGCAGCAGAGCCAGCAAAAGGTTGGGATAAGATATTATTATAGCCCAAGAGAACTGAGGTCAGCTGGAGAGATCTATGACATCAGGATGGGGGACAGTCAAGAGTGCATGGGGCAGAAACACCAGCGACCTTGGAAGTGGCTATGATGGTAGCAGCAGCAGCAACTTTGGGAGCTCTCATCCCAGAAATAGTAAGCGAGCTGAACAATTGGTCAAGAAGAGATTACAAGGGAGCCTGAGCTGACATTGGGTACAAGACTGAGCACTGCTTGTCGGTTCCATTGGCCTTGCTCAGTTGTGGGTCATAGTTGCAGGGCAGAGAGGAGAGGTAGCCCTTGTAGTTGCAAGGGAACAGGGACCTTTTCTTGGTAAAGACCAGAGAACAGACTAGGGAAGCAACAACCACAATTCTTCTAGGATAATACTACCCTGGAAGCACCCAAAACTTAAAGACCCCTAGAACTAGCTCTGAAAATAATAGTGTGAAAACACCTGAAGCTTGGAACAGTGCTTGCCCACCCATAGGTGAGGAGAGTTCAACTTTAATATAAAGTTCAAAGACAAGAAATAGGTTGGAAAAATTAGCAAGCAACAACAACAAAAAAGAATCTGACCATGAAAAGCTACTATGGTGATAGGAAAGGACAAGACAAACTCAGAAGAACTCAATAACATGAAAACATCTATAAGCACAGCCTCAAAGGGAAAAAAATGTAAATTGGACACAAATCCAATAAGAATTCCTGAAAGAACTAAAGAAAGATGAATGGGAGAGGAAAAAGTGGGAAAATCAATTAGTGCAATGCAAGAAAATTATGAAAAAGAGAATGAACAGATTGATAAAAGAGGCACAAAAAATACTGAAGGACGTAATGCCTTTAAAAATAGAATTGGACAAATGGTAAAAGAGGTACAAAATCTCACTGAAGAAAATAATTCCTTAAAAATTAGAATTGGGCAAGTAGTAACTGATTACTCTATGAAACATCAAGAAGCAGTAAAACAAAGTCAAAAGAATTGGGGGGGGGGGGGGGAAGAGAAGAGGTATGAATTATCTCACCAGAAAACAACCAACCAAGAAAATAAATCAGGAGAGATAATTTAAGAATTATTGAACTACTTAAAAGCTATGTTTTTTTTTAAAGAGCCTAGACAACATATTTCAAGAAATTATAAAGGAAAACTGCCCCAATATCTTAGAACCTGAAAGTAAAATAGAAATTGAAAGAATCCACCAATCAATGCATGTATAACCTATATTAGATTTCTTGTTGTCTTAGGGAGAGGGAAGGGAAGAGAAGAAGGGAGAAAAATTTGGAACTCAAAATTTTGCAAAAATGAATGTTGAAAAGTCTTTATATGTAATTGGAAAAAAATACTATTAAAAAAAAAAGAATCTACCAATCACCTCCTGAAAGAGACTGCAAAATTAAAACTCCCAGAAATATGGTAGTCAAATTCCAGCACTCCCAAGTCAAGAAGAAAATATCTCAAGCTGTTAGAAAGAAACAATTCAAATATCATGGAGCCATAGTCAGGATCACACAAGATTTAATAACTTCCATATTAGAGAAGCAGAGATTTTGGAATAAAATATTCCAGAAGACAAAGGAGCTAAGATTATAAGCAAGAATCACCTATCCAGTAAAACTGAGTATAATCCATTGGGGGGGAAAAATGAATATCTGATGAAATAGAAGTCTTTCAAGCATTTCTGATGTAAAGACCATACACGAATAGAATATTTGACATTCAGAAACAAGATTTAAGAGAAACATAAAAAGGTAAACATAAAAGAGATATCATAATGAATTTAATAAAGTTAAACTATTTACATTCCTATATAGGGAAATAATGTATGTGACTCCTAAGAACTCTCTCATTATTAGGGCAGTTAGAAGGAGTCTACATAGAAAGAGGGCATGGGTGATTTGATTATATTAGGATGATCTAAAAAAATGGAATGAAAAAGTGGGATGTGCTGGGAGACGGGGAAAGGGAGAGGAAGAATGTGGACAATTATTTCACATCAAAGAGGTGCACAGGAAGAGTTTTTTATAGTGGAGGGAAAAATAAAGGGAGTAGGCAATGCTTGAAACTCACTCTCACTGGAATTGCTTCAAAGAAGGAAAAGTGTGTGTGTGTGTGTGTGTGTGTGTGTGTGTGTGTGTGTTTGTGTGTGTGTGTGTATGTGTAAGCACTTGACTTAATATAAACATCTATCTTATCCAATAGGGAAGTAGGAGGGAGAGGGGACAAGAGAAAACAGGGAGTTGATTAGAGGGAGGGTGGATTAATGGAGACAGTGGTGAGAAGCAAAGCAGACTTTCTGAGGGGGTATGGGAATGAGAGAGAGGGAGAGAGAGAGAGAGAGAGGGAGAAGGATAAACAGAAGAAAATAGGATAGAGGGGAATACAGTTAATAATTATAACTGTGAATGTGAATGGAATAAACTCATCTATAAAGCAAAAGCAAATAGCAGAATGGATGAGAAACCAGAATCCAACAATGTGTTGTTTGTAAAAAAATATGCTTGAAATAGAAAGACATTTTAAAATAAGGGACTAGAGTAGTGTCTATTAGTTTAAAAAAAAGACAGGGATAACAATTATGATCTCAGCCAAAGCAAAAGCAAATATAGACTTAATTAAAAGAGATAATCAAGGAATTTACAATTTGCTAAAAAGGTACCATAGACAATGAGTTAATATCAATATTAAACATAGATGCACCAAATGGTAGAACATGCAAATTCTTTTTTAATAGTATTTTATTTTTTCCAATTACATGTAAAGACATGTTTAAACATTCATTTAAAATGTTTTTGAGTCTCAGATTTTCTCTCTCCCTCCTTCCCCATTTCCCATCCTAAAATGGTGGGTAATTTGATATAGGTTACATATATGCAATCATGTAAAATATGTTGTGAAAGAAGAAACAGACCAAAAGGAAAAAAAAAATGAAGTGAAAATGATATGCTTCAATCTGTATTCAGACTACATTAGTTCTTTCTTTGGGTATGAATTGCATTTTCCATCATAAATCTTTTGGACTAAGTTATTCATAGTTGATCATCAGAACATTCAAATTCTTAAAGGAAAAGCTAAATGAGTTACAGGAGGAAATAGTAAAACTATACTTGTGGGGGACCTCAATGTTCCCTTTTCAGAACTAGATAAGTCTAAACACAAAATGAATAAGAAAGAAGTTAAGCCCATATTAAAAAAAAAACATTTATAGCAGCTCTTTTTGTGGTGGTCAAGAACTGGAAATTGAGGGGATGCCCATCAATTGGGGAATGGCTAAACGAGTTGTGGTATATGAATGTAATGGAGTACAATTCTGCTATAAGAAATGATGAATAGACGGACTTCAGAGAAACCTGGAAAAACTTATATGAACTGATGCTGAGTGAGGAGAACAGAACCAGGAGAACATTGTACACATAACAGCCACAGTGCAGGAGGACTAATTCTGATAGACTTATCCCCCTCATCAATGCAAGGACCTAAAACAATTCCAAAGGACACATGATGGAACATGCCAGGCTCATTCAGAGAAAGAACTATGGAGTTGGAATGCAGAATAAAGCAGACTATTTTCTTTTTGGTTTTGTTTTATTTTGCTTGTTTTGTTTCTCATGGTTTCCCCCATTTGTTATAATTCTTCTATGCAACATGACTAATGTGAAAATGTGTTTAATAGAAATTTATGTATAGAGCCCATATCAGATTACAAGTCATCTAGGGGAGGGAGGGAGAAGGGAGGAGGAAGAAATTTAAAACTTATGGAAGTGAATGTTGAAAACTAAAATGAAAGAAGTTAAGGAGATGAATAGAATTCTAGAAAGTTAGATATGATAGACCTATGGAGAAAAATGAATGGGAATAGAAAGGAGTATACCTTTTCTTAGGTATATGTGGCACCTTTGCAAAAATTGACCATTAGGACATAAAAAACTTACCCACAAATGCAGTAAGGCAGAAATATTAGATGCATCCTTTTCAGACCATAATGCAATAACAATTACATTTAATAAAAGGTCTTGGAAACATAGATTAAAAATTAATCAGAAACTAAATAATCTAATCTTAAAGAATGAGTCAAAGAATAAATCATAGAAATAATCAATAATTCCATCAAGGATAATGACAATGAGACAACATATTGAAATTCGTATGGTATACAGCCAAAGCAGTATTTAGGGGAAAAAATATACTTCTAAACTCTTAGAGAGAGAGAGAGAGAGCAGATCAATGCATTAGACATGCAATTAAAAAAACTAGAAAATGAACAAATTAAAAATCCTTGATTAAACATTAAATTCTGAAAATCAAAGAAGTAAAAAACCATTGAACTAACAAATGAAACTAGGAGATAGTTTTATATGAAAAAAACCCAACAAAATAGATAAATCATTGGTTAATTTGATTTAAAAAAAAAAGAAAATCATGTTACTAGTATCAAAAATGAAAAGGGTGAATGAACCACCAGTGAAAATGAAATTAGAGCAATTATTAGCAGCCATTTTGCTCAATCATATGCCAATAAAATCAACGATCTATGTTAAATGGATGGATATCATATATATGAGTATATATATGAATAATATATATGGATAATACATTTTATATGTAATATATTGCCCAAATTGACAGAAGAGGAAACAGAATACTTAAGTATTACTTAAGTATTAAGTATTAAGTAATACTTAAGTAACACTATCTTGGAAAAAAAATGAATAAGCTACAGATGAGCTCCCTAAGAAAAAATTGCCAGGGCAAGATGGATTTACAAATTTTAAGAAACAGTTAATTTCCTATATTATACAAACTACTTGAAAAAATAGGTAAGGGAGTACTACCAAGTTTCTTATGTGACACAAATATGACACAAGAAATCATAAATGATATGCTTATAGAATTTGATGATGACCCAAAGCTAGAAGGGATGGCTAATATGTTTGGGTGATGGTTTGGCTGCCAATGGGGACCTTGATGGATTAGAATATAAAGATAAGTATAATAAGATAAAATTTATTAGAAAAATATAAGGTCTTGATCTTAGACTCAAAACTTCAACTTTGCAAATACAAGATAAAGAATATATAGCTAGATTCTGATACTGTTGAGAAAGATCTGACTGGATGGGGAGGGTAGTTATTATATTTAAGTTCAATATAAATTCACAGTGTAATACACCACCAACAACTTAGGTGAGAGTGAGAAGGGAATAGGTCTTCCTACTCCTTTGTAGAGTGCAGGGGTCCACAGGTCTGGGACCATCATAGAACATCAGACTTTTTTCTGTGATTGGCTTTGCTGAATTTTTTTCCCCCTCCTTCCTTCTTTTTTCTTTCTTTTAAAAATAATTTTTTTTCTTGAGGGATGACTCTCTGGGAGGAGGAAGGGAAGGATATAAGAGAAAATTTAGTTGATGTAAAAACTAAAATAAACACAAATTGATTTTAAAAAATAAGGCTTGATGTACAGAACCAAGGAGGTAACAGTCTACTTGTGTTCTGCCCTGTCTAGACAAGACAACACCTAGAATATGATTTCCAGTTCTGGGTACCACAGTTTAGGAAGGACACTGATAAACTGGAGAATGTCTAGAGGATCCTGAGAGGCTTTGACTTCACGCCATATATAAGTATAGTTGTGAGAGAAGATATGTTCACTGTCTTGAAGTATTTGAAGGGGCAGTCACATGGAAGAGGGACTAGATTAGTTCTCCTTGACCTCAAAGGGCAGAATAGAAGCAATAGCTAGAGATTGTAGAGAAGCAATTGAAGCCTGGATGAAAGGAAATTCTTAACAATATGGCTGCTGTTCGGTCATTTCGGCCATGTTTGACCCATTTGGTATTTTCTTGGCAAAGATACTGTAGGGGTGGTTTGTCATTTCCTTCTCTAGTTCATTTTACAGATGAGGAAACTGAGGCAAACAAAATCAAGTGACTTGCCCAGGGTCACACAGCTAGTAACTGTCTGAGGCTGGATTTGAAATCAGGAAGAGGAGTCTTCCTGACTCCAGGTCTGGCACTTTGTCCACTCTGCCACTTAGCTGATCCCTCTTGACAATAAGAACTATCCAAATGCAGAATGGGCTTCCTCAGAATGTAATGGGTGCCTTTCCTAAGGATCAGTAAGCACTTGGGCTATAAGAACCCTTTAAGGGTGTGTTTAGAGGGGATTCCACGTTAGATTCCATAGAGGCCTCTTCTAATTCCGAGTTTCTTTGATTAACCCAATCCCCTAATTTTTGGTGGAGGCAGTCCCCAGAGTAAGAATGTTTTGACTGAGATTGCATACCTCCTAAGGGGCAGGGTCAAGATTAGGTCCCAGATCTCCTGCCTCCATGTTCTGTGATTCTTAGTCAGGGTCAATAAACCTGGTCAATTAAAAGGTCGTTAAGCACCTATTATGTGCCAAGCACTATACAAATACAAAAAAAAAAAAAAAAAGACAGTTTCTGCCCTCAAGGAATTTACAATCTACTGGGACAGGGGTGAAAACAAACAAAAGGAAGTTAAAAGTGGAGCTGGGAAGTTAACTAGCTTGAGAGTATAATGCCATGGCTCTGGGTGGTCTCCTTCAATGGAGAATCTTGGAGCTCATACTACTGCCCTCCAGTCAGAGGGACAGAAAGTATTGATGAGATGTGAATATCAAAGTTGATTCAATCTTGCAGGGTGATGAAGTTCCTGGGCCACAATGGATAAGTCCAAATATGTGTGGATAGGTGGGATAAAAAAAAGTTTAGTGCTTTTTCCACTAAAATTTGCTGCCTGGTTCACCTACAACCCACTGCCCTTCAGCAAAAAGGGGGACGGAGGGTTAGCAAATCATAGAGTCACAGAATGTCAGAACTCCTCTAACCCTTTCATTTGCCAGAGGAAGAATCTGGGACTCACTGGAGAGAAAGGACTTGCCTGTGGTCATCCAACAAGATCACATTTGAACCTAGCTCTTCTGACTCCCAAGCCAAGATGCCTTAAGTGCCAAGTCTTGGGCAAGGAGAGGAGGGTAAAAGACATTCTATCCTAGAGTTCTAGACAGCGCAAGAGCTTGGAAGCATCTAGACATGCGGATGTGTGTGGGAGATGCTAAGGAGCCAAGGTCTGTGGGAACCTGGGGAAGAGCTGGAGCTGAAGCTGTTTTATAGGCCTGAGAGAAGCCCTGGAAGGACTCCCCCTGCCGTGACTCAGCCGATACAAAAACACCTGGGCATGGAGGAGGTGGACCTCAGTGACTGCAGGCCTCTCATTGTTCTCCCAGCCAAGAGGAGGAGGCAACAGGAGAAATTCTGTCCATTTCCTTAAGTATTTACTGGGTATCTACTGTCTACCAGCCCTCAACAAGGCATGTGGAGGAAATAGGAGAAGACTCCAGCCCTGCCTCTGCCACTGGCACATTCACAGACAAGTCGGGATCCCTGTCATGCTTCTATTTCCTCCTCCACAAAACAGGGGAGATGATCCTTGTCCTACCTTAGGAATTCCTTGAAGCCTGTGACTCTTTCTGTGCTCCTTTGTATCCCTAGCTCTAGCACAGTGCCTAGCATATGAAAGGGCTGCATGGAAAAGGGAAGAGACTATATATGCATTTACATAGCTCCTACTATGCACTAGGCATGATGCTAAACATTTTTCTTTTTTACAAATATTATTTCATTTGATCCTCACAATAACCATGTTAGGTAGGTGCTATTATTATACCCAATTTGCAGTTGAGCAAACTGAGGCAAACAGAGGTTAAGTGACTTGCCCAGGATCACATTTATAGCGCCTAAGATTGAAATTGAACTCAAGTCTTCCTGATTCCAGGCCTACATTCTATCCATTGTGCTACAAGCTCCCTCTGATACATTAATATTTTTTGCTGACTACTTGCCTCATAGGGCTACTGTGCAGATCAAATGAGATAATATACGTGTAACAGGGCATTGGCCAATGAGAGCCCAATTCTTCGGCATGCACTTAGGATGAGCACACTTATGGACATTTGGGATAAGTTAGAATGAAGAGGGTTAGGTCTCCTTTTTGGAGCATCCTTCCACGCTTCCTCTTTACATATGTAAAATACTATGTAAACTCTTAATTACTATACAAATTCCAGCTATAATAATAGTAATAAATTTATATTCTACTTTTAAGGTTTAAGAAGCATTTTCCTTTGTAAAAAAGAGTATGCAGATATTCCCTTTTATAGATGAGGACATAGTCTAAAACAATGACAAAGTCAGGATTAGAACTCAGGTATTCTGACTTTAAGACCATTTCTCTCTCTTCACACCTTCTCCTCCCCCCCCCCCCCACATTATCCCACATTGTAATAATAATATGCCAAGAATCAGTGATTTCATTAATTGGGAATTCCTTCCATTAATGTAACTCAAGGTCCCCCCCTAACCCAATAAATATGTCTGAGAGAGTTGCCTGAGGCACAGAGAGGCTGAGTGATTTACCCATGGTTACCCAGATCAAGAACATTGGAGACAGGATTGGAGTCCAGATTTCCCAGACACTCAGGTCAGCAGTCTCTCCACCATGCCATGCTATCCTGGCCACATTTACAGTTTCCATGAGGTGTTTTAACACATACAAAAGCATGCAGCAAGAATGGCCATTCGCTGAGGTCTGCTTTGCCTAGTCCTTCTATTAGCTTCCAGTGAGGAGACAGAGAGGATTAAGGCATTAAGACTCAGGGCACTCATTCTGAAGAGTTGAGACAGGATGTAACTGTGAGCTGCACTGAGTGGTGTAGACACAGAGCCCAGAGAAGAGAGAAGTCATTGGAGGCTAGAGTAATCAGGGGGACTTCCTGGTGGAGGTGGGATCTGAGCTGGGTACTGAAAGAATTGAAGAGGCAGAAAGGACATGAAGGGGAATTCCAAAAAAGGGAATGCTGTAAGCAAAGACTGGAATCTGCAAGGTCCATGTCAGGGACAGGGAAGACATTTTCATCTGAGATCTGGGTAAATGTAGAGAATATTTGGGAATCTAGTTTGTCTAGGGAGGATAGAGAGACGTCAGGAGACCTCAAACACAGAGGGTCATGGGGTGACAGGATTTAGAGTTCAGTTTTATTTTATTCCCTATACAGTTTTATTTAGCATCTGTTATGCGTCAGATGAAAAGCAGAGGTTAAATCTCAAGAGTTAGAAAGGCATGTTTTTGAGTTCCACTTTTGCCACATCCTGGCTGCTTGATTACAGGGGTGGGGACCCTGCAGCCTCAAGGCTACATGTAGCCTTCTAGGTCCTCAAGTGCGGCCCTTTGACTGAGTCCAAATTTTACAGAATGAATCCTTTTATTAAGGGGATTTGTTCTGCGAAGTTTGGATTTAGTCAAAGGGCCACACTTGAGGACCTAGAAAGCTACATGTGGCCTCGAGGCTGTAGGTTCTTCACCCCTGGGCTAGAGTGATAGAACTGATAGAAATTTCTGACTTGGAGTCAGGAAGACCAGAGTTCAAATCCTGTCTCATACATTTACAAGTCACTCAGTTTCCTTATCTGTAAGATGTGGACAATAGTATGATTATAGCACCTACTTCCCTGGGATTGATTTTATATATACACATGTATGTGTGCATGTGCGTGTGTGCATGTGCGTGTGCGTGTGTGTGTGCGTACTGGCTTTTATTTTTTTTTTAATGCAGAAGTTGCGGCAATTTTGCTTTACAAATATCAAACTGGTGGTTTGTACAGAATAGATTGAAAAGAGGAGGGAGAGAGAGTGAAGAGAAGAGTGAGGGGAAAAAAAACCAGGAGAAAAGCAGATTGAGAAAGATATGGAGAGATCAAAAGGGAGAGTAGGAGGAAGGGAAAAAGAAAAGAGACCGCCAGAGGAGACAGAGGAGAGTGGGGGGCTGGGGGGTGGGGGAGGAAGGAACTTCTTATTTTCAAGTCATCATATTTAATAGCTGCAGCCCACGTACAGCCACTAAAGCTCTCTCCACCGATCTCTAGGTCCTCCGAAGTTTTGTCTCCTGAGGTTATGTTGTTCCAACAGTTCTTAGGAAGGGAGAAAAAAGAAGGAAGAAAGGAAAGGGATTGGAGAAAAGGACAGGAAAGGTTGAAAAGAAGCAGCGGCGGAGAGATGAGGGTGGGGGGATCTTAGACAGCAAAAACCACAAAAACAAAAAAGGAGTGGGCTAAAGGAACAATACAGTAGTTAAAATCCCAGACTTCTCATTTGTCAGTGGGTCCACTGCAGGTTTCTAGAAAACAAGACCTGAGCCTTGAGCAAGAAAGGCAGGAATCTAATCACCTCCAGAAGTTTGAGGACAGATGAGGCCAACTCTACTTGGCCTCAGCGCCTCGAGCTGGGTCAGACAATCAAAGGGCTTAGTTATTAGTCATTAGTCACTTTGAATGTAGGCTGGGATGGTAGGAAAGAACTGGGAGAGCCAGAGAAATTAGAGAGGCCTGCTTCTTGTGGAGGGGATGGGGGTTAGGCAACAGGAGGCAAGACTCTCCCTCTCTCTCTCTTTCTCTCTCTCTCTCTTTCTCTCTCTTTCTCTCTCTCTCCCCTCCTTCTCTCTCTCCCCCCATCTTTCTGTCTCTTTCTCTCCTTTCTTTTTCTCACTGTCTCTCTTTTCTTTCTCTGTCTCTGTCTCTCTTGCTCCTTTGCTCTCTCATTCTTGCTCTCTCTCTCTCCCATCTGCCTCTTCCCCCCTTCTCCAAACACACAAATGTGTATGCATACACACATGTATACACAAACACACATACATGTTATATTGCATGCAGACATATTTATATTCATCTATTGTAATGTTGATGCATACATTCATGAACAAATACCAATCAGTGATCTGGGTGAAGGTATAGATGGCATGCTAATTAAATTTGCCAATTATACAAAATTGACAGGATGACTAATATACTGGGTAACAATCAGGATTCAAAAAAGCTAGAATGATGTGCCAAAACTAAGAAGAGAAAATATAATGAGACTCAATGTAAAGTGCTATGGTTGGATTCAAGAAATCAAGTGCTTAAGTAAAGAGCCAGGGGACCTGTTATTTGCAACCTGTGTGATCTTAGGGAAGTCATTGCTTTCTGGTTATCTCCAACTGAATGTGCCATAGTCGTCTAAAATTTAATATGCCCAAAACAGATCTCACTATCTTCCCCCTCCCCCCTCCCTGTTAAACCCTCCCTTCTTTCTGACTTCTTTTTTTTTCTATTGAAGGCACTACCTTCTTTTGAGTCACATGAGTCACATAAGACTCAAGTCACCTTGACTCTTTCCTCTCGTTCCCCTTCATAGCCAGTTTCTAAGTCTCCTTGATTCCAGCTTCACTCACACTCCTCCCTTTCTCTCCATTCATGAAGCTGCTGACCTCATTTTAGGCCCTCTTCACCTATTCACTAAACCAATGCAATAGTCTCCTAATCAGTCTCCGTACATTCAGCCTTTCCCCTTGTCAATCCATTCTCCACATTAGCCACCAAATAAAGTGTGGATCAGACCATGTCCTTCCTCTGCTCAAGAAACTATAATGACTCCTTTTTGCCTCTAAGATAACATACAAGCTTTAGTTTTTGAAGGCCTTCACAAACCCATTCCAGCCTGCTTTTCTAGATTTATTTCACACGACTATGCTTTGGTCTAGATTCTAACAGACCCAAACTGGATCTCCATATCTAACACTCTGTCTTCTAACTCTGTGCCTTTGTACAGGGTGCTGTTCCCTATGTCTGGAATGCACTTCTTCCTCAGGGCCACCCCATTGAAGTCCTGAATTTCTTGATTTTTTTCAAAATTTATCTCAAGTGCAGGAAATCTCTCTTGATCCCTTTGACACATTTTCTAGTGTCCTCATCTCAGAAATTACTTTATATATTTTGTATTAATTTTCTCTGTGCGTACATCATTTTTCTCCAAGAGGATGAATGGAGGCTTCTTAAGTAAGGGACATTGTTTTGGGGTTTTTTTGCCTTTGTATTCTTAGTCCCTAGCAAAAGTCCAGCATTGAGGAGGTGCTTAATATATGACTATTGAATGAACAAATGAATGTTTTTAATTTTCTGAGCTTGGTTTCTTTGATTACAGTTAGGCTCCAATTAGTATAAATACTAAATCTCCCATGAGTGGTCAAACGTACTTGAATTTGCATCGTTTGCAGTTATAATTTTATAAAACGTGGTAGATGGTTCCGGCACAATGGAAATATGTATTGTGAATTTGAATAACATGATCATGTCAAAGGGTCCATTATTGGGCTAATCAGGACCCTAAAATGAGTAATGGCTTGGACTAAATGATGTCTGGTCTTGTCTAGCTCTTAAGCCTATAAACTGATGATCCTTTGGTGAAGTAGGGTGGTGGCAATGTGACTAAACTGAAAAAGACCCGGGCATCTTAATATAGAAAACTGATTACCCTGACCCCTACTGCCTGAAGACCAACTTTGTTATATTTCACCCCCTCCTCCATGGTTCTCTCTGCAAATGCTAGCAACCACAATGGGGCTCCCTCAAGTCTGGGGGAATGGGCCCTTGGCGGTCCAATTCCATTTAAGCATTAACAGTTGGATTAATTTTGACAAGGGAATATTTGCTGCAAAAGGTATAATAATAAATATGTAAACAGCTTAGCTCGGTCCCTATAGAGCACAGTGTCATTTCCAAGTTCTGGGTATCCTGGCTTCCCCGAAACTTTCTGAATGGGTTGGCTACAAAATGGATCCTGGAATCTTAGCTCTAAGGTTGCCATAGTTCTGGCCCCCTGGTTCAGTAGGGATAATTTCGGACACCTAAAACTTATGACAAACAGAACAGAACAGAAACAAACATCTCAAACAGGCCTGTATTTTAGAGAGCCTGAGTGAAAGAGAGGAGGGAAGGTATCATCCTGCCCTTCCCAGTTCAGTTCATGGCACCTAGATTACAAAGGATCTTCACTCTCTAGATGTAGCAGGAAAGAGAGACTTTCTCAATGTGGTCAGTTTTAAAGATGCAGTCTGTTCTGGCCATGCACCCCATCAAAGGAGGCCATCCCTACCCATGTGACACTTAATATACACTGGGGAAGCAGGAGGAGAAGGGTGTCTCCATGTCAGACAGTCTGGGCATGAGCAAATAACTCCTCTTACAAATAAACTATAAGCTCAGTAATGTGACATGGAAACTAAACAACCTAATGTAATCTTTAATATGTTGCTGGATCTATGATCTCATTTATAGATGTACTTTTTTTTCCTTTAAATTAAGTCTCCCTTTCTCACCCAGGCTCGAAGTAGAGAGGCTACTCATGGCCCAATCCCACTAGTGATCACCACAGGAGCTTTGACCTGCGCTCTTTTTAATCTAGGCCAATTCACCCTTCCTTAGGCAACCTAGTACCCCACCCCCATATCCCCAAGGGCTTACCCTATGGATGCTGAATTTAGTGCAGACACCCAATTGGTGTAACCCATGCAGCTCACAACTAACTCTTCACCTCAAAAGATCCATCAGTCAACCACACATCGACAAAACATGTCTTAAGCACTGAGTATGTATAGGTACAGTGCTAAGGACAGAGAATACAAATGTGACTGTGCCATTTTTCAGTCATGTCTGACTCTTCATGACCCATTTGGGGTTTTCTTGGGAAAGATATTGGCGTGGTTTGCCATTTCCTTCTCCAGTTCATTTTACAGATGAGGAAACTGAAGCAAATAGGGTTAAGTGACTTGCCCAGGGTCACACAGCTAGTGTCTGAGGTCAGATTTGAACTCAGGAAAAGGAGTCTTCCTGATTCCAGGCCCAGCATTCTATCTGTGCCACCTAGTTGCCCCTAATAGTGTATGTGTGTGTGTATATATATACACCTACATGTATATATATATATATATATATATATATATATATATATACATATATGCATGTATGTATGTACATTTGTATATATACTTGTGTATATATACTTATGATATACATAAGCTTATATGTATACTTGTTAATGTATATATATATTTGTACATATACATAAACTTATATATAATATATACTTCATATATGTACATGCATACACATACACATATAGTGTGCATGTGTATGTAATTAGTACTTCATTCCTTCGCCCCTGCCTGGATAGATAGACAGACAGTTAATTAGGCAAATAGGTAGGTAGGTAAATGGATGCATGGATGGATGGATGGATGGATGGATGGATGGATGGATAGATAATTTATTAAGTGCTTACTCTGCTCCAGGCACTGTTTAATGAGATACTTGCACACTTGTTAAGGTAGCTTACATCTTTTCTAGAGGTGAAGGGAATGGGGATGTCAAACTAAGGTATATTCTGGGCCACTTTGGAAATTAATTTGACTCATAACTGGGCACTTGGATTTTAATTGAAGTTTCCAAGTTTCAGTCTATCAGGCCCAGAGCCAGCCCTGCTGAGCTGTTTACTGTCAAAAATAAAACCAAGAGTTCAGGGAAGGAGACAAGGACAGTTTCAATCATGATTTATTCAAACACAAGGTCTAGACTTTTTTTTTAAATCAAGGTTTTCGTGGAGTCCAATAAGTTTCAAATTTTCTCTCCTTGACCCATTTTCCAGATCAGTTGTTTTCAAAGTAAAATCTTTTGATTTTGATGTAATATTTCTTGTTGTCTCTTGGAGTCACTGATTTGTATCTGGTCTGTTTTAGTTTTCAGGGATTTCCTCTCTTGGTTAAAGTTTACCACTTCCTCTTCTAAGGTCCTTATTTTCCTTCCAATTCTTTCCTCAAGAGATTTTATTTCATTAAAAAAATCTCTTGCTTCATTTCTTCTAGGTATTCATGTAGTCCTTGTGGAAAACACATTTCCTTCTTTGAGTCTTTGCAGTTATGTTTGCAATGATGATACTGGTTGGTGTTTTCTTTGATTTACTTCTCTCTCCAGCTTTAGTTCATGAATTGGGGCTTTGTGCCCAGGCCAGATTTGTCCTGTTTGCCCTTGGATCCCCTGGGTTTTTGCTCTATTCTCTACCTCCTGAGGTTGGGGCCCCCTGACTCTTTAATATTCAGAGCAGTGGCGAAGAGGTGCTGAATGGCCTATGTAATATATTTTGTGGTGATTTTGTAATTTTATAACATTGTTGTAACTTCAGTCTTGTGTATGTATGATCAGTTTGTGAAATCAGTTTAACTCTGTTTCCTTCCCTGCCCCCAGCTGTAAAGCATTAACTGTTTCTCCCCTGCCCCAGCCTAGAGGTATTTCCTCTCAAACCATTAACTCTTCATTCAAGGTACTACCTCCTTTTGTCCTAGCAAACAAAACTCATCCACTTGCAGATCTGGATGGGTACATCTCATTTAATTTGACCTCAAATCTGATCGCTGGTTGACATCATGACGGTTCAGGGCTAAAACTACACCTCTAAGCCCTGGCACCCTGCTGTTTGTCCCAGTATATTATGGGTAAAACACATGCGCAGTTGATGTCAAGGATGCATGTCCCTTTAAGTATTAACCACTCCTGGGTCCCTCCCTAACTCCACCTTTGTACACCTCATTAGCCTAATGAATCTGTGATTGACAGTTTTGTCTCTTTAAATTCTGTATCACTATCACCTGCCCTCATTCCCCTTTCTCCTGCCCGCTGACAAGTGAAATAAACTTTAATCTGCCAAAGGACAGCTGAGCCTGTAATTCTTTTCAGATGCCGAACCTAGAAAGGATTTCTCATTTAGAAATCCCCCAAAACCTATCCCTCATCAGTGGCTCTTTAGGGTCTTCTCTGTGGCCTTAAGACGGAGTATTAGGCACCTCAAAGTGTCTGAGCCTTTCCCAGTCCTAGTCTGAGTACTCTTAGGCATCATGGTGAGCCCTTCCCTGGGCCACTCCTTTGGGCTTCTAAGGTCCACACCTGGGGCTCTCTCAGGGGTGTCTTCTGCGCTTTCTGCCTCTGGGCACAAACTTGTGGGGGACACACATCCTCTTTCTGGTTGCATTAATGCTCACTTTGCTTGAGGGCCCTTTTTTCTATTGCCCAGAGGCTTTTGGATGATCTTTGGTGCAAATCAGAGGTGGAAGATGTCATTGGCTATAATTTCTTGCTGGATTTCTTGACTAGTATTCCATGTGGTATGAAGGGAGTAGGTGTCTGGGAGCTGGGCAGTCTGCCTCCTGCTTAGGCAGTCATTTTGGTAGGAAGTCAGTCATCTCTCCCTTTTTTCCACTAGAAAGTAAATTCCTTGAGGGCATGGATGGGTTGGTTTTTGTCATTGTATTCCCAGCATCAGTCATAGTCCTCTGTACAGTAGAGTGCACTTTAAATATTTTTTAAAAAGGATATGGTGATTGCTGTAGGAATAAAAAAAATTGTGGTATGTGAATGTAATACAGTATTAATTTGCCTTAAGAAATGGTGAATACAAAGAATTCAGAAAAAACATGGGAAGATTTATTTGAACTAATATAGAATAAAGCAAGCTGATCTAGGAAACAGTATACACACAAATATATACATAAAATATATGTAACCAAGTGTTGTACAGTCTAAATCACCTAAGATGGAGGCACCCATGTGGGAGATGGCTAGGATTTACTTTTGTGAGAAGACATTCTGTGCTACCTGTAGGTGGGAACAGCCTTTTTCCATTAGCTATGTCTTTAAAACTACCCAACTGGAATGGCTGAGCTCTTTATCCACAGTATGGATTAAGCAGAGGGTAGGGATTGGTGTGAGACCAGGCACACACATACACACACCAGTTGGTCTCCCTTTTAGGTCTGTGACCGTAGGATTTTCCTCTGTTTTGTTTGTCATTTTCAGTTCCAGGATGACACAGTGGAGTCCTTGGATCAGGAAGCTCAAATCATGGTGACTTTGGAGGAAGGATTCAAGACCAGATGTTGCTTCCAGCCCATTAAGGAAGTTCTGAGAAGCCAGCATACCAGGATACGAGCCCAGAGGGACTTTGGATTAGGGAACTTGATGGTGATGGGAGATGGGATTTGCCCTGGACCCCTAAAAGGAAAAAAAACCATGTCTTTGGTACCTGACCCCCCAAAGCTCCTGAACCCAGATCTCTGGTGTTCATCTGAAGCACCCAACCCATGCTAGTCAATAATTCTTTTAACCAACCTTCCACTGTGACTCTTCAGAAACTTAACTCCCTCCATTGTCTGTACGTGGGCTACCCCAGGATACTTGCCACTCCTTAATCCCATTCAGATCTTTCCAGAATCTTTCTGCACAAAGCATCAATCTTGCCCCCATTAAGTGGCTTCCATTCTTAAAATCTGGCCTGCTTATATTGGCATCACAAATAGCACAGATTCACTAGGAATATGGCCCGATTCTCTTTGTATCACAAATAAAACTTGCTGCTTGAACTGAAAGAAGGCTTGAGTGAGATGGACTTCATAATTACCTGGAGAGGCTTATACAAAGTGATGCTAAGTGAGAAGAGCAGAACCAGGAAAAATTTGTACACAATCACAGACACATCGTATGTGTGACAACCAACCTTGATAAACTGGACTCTCTTCAGCAATGCACAGCTAAAAGACAACTCTACAAGCCTCAGGATGGAAGGAGAGATCTACACTCAGAGAAAGATCTAGAAAGACTAGAGTTTAAATGGAGACTGAAGCAATACATGCTATCATTCTTTTTCATGTTTGGTTTTGTTTCTCTTTTTTTTCCCATTGTTCACTCCATTGGTTACAATCCCTCTATACAACCAGACTATTGTACAATGTGAAAGTATTTGCAGATCCTATACATGATTACATGCCACCATGGGGGGGGAGGGAGGTGAAGGGAGGGGAAAAAATTTGAAACTCAAGGGATTGTGGAACTGAATCTTGTAAACTAAAAGTAATAAATAAGTCAATGAAAAAAAAAAAGAAGGCTTGAGTGGTTTAATTCTTTCTAGGCAGACCTGTGCACTTTGCCCTCGCATTTTGGGGTTTCCAAGATCCCTAGACCACAACAATGGGACTATGTGTTATGTTGTATTTTGTTGTTCAGTCTTTAACTTGCAGTCATATCCAACTCTTTATGACCCCATTTGGGGTTTTCTTGGCAAAGATTCTGCAGTGGTTTGCCCTTTCCTTCTCCTTCTGAGACTGAGGCAAACAGAGTTAAGTGACTTGCCCAGGGTCACACAGCTAGTAAGTGTCTGAGGTCATATTTGAACTCACAAAGATAAATGTTTCTGACTTCAGGCTGAGAGCTGCATTCACTGCAACACCTCAAAACTGAATTGGAAACTGAGTTAAATTGTGAACTTAATCCCTTCTACTTTCCCAGAGAGTGAGGTGGTATAAAGTGGGATTATGCCTTCCAGGTGTTGGGGGTGGTAAGGTGTGGGGAAAGGGTTGGTTCTATGTTGGATATCACTTTGAAGTTAATATTTCTTTGTAAATGCTCAGCCTAGCCGTTAAGTGGTTAAATGGAACTGGGGTGCAAGAGACCCTAATATTGACTAAACCTAGTCTGTGGGGGTTTGAGCCAATGGGAGAGAGATTAGACACCCCCACCTCCTCCTTAAGGGAGAGCTTCCCAGATGTGGGAGCCAGGGTAGTTACTGTTACAGTTAGAACCAGGGTAGTTATTGTTACAGATAGAACAATGCAAGTAGAACAAAAAATGAAACATTGTAACAGTAATAACTAAGCCTGGCCCCAGAAAAGAATTGAGAAAAGGCAGCTCCTTCCTCTCTTTGTAAAGATGCAGAACTACGGAAATAGAATATTAGATGTACTGTTAGACATGGACACAGTGTGCGGTTGTTTTCATTGAAACTTTTTTCTCTCCTTTTAAAATCCTTGTTACAAAGAATGGCTGGGTAGGAGAAAAGGAGAGGGAGATTTGGAAGTGAAAGTGAAAAAACAAGCCAGCAGGGAATTTTTCAGCTTGCTTGTTGAATTAGAGCTGGGCAGCAGGCAAGAGCTGCCGGGGTGTTCTCCTTCCCTGTTTGGGCCAGGCTGCCTCTGGACAGGTTTGCAGTGGAGACTGAAGCAGGCATTAGCCCTGGGGAGGAGATTTTCCTCCACAGTAGGACCATTTGTGAGAGGGGGTTGGGGTGGGAGCAGGGAGAAGGAGGATTGAGTTACAAACAATTTGCACATTCTTTTCCCAGCCAGGAGATGCTTAACTGGCTGACCTGGAGGCCTGGCGTGGGTCCGAGGCAGCCACCTCACAAACATAGCCTTTCATAAACGTAGACCAGTGGTGGTTTCTTCCCACCTTACCCTGCCTCAGCTCAGACCACCTGGGCTGGACTGACCATTCCCTGAATTATCCATGAAGGACTGTTAGTGAAACACACACACACACACACACACACACACGCTCAGACACACACACACACAAACACACACATAGACTTACAGATAAATACATATCGAAAGAAACTCGGCACATACACACACAGAGTGCCTCACAGTTACACACAGACAACACACATATTCAGATACCATACACAGACATAAACAAAGGCATACAGAAACCTCCCCTCCCCCATCTCTTTCTATTTCTTTGAAGCTGCAGCTCCCTCTGAATGGTATTTCCAAATACGGCCTCTTCCTTGTTCCTGCTTTAGGTCACCAAGACTAATTCTCTACACCTGGGTGCCTCAGAAGGACTTTTCTGAAGCTTGTGCATGCATGTGCGTGTGTGCATGTGTGCATATGTGTGTGTGTGTGTGTGTGTGCGCGCGTAAGAGATAAAGAGTAAAATTGTTGCTTGCCTTGTGCCCCTCTTCCCCAACTCCTCCCCACCCCCATTCTGTTATTAATTTGGGACCCAGGAGAATGGAGTGCAGAAAAACCGTTGTTGTGAAACAAAAGACAGAATCTTCCTACAAGGAACACATAAACTCACCAAACTCTGCTTCCTCGATTCTCCCATCAGATCCTGTCATTGATATTTGGAAGAATATGAACCATAAGACTAGAGAAGGACAAATGTTTTTTGGTTACCAAAGAAGGGAAGAATGTAGGTTCTTCAAGCTTTTTAAAAAGCCAGGGAGCATGATTCTGATTTCTGGCAACAATAAAAAAAAGAATTATTAAAAGGCTGGTTTGTGAACATTTAGAAATGAAAGAAGTGATCATCAGGAGCCAGAATAGTTTCATCAAGAAAAGATCATCCCAGACAAACTAACCTTAGTGCCTTTCTGGGGCAAATTGATAAGATTGTAGATGGACTATCCATAGATAAGACTGTAGGATGAGGATGAGGAAAATTCTATATGTATACCTGGAAATCAGGAGGCAATTGATAAAGTCTTTCAAGGAAGTATCCTTAGGCACAAGATTGAGGCTTGAGTTCTAGGTGACAAGTTTATTCAGAACTGGTTGAATAATGGGCATAAAGAATAATGATTGATGGACTGATGTGAAACTAAACACACTTCAGGGAGCTGTCCTTGAATTTTGTGTGATTCAGAATTTTATTGATGGCTTGGATGCAGGCATAGAAGACACAGTTGTAAATCTGCAGATGATGCAAAGATGGAAGGATTAATTAACATGTTAAACAAGTGAACTGGAATTCAAAAAGCTCTTGATAGGTTAGGATGATGGATCAAATCTAACAAGGTGGAATTTAACGTTAATAAATGTAAAAACATGGAAAGACTTGCACAAAATAATGAAGAGAAAAATGAGCAAAACCAAGAGAATATTGCATACAGTAACAGCAATATTGTTTTAAGAACAATTTCGGGGGCAGTTAGATGGTACAGTTAGAGCACTGGCCCTGGAGTCAGGAGAACCTGAGTTCAAATCCAACCTCAGACACTTAACACTTGCTAGCCATGTGACCTTGGGAAAGTCACTTAACCCCAATTGCCCTGCCCTCCTCTCTCCAAAAAAAGGCAAAAATAAATAAATACATTTTTTAAAAGAACAACTTTGAGTAAATAAGCCATTTTGACTGTTATCAATACCTAAATTAACTATAAAGGACATATGAAGAAAGATGCTATCTACATGCAGAGAAAGAACTAATAAATAGAAGTATATATGGAATAATCTCACCTATATACCTTTTTGCGTTTAATGCTAGCCATCTGTAGGGCTGGGGGGGGGAGGGAAGAAAAAAAGAGAAATTTACATGATAATTTTTTTGTATATTTGAAAGGAACAGCAAGTTGTACATAGTGGATTTACAGTTTCATATGCAATCATCTTTTTTATTGTACCATGTAATGAAAATGCTTATTTTATTCCAAAAATTAAAAATACAAGTTTAAAATGTAAAAACTTCTATTGAGATTTTTAAAAATTTAATCATACAAGTACAAAAGGGGAGAAGCTATGTATGTCTAGACATCAGTTCAAGAGTGAAGGAATGTAATGGGCTGGAAATTCAATAGGAATCAACAGAATTATGGAGCAAATAAAAAAAAAATAACAACCTGCAGTGGGGGGTGAGCCTGCAGCCTCGAGGTCACATGTGGCTGAGGGTGGCACTTGAGGACCTAGAGGGCCACATGCAACCTCGAGGCTGCAGGTATAAGCCAAGCAGCCAAAACAAAGGCAGTTAGTAGCTGCGTAAAGGGCTGAACCTGTAGTCCCAAAGCCCTAGATTCAAATCCTGCTTCCACCATTCGATAGCCATGTGACTATGGGAAAGTCACACCAATGAACTTCATTGTCTTCATCCACACAAAATGGAGACAACAGTTTTTGTAGCACCTTCCTCATGAGGTTGTTGTAAGGCTCCAGTCGGTTTGTAAAACACTTTAGAAACTACATAAAATTTTTACGTAGATGAGAAAGTAGACACATGGGTCGGTAGTTGTTAATGTTATTTTGGCCACTTTTTTTGGTCACAGGAAGATCTATGTATTCTGTAAATGTCAATTCATGATTACTGTATCTCTGCTATTTTCTACTCCGGGCAGACCGCACGGGAATACTGTGTGAGGCCGAGGATCACATTTGAGGAGGTGCATTTCCAGCCGTGTGCTGGTACATGTTTAACAGCTGCTCTCAAAAACATGGCCCCGTGACGCACATTTACATTTCATCTTCATTATTTACATCCCCCCATCATTTTCTTAAGGCTAGACAACAACAGAACAATACATCGAGTCCCAATTTGAAGTATTTGCCCCTTTCCAAGGTGTAAATGCTCACATGGAAAATTTAACAACCTGTTCTCTGGCTCCTGCTAGAACTGGTTCCGGCTGCCCCTGAACTGAGAACCTCAAGTGTGTCCCCAGGAGGATAACAAGGATAATGCGGGGACTTGAAACAGCATCCTATAAGGAACAAGTGAAGGAAACGCAAATGTTTATTCCAGAGAAGAAAAAAACTCAGAAGACAGGATAGCTGTCTAAGTATTTGAAGGATTATAATGTAAAAGAGATACTATACTCATTCCATCTGACAACAGAGTGTAGAACTCAGAGCAAATGAGAAAGTCACAGGAGGGACTGATTTCTATTTTACATAAGGATAGATTGCTGGGCTTGAAGTCAAAAAGACTTGGGTTCAAATCCTGACTCAGAAACTTACTAGTTGTTTGGGCAATTCACTTAACCTTACCAATACTCAGTTTTCTCATCTATGAAATGGAACTAATAATAACATTTCTTTCACAGGATTGTTGTGAGGATCAAATGAGATAAAATATGATGAGCTTTTCAGGCCTTAAAGCTCGTCTACATAAACATCAGCAATTATTTTTATTTATATTTTCAAGGATGAAAACAGATTTGTGTTCTCATTATTGCCTCTAGTAAGGTAGAGGAGCCCTATCCTTGACTGCTCATTCTGTGTAATTCTTGCCCATATCTTCACATGAATTCCCAACAGGAAGTCTACCAACATATTGGGGGGCTTCCTTGAATTCTCTTGACATATCAAAAGTCCCTGTGGAGCACACAATCTGTCCATCGGTTAGCTTTCACACTTACCATGCGACCAACCTGTCTTCAGTCAGTCAATAAACATTTATTAGACTCCTAGTGTGTGCCAGGAACTAGCTAAGTGCTGAAAATACACAAAGAGGTGAAAGACATGCTGTTCTTGCGCTCAGGGAGCTTACCGTCTAATGGCGAGACAACAGGCAAAGAACTACAGCAAACAAGCCACAGGTGGGACAAACCAGAGATAATCCATATAGGGAAGGCATTAGCATTCTTTTTTCATTATTCGTTTCTTTCTTTTTCTTTTTTTGGAGACGGGAATGTAAGGCAATTGGGGTTAAATGACTTGCCCAAGGTCATACAGCTAGTAAGTGTGTCAAGTGTCTGAGGCCACATTTAAACTCAGGTTCCCCCTGAACTCACTGTGCCACCTAGCTGCCCCCATTATTCATTTCTTGACTGACAGCTTCTATACCATTTCCTCTTTGTGATTCCTTGCTTGGGACACATGATGTGGCAGCCTGACTGTGTCCATCATGCCCACCCCCTTTGAGTGACTCTCAATTTCAGCTTCTCATGGACTATAACACTCCATAATTCTCAGACATACAATGGCATTGGAAGACTATTGGTTTGAAAAATATGGCTCTTTGTTTTTAGGGAGAAGTCTGGGATTATTGAAAGAACTTTGCAGTTACCCAAAGACAATCCAAATTGTTGTATTCCAGTTCTGTCTGGAACCAACTCATTGTATATTTGCAGTGTCTGTCCAAGGGACAAAGCTGCTAATGGACAAACTCTCAGGATTGATCTATTCAACTGCAAATCAATGTCCATGATCTATCCACTTGATATCTCCCACACGGATAAGTTAGGCTAATTCATAAGAGTGCTTATGCATCTTATTTAGGAGGCTTCAAAATATTCTGGGTCTTGATTCAATTAATATCATGATATCCTGTAATAGTAATAGTAATTTTAAGATACTCTCTGTAGCTTAATAGGCCTAAGGGAATTTGAAGATCTTTCCTACTTTGAAGATCTTCCTTGCCTCCTAATAGGCCAAATGTAGTCACATGGAGCCTGTGGTGGTAGGAGTTTGCTGAAGAGGTAGAGCAGAGCCCAGAGGAAGCTGTGACTCAGAGTAGTTAGCAAGGTGGGAGAGAGAGGATTCAGGTAAGAAGACAGCTAGGCTTCTGGGTGTTTGTTTGTGGGAAGGCTAAAGGTACAGTGTTGCTCTCTGTGGTGATAAGGTGTATTAACTTCTTTATTGCTATGATGGATTTGACTTTCTGGTGTTGAAATTTAACTTTCTGGTTTGGGGATTTGACTTTCTGGCATCTGAATAAATGTTTTGCTTCTGTCTTCTATATGGAGAGTCTGTTATATTTTGCAATTCAGAATTATGCTGGCATATTGATAGTCACTGTTGGTGCTGTGAAAATTGCATTGGCACTACATATCCATGAACAGGACACCACTTATCAGGAGCACCTCCTCAAAATGGAATCTACACTATGATTTCTTCCATGACTGTAGAAAACACCTTCAGTGAATCTATAGCTTCCTAGTTTTTTTCTTGATTGATATTAATGTTCAGAAACTTATTGGCCAAGGCTATTTCTGTTGTTCTTTCTTTCAAGTAATCTTGTATAATTTTGACATAGGAGATACCTCATAGGAGGATAATTATAGTAATAGATGGCATTTGTACAGCATTTAAGGTTTGCAAAGCACTTGTACAAAGATACAAAATCTAATTTGGTCTTTAGGACAGCTCTGGGACAAGAGGGTTACTATTATTCCCATTTTACAGTTGAGGAAACTGGAGCAAAGAGTGTTAAGTGACTTGCTCAGAGTCACATAGCCGTTAAGTATCAGAGGCTGGATTTGAACTCAGTTCTTCCTGATTCCGAGTCCAGCATGCTACACACTCTACCAGCTTGCTGCCTCTAAAACAAAGCCTTTAAGGTAGAATTTTGCTCTACAGAATCAAATGCTTTTAAACATAACCAATAAACAACAGGTAGAGCAGTATCATGTGCTGTCCATATCTTTCAGGCAGTGGTGGGAGGGAAGAGATGTTTTCTAGTGTGGAATGTCACTGGTCAAGACTGTTCCTTTCTAATACCTTCATCAAGGATGCCCTCAACCTGTTTGTAGATTCTTCTAATAGTTTTACAGAGAAGGAAAAGTAGCTATATGGGTTTATTTATTGAAGTCTTAGGTTTGTTTTTTGTTTTTTTTTTTATAATAATATTTAACATTTTGTCCATGTTTTGGATATTTTTCTACCCTTTGAACACCTTATGAATCCACTTCTCAACACTGCCACACTTGTGTTGGCACCTCGGGCACAGATTTGTTTGTCTTCTGCTTCTGTTTGGCCCAGTCACATTGCTTTTCTCATCTCTGTTGTCTTGAGGGTCATATCCACATCCTCCATAAGCACATCTGGTCCTGTGATGTTAGAGGCTAAATGTGGTTGTGCCATTGTTCTTGATGATGAGAAGAGGCTGTTATAACAATCTTTGCAGATATTCTATCTGCTTGTTATCCTTATTATTATGAAAAAAATAATTAAGGACATTCCCAAATAGAAGGTCCTATCTCTTTCATTGGTGGTTTTCAAATAGAGGCTGGGTAACTACTTATTTCTGTTATGGACCCTTGGTGTTAAACTCAAAGCAACAGGACCACTAATCCATAAACAAGGACCCCCTGCCAGCTGCATAGCAACTTAATTTTAGAATGTAATATTATCCTCGGCAGCAAGGTGGCAGAATGGATAGAGTACAGGCCCTGGAGTCAGGAAGACTCCTCTTCACATATTCAAATCTGGCCTCAGACACTTACTAGCTTTGTGATCCTGGGCAAGTCACTTAACCCTGTTTGCCTCAGTTTCCTCATCTGTAAAATGAGTTGGAGAAGAAAATGGCCAAGCACTCCAGTGTCTTTGCCAAAAAAAACTCTAAATAAGGTCACAGACATGACCGAACAACAACGTTATCTATATTTTATTGTTTTTATTTATTTTGTTATATGTTTTCCAATTATATTATAATATGGTTCCACATCCTGACTGTACTTGGAAGTGTTGTGGGCTACATGAGGCCCACCAGGAGCATGTTTGACACGTCTGTATATACATAAGAGTCTTGTTCAGGCTTGAGGGGATCTCTGAGGCCACTTCTAACACTGAAGTTCTGTGATTCTGTGAAGAGTTGGGATCCAGGATTTGAATACAAGTCTCCTGAATATTCTTTCCACTATAAAGGAAATGATTGATTCATCGCACTATGCACAGTACTGTGCTAAGCGCTTTTTGCACACATCTCATTTGATCCTAACAACAATCCTTTGAGGTAGCTGCTATTATGATCCCCATTTTGCAGATGAGATAAGTAAGCCAAAAGAGGTAAAGTGACTTGCTCACTATCACCCAGCTTGTAAATGTCTGAGGTCAAATTTGAACTAAGGTTCCTTCAGGTTCTAAATTTATGATCCTATGGAGAATGATTCTTTTCTTTTTAAAGTAGAATGTGTTGGAGGCGAGGACATAGTCAGAGAGCTATGAGAAATCTGAAGAGAGGGAAGATAACATTTATTAGGTGGTTGAGGGTGGGGAGAATAGGGGCAACTACATGGTGCAGTAGAAGGAGCCAAGGGCTAGAGTTAGGAAGACCTGAGTTCAAATTTGGCCTTAGATGCTTATTAGCTGTGGGACCCTGGACAAGTCACTTGACCTTGTTTGCCTCAGTTTCCTTATTTGTAAAATGATCAAGAGAAGGAAATGGCAAACTGCTTCAAAAAACCCCATGTAGGGTCACAAAGAGTTGGACAAGACTGAAATAAAGCAAAAAAAGACTTAACAACAACAGATTTGCTGGAGGGGGCAAGGGTAATTCCACAAAGGACTCCGAAACCTAATTTGGGCCCTAAAAGAAGAGAGAAGTATTTTAACCAGTAGACAGGAGGAGCGAGTGCCTCCCCAAAAGTGACAGAATTCCTTTACAAATGCATTCAAATGGGAGGACAAGGCCAAAGAGAAGGACGAGGAGAAGACAGAAACTTGTTTGGCGGTAGTTGGGGCATCAAAACATTTGATAAGCCATTTATTGAGCAAAAAGTGTCTATTTGCAAGGCACTGTACTGTGCTACACCCCGGATACAAAGAAAACATGTGTGCTAACCCTTGTTCTAGCTCCAGCTAGGAGTAGACAGGGCTTTCACTCTGGACACTCAGGTTTAGAGGGGACTGATAGAGACCAGGGAACTGACTAGCTGTGTTTGTTTTTAGACTGGCCCTGTGATTCCACTGATACAAGGAACTCTCAGAAAGAAAACTCCCTCTCCAATAGATCAGCTTCTAGGCGGCAGCTTAGAGAGTTAGGGGTGGCAGTGGGGAAGGAATGGGGGCAGGGAGAGTTGACATTGAGCTCTTAGTCACCAGAAATAATTACCTTTCTGTTGTTGCTGTTGCTAGATGGCACCATAGTGCATAGAGCTCTGGTCTAGAAGGCAGGAGGACCTGAGTTCGAATTTGACCTCAGACACTTAACAAACTGTGTGAGCCTATGCAAGTCACTTAACCCCATTTGCCTCAGTTTCCTCATCTGTAAAATGAACTGGAGAAGGAAATGGCAAAACACTAGTGAATTTGCTAAGAAAACCTCAACTGGGGTCATGGAGAGTCAGACATGAATGAAGATGGCCAAAAAAAAAGGAAAGAGACACTGGTATATCATACTGTAGAGATCATCCCAAAACACCATCTCCTGTGGAGAGAGGATCTCAAGATACCATGAGTATATGGGCGGCTAGGTGGTGTAGTGAATAGAACACCAGCCCTGGAGTCAGGAGGATGTGAGTTCAAATCTGGCCTCAGACACTTAGCAGAAAACCAGCCATGTGATCTTGGGCAAGTCATTTAACCCCAATTGCACTGCCTTCCTCCCTCCCAAAAAAAAAAAGCAAAAAAAAAAAAAAGAAAGATAGATACCATGAGTATAGAGTCAGGGGGTGTTTTAATGAATTATTCCTGCTTAGTAGGTAACTTCATGACTCCATTTGAGGTTTGTTTTGTTTTGTTGAGGGGAGAAGGCAAGGCAATTGGGGTTAAGTGACTTGCCCAAGGTCACACAGCTAGTAAGTGTGTCAAGTGTCTGAGGTCACATTTGAACTCAGGTCCTCCTGACTCCAGGGCTGGTGCTCTATTCACTGCACCACCTAGCTGCTCCCATTTGAGGTTTTCTTGGCAAAGATATTGGAGTGGTTTGTCATTTCTCTCTCTAACTCGTTTTACAGATGAGGAAACTGAGGCAAATAGAGTCAAGTGAATTGCACAGGCTCACACAGCTTGTTAAGTGTCTGAGGGCAAATCTGAAATCAGGTCCTCCTGCCTTCAGGACCAGAGGTCTGTGCACTATGGCGCCACCTACCTGCTCTTTCCCTTATTCCCACCTAAATTTGACTTTAAAAGTTGAATGTACAGGCTTCTTGGCCCCAATCTGTTTTGTACAGCTTACCCCAAGGGCACACATGGCTAGTTTGGACTCTCCCTTACCCTGAAGAACTTACACTCTGCTAGGGAAGACAACATGCAAACATAGAAAGAGCCTTGGATTTGTAGTCAGAAAACTTGGATCTGAATCCCCTTCCTGAATGTATTAGTCATATGATTTATTGCAAGTAGCCTTTCTGCTTTGGATCTTAATTTCCTCTTTTGTAAATTTAGGGAATTAGACTTAATGACATAAAGCTGGGAGTAGTAGCTTTTACACTGGATGACAGCAGGACTCAAAAAGATTTTTAAAGGCCAGAACACTGGACCAAATTGAAATTTAACTGAGATAAGCATAGTCTTATACTTGGGTCCAAAAAAAAAAATTAATGTCATAAGGGCATGACAGTTCCACTGGAAATGAGCTGGGGGATTTTTTTGGGGGGGAGGGAGTTGTGGTCTTCTTTTGTTTGTTTGTTTCTCTTTCTCAACAATGAATATGGCATCCATATTTAGGGTCCATGAAGACAGGCATAGTGTTCAGAATGAGGGAGGTAGCAGTCTTGCTGCAAGCTGCCCTGGCCAGACCCCATCTGGACTATGGAGGGGTGCAATCTGGGCACATCTCAGGAAGAACTGGAACATTGTGGCCCACAACCACAACCTCTGAGGTCCCATGGACCAAGATCAATCTTGGAGGCTTCTCAAAAATTACTCTTTAGCTTTTGCTTCCTTTTCCTTGGGAAAAGCCTCTGAATCAGAGTGCTGGACCTGAAGAAGGAACACCTGGGTTTGCATCCCACCTCTGACATCTATTAGCTGTGTGACCCTGGAAAAGTCACTTAACATCTCTTAGGATCCATTTTCCTTTCTGTAAAGTAGGGATAATAATTGTACTTATCTCTCAGAACTCTGAAGATCAAATGTGATGATATTTGTAAAATGCCTTACAAATCTTAAACTCACTAAAATCATCATAATCATAATCATAGCTAGCATTCACATAGTGCCCAGTATGTGCCAGCTGGGCCAAACGCTTTACAACCATCATTTTATTTGACCCTCACAACAACCCTGACAGGTAGATAGGTACTATTATTATCCTCATTTTGCAGATGAGAAAACTGAGGTGAATGGAGATTAAGTGACTTACCTAGGGTCACACAGTAACTGAAGCTGGATGTGAACTTTGGTCTTCCTGACTCCAGGCCCATTGCTCTGTCCACTGCGCCACCTAGTGGTCTCTCTGTAGAAATGCTAGGTACTGCTACCCTTGTCATTAACTCACCCACAACCAGTGTGGCTAAGAACATCAGGAGGAGATCCAGCTGATGAAGGGTCTCAAGGTCATGCCATATTGGTTGGTGGTTTTCTTTGTGCTCAGAGAGGACCAAAAATGCCACACTATGTTGGGGTTAAGGTACAATGTGTCTGACTGGCTGATCAGCCCCACACGAGCTCGGAAGTCTCTACCATGGGTTGGACACAAATAGCCCACTTGAATATTTGGAGTAGAGATGTCATGGAGTGGAGATGATCCACTGAAGGAACTGGGGATGCCAGATGCTAAAACTGTTGTTTTGAATGTCTTTCACATGAAAGAGAGATTAGATTGACTCTGCTAGATTGGGGGTGGCAGCGGAGGGGTAAAAGTGAGGGCAGAGCTAGGATCAATGGGCAGAAGTTAGAGAAGGGTGAATTTCAGCTGGACATCAGAACATACTTCCTAACAACTGGAGTTGTCTGAAAGTAGAATGGGCGGCCATAAGAAGTGGGGGATGGGTTGCTCCTAACCAGAATTCTTCAAGCACTAGCATATACCTGTTGGATATGTTATGTTGGGGACTTTTCTTCAGATAGTTTGTACTAGAAGGCCTCTGAGATCCTTTTGGCTCATTCTTAGTATTAAAGGAAGTCCTGATCTTCTGGACTGTAAACTTCCTGAGGGAAGGGTCCTACCCATCTTTGCATCGCTCCCAGGGTAGGCACCAAACCTTTTCTATGGTTAGAGCTTGATATGGTGTTGAACTGAATTGAATACAGGTGAAAAGCTGGGACAAAGAAAGAAGACAGACAGAGGTTTCAATATAGGCAGCCAAGATTGGGGGGAAGGGGATAAGGCCGCACTCTGAAGTGGCCAAGAATCCCTCGCTCTCCAATTTCTGAATCTGCAGCTGTGTGTGCGCATTGTTGGGAGGGATGCAGGGGAGGGGAGTGACAGGGAGGTGATGGGCCAGGGCTGTGGCTTCTGGAGGCCCCAAGTTAGGGGGTTGATCTCATCAGGATTGGTTGTTGGGAGGACTAAAGGGAGAGAGGGGAGGGAGGCACATAGCCAGCTGTCTTTAGCATGATTCTATGAGGAGCTTAGGGGACTAGGCAGGCTACTTCTCTGCTTCCTGAGGGACACTGTCTTAGGCAGCACCAACAGCTGTGGTTGGGGGGCCAGGCTGGGGCCTACAGGAGATACAGGAGCTTTTCTCTGACTTCTTCTGGGCCACACAGGAAAAGGCAAGCAGAGAAGCAAAGGGAAGCCCTTCATTTTCCCCACCCCACCCCCACTGAAGGCCCAAGGACAAACTGACCATGTTCTTATAACCCATAGAAACACACACAGATACTGGCAACAAAAAAATGCTAACATTCATTTCTCTAGCTTTAAGGTGTACGAAAACACTTCACCAGTATAAGCAGAAGTGCCTGGGAAAAAGGCAAGTGCAGAAATCATGATTGCCATTTACACGGGAGGAAACTGAGGCTCAGAGATCTAAATGACTCATTAAATGTCACAGTGCTAGCACTTGGAGTCAGGACACTTGGAAGCCAGGTCTTCTGATGACCCTAATCCCTAGCGCCTTTCCACATAATGTAGTAGCAGCATGTAAAGGTATATATATATATATATATATCCAACAGATGTGCAAACAAAAACTCACAAGGCGATATGGCCCAGAGGAATGGACATAGAGCAAAGGCACAGCACCCAAGCATGCACAGTTAATAAACACTTATTCATTCATTATTCATTTATCCAGTTAATAACCATTTATTAAGCATCTCCTATATGTCAGGCCCTTTATGAAGCACAAACATATGAGGGGAGACATGCTGGGGAGAAAATAGGGACAAACTTATAGAAATTCTCAAAAAGGCACAAACACTCTTCTTGTACTCCTAATTCAGGCGCATCCTGTTGGCCCTCTTCCTGTCCCGGCTAGGGTTTTACAAGCAACTGTGGTTTGAGCAGGTTTGAATGGGGCCAACTCTGGTCTGGACTGGAGAGAATGGGAGAAGCAGCTCCACCTTATGGCCATAATCGTAACTACAGTTTCTACAGTAACTGAATTTTCCTTCAGGGGCTTGTAATTGGGAAAGTGTGTGTGTGTGTGTGTGTGTGTGTGTGTGTGTGTGTGTGTGTCTTTGTCTGTGTGTGTTGCATTGTCACCCCTCTCTCTTAACATGAGATCTCTTTGAAATTACACATACGCACATCAAGCATCAATCATTAGCTCCCCAACCTGGGGCTTCCAGAAGCTGAAGCTATAGCCTAGGCTCCTAGGTTCATCACCACTCCTTCCCTGCCTGCCTCCATTACTCAGGGAGCAGGAGATCCAAATGTCAGAGACCTAGGTAGGGCCTAGGGAGAAGGCCTTCTAAGAAGAAGGGATTAAAAAAAGGGATTCTTGGCCTGGAGGGGCTTTAGGGCATGCTTTCTTTGCCCCAGTCTTCCCCTTATCTGCCTGCCAACAAAGGAACCTTTGTCCCTCTTGCTCAGCCCTAACCTTTCTTTCCTACCCCTTCTCTACAACTTGAGAGTTGTACAAACTGGAGTACCAACATGGCTAGTGACTTGTCCATCTTTAGGGTGTCTCTCTTGGTTTCTTTCCCTGTCTCTTCTACTTCCCCCCTCCCCCCTCTCTCCATTTCTCATACATATATAGAAAAATAACCACAGTAAATTTTGTATTAAAACTATATGTACTGTGAAATTTAGACTGAAATTCCAGCTTCTACAATTTACTACTTGTGTGATTCCTGGGCTCTAGGAGGGTCTTTGTACATGGAAGGATTGCTTCTAATGTCATTTTTTAGCTACTACAAAATTTGAGTATAAAGTAATGAGTTTAAAACAAAACCAAGCAACTGTTCCAGAACCTAAAAGAATAATGTACACAGTATTCACCCTGGACAGTCCTATTCCAGAAATGTTGCCAGGGTTCAGGGGTGAGGAACCTGCAGCCTTGAGGCCACATGTGGTTTTCTTGATACCTTGGGTGTGGCCTTTGGACTGAGTCCAAGTCTTCCAGAACAAATCCTTATTAAGGGGATTAGTCCTGTGAAGTTTGGATTCAGTCAAAGGACCACACTTGAGAACATGGAGGGCCACATGTGGCCTCAAGGTCAAAGGTTCCCCATTCCTATAACAATTCTGGAATTTATTCTTTGAAAAGTACTTTCACAGACAGTTTATCACAGTAGAAAACCTGTCATTACTTCAGGGTCAGCTCCTCATGTTGAAATGGCTGAGACTTACAAGATGACCATATTCTAGCACAAGGTGGGGGAGGGGGGCGGGGATGGACCTGTGACCACAAGGGACCCTCTGGGACAGTGGTTCTCAACCTGTGGGTCGCGACCCCTTTGGGGGGTTGAATGATCCTTTCACAGGGGTCACCTAAGACCATTGGAAAACACCTATTTCCGATGGTCTTAGGAACTGAGACACTGCTCCTCTATCCGTCTCCAGGCGGGTCTGCCCACATGCAGATATGCTCAGATACACCCACATACAAGTATTAAAGGGTCGCAGCATTAGGAAGGTTGAGAACCACTGCTCTAGGACCTCAAGTGTGGCTCTTTGAATTCATATTCTGTGAAGTTTGGATTCAAAGGGCCACATTTGAGGACCTAGAGGACCACATGTGGGTTCCAGGCCATAGGTTCTCCATTCCTGTACTAGCAGTTGGTGCTGGGTAGGTGTTATTGTGCTGGTGAAGAGAAAGCTCTTTCTGCCCCCTAGGGTATGACTTTCTCTGTAGTCAATTTCCTTAGCTTTGACCTTGTGGGAAATGGTTTTCCTTTTAAACCAGCCAGGTAATGCAATATCCACTATCTAACACTCATAACCTTGGTCCTGACAAAGGCTGTTATTCTCATTGCCTAGGATTCATCTTGTCTTTTTCACTGCTCTGAGAAATTATAAAATGTGTCTCAATTATCAGGAAGTTTCTCTTTTGTTCAGCTGTTTTTGTTCATGCCAGGAAGGATCCCAGCAATTATAAAATCTCTCTGTCTCTGTCTCTCTCTGTCTCTGTCTTCTCTGTCTCTGTCTGTCTCTTTTCTGTCTCTCTCTTCCCCTCCCTTTTCTCTCTCCCCCATGTACTTTACCACCTAGGGTCCCTCCTAGTGCCATCCTTTCCACAAGGGACACACACACACACACACACACACACACACACACACACACAGAGATCAGCAATGTGATTATTATTTATTTTAGAGTAAATGGTTTCTTTTTCAAAAATATAGAAACAGAAAAGTAAAAGCAATTAAAGATTTGGGCATACAGGTTAATTGATCTCCCAAGAAAATGAGAGAATGAGAAATGGGAACGAAACAAAGGATGGGAAATTGAAAAGTCCCCAGTTTTCTGTTCAGTAGCATGGAAATGGTGCCAGCCTCTCCACCTCCTATTCACATATCACCCCAATATACAGTCTATCTTTTTGTCTCAGTTTTTGCTTCCCTGGCAATTTGTCCCAGGGCTGGTGGTGGCAACAACAGTGGCTGAGAACAGCGGCCCCCTGTTCTCTCAGCCTTCCTCCATGCTCATGCTGTTTGCCTCCAGTTCCACTCTCCTTCCCTCTCTCTTACGAATGGGGAAGGGCTAGGTCATCAGTCACAAAGTTAGTTTAAAGGCTCCCCAGAGGGTAGAGTAGAGGACCTACCCTCCCTATTCATTTTTTTTTTGCTTTTTGCTTTTTTTTTTTTTTTTGGAGGGCAATTGGGGTTAAGTGACTTGCCCAAGGTCACATGGCTAGTGTGTGTGTGTGTGTGTGTGTGTGTGTGTGTGTGTGTGTGTGTGTGTGTGTGTGTGTGTGAAGTGTCTGAGGATCAAATTTGAACTCAGGTCCTCCTGACTCCAGGGCTGGTGCTCTATTGACTGCGCCACCTAGCTGCCCCCCTCCCTATTACTTCAGAGGGCAATCTTCCTAGTTTCCAGGCTCACAATTTAGGAGTCATCCTGGATTCCTCATTATTTCCTATCTCTCCATATTGCCAAGGCCTATTAATTTCACCTTCTCAGCACCTCTTGAATATGCCCCCTTCTCTCCTCTGATGCTGCCACCACTCTGGTGTGGACCTTATCACCTTAGGTCGTGATTATTGCAATGGCCTGCTGGTGGGTTGGCCTGCCCCTAGTCTCTCTGTGCTCTAATCCAGTCTCCATTCAGCCACTTAAGTGATTTTCCTAAAGTGCAGGTCTGATCGTGTCACCTCCACACTGTAGCCCCTCCCCCCATTTAAGAAAATTCAGTAGCTTCCTAATGCCTCCAGGAACAAATACAAAATTCTCTATTGGAAATTCAAAGGCTTTTATAACCTAGCCTCCTACTTTTCCAGTCTTCTTACACCTCACTCCCTCAGTAGGTACTCTTTGATCCAGCAACATTAGCCTTTTGGTTGTTTCACAAACAAGACGCTGCATCTCTTGGTTCTGGGTAACTTTTGGTGTTCAGGGCTCAGTTCCTAAGACCATTAGAAATATGTATTTTCCCATGGTCTTAGGCGACCCCTGTGACCCCTGTGAAAGGGTCGTTTGACCCCCAAACCCACAGGTTGAGAACCACTGCTCTAGGGCTTCAGGATAGTTAAAAAAGCTCCAGGGTCTGGACAGTTTGGTGTCTGTCTAATATGGACCCACCCAGGTCTCTTTACTCCAATTGCCTCAGGACATAGAATGAAAACCTCTACCCCAAATTATTTGGTCTACTCTTCCCTCTTGGTTCTGGGTAACTAAAAAGCTGGGGACTTTTCCCATGCCTGGAATGCTCTCCCTCCTCTGCTCTGCCTACTGACCTCCTTGGATTCCTTCATGTCACAGCTAAAATCCCACCTACTACAGGAATCCTTCCCTAACCTCTTTTAATTCGGATGCCTTCCTTCTGTTTCCTCTGTTCCCTCTATTTCCCATTTTTCCTGCAGATAGCTTGCTTTGTATACATCTGCTTGCATGCTGTCTCCCCCATTAGATTGGAAGCTCTTTGAGGGCAGGAACTGTCTTTCATCTCTCTTTGAATCCCCAGTGCTTAGCACAGTGCCTGGCACACAGTGGGCAGTTAATAAATGTTTATTGCTTGCTTGATTGAGTTTCTTCTTGTGCCAAGTCAGCCACTGCTGTGAACAGAACACGTGGTCTAGAAATACCTCTGTGCATGCACACTAATCCCAGCTTCCTATGAAAGTGTAATGTGAAGTGGCACTAATCCCATCTCCTCATGATTACCAATATTAATTACCAAATTTTTGCCTTTATATGGAAATTGTTTACTCTCATCTATAAGCAGCTTGAAATCCAAGCTGGCAGCACTCTACTTGCTGCCCTGCTGTATTAATAGATTACTTGATCTTTCTTGCCTGAGTTTGCCTTTTGACCCGGGCAAGACCCAAACCAAGATTTATTTTAACACTGCCTACCAGCGATCACTGGCTTCCAACATCTTGTTGCAAATATTAGAATTAGATGGGTTCTTAAGGTCACCTAGTCCAAGGTTGTTGGTGATCCAAGACTAGGACTAAAGGTTTGTTGAAGAATTAGATCAGCCCAGCCAGTCCTGACAGAAACAAGCTCTTTTTATTTATTATATTTATTCTTCAAGGGAAGGGAAGGTTGTGTAGCTGACCTGGAGACATCCAAGGGAGAGGGAGGCAGGGATAACGAGAAGGAAGCTCGGACAGCCCACTGACTGGGCTGGAACTGACACCTCTAATGCAGAGTTGGGAAGGGCAGGGGAAGAGTTATGGCCAGAAGTCTCTGACACATGGTAACAGTCTCCAAGCCATGGTAGCAAGCGTACAGGGTGATCATGGGAGATGTTGCTCTCTGGACTTAGAAATGCCTGTTGGCTGACTAACCTGGTGTTATGCTGTTGTTGCTGATCCTTCATTTTCAAAGAGGACCAACAACATCACAGGTGATACTATCAGCCTCACTCTCTTCCTGAGTTATCCAGTCCTGTGGCAAGACAGATGTCAATGTGACTGGCAATGACGTGGGATGCAGCGGATGACTTTGTCATCTTCAATGCCTAAACTTTAGGCACTCCACAGAACCTGCTTCAGCCACCTTCATGGCCCTTGGAACAAATTGTTCTCATATACCCATTCTACTGGAGGAAGTCTTCACAAACTTGCGGTAGACATCTCCTTAACTCACCAAAGGGTTTGAGGTCTGTCAGTTACCCTCAATCTGTTTTACGGAGTGTGGTCGCTGTACATGCTACAGCTTTTTGGAGCCATAGGTGAGAGCTAAGGGGAAATAGACCCCAAAGGTGGATGAGCAGTCCTGAAAAGGGCTCAGCAAGTCCTCCCACCAGGGGTGCTAGTGCTCCCTGAACACCCCATACATGAAGCTCCAGCTGGATTTCTTGAGTCCATCCTCCCTCTAGGGCAGTGGTTCTCAACCTTCCTAATGGCACGACCCTTTAATACTTGTATGTGGGCATATCTGCATGTGGTCTGACCTGCCTGGAGATGGATAGAGGAGCAGTGTCTCAGTTCCTAAGACCATCAGAAATATGTGTTTTCCCATGGTCTTAGGCGACCCCTGTGACCCCTGTGAAAGGGTCGTTTGACCCCCAAACCCACAGATTGAGAACCACTGCTCTAGGGCTTCAGGATAATTAAAAAAGCTCCAGGGTCTGGACAGTTTGGTGTCTGTCTAATACGGACCCACCCAGGTCTCTTTACTCCATTTGCCTCAGGACATAGAATGAAAACCTCTACCCCAAATTATTTGGTCTACTCTTCCCTCATCTCTCACCCCTTATATAACACTGTACTTTAACCTTTGACACACCTCCTCTTCTCTATCCCCCAGTGAAGCTGCAGACCTTTATCTCAACCTGCTGTGGCCAAGCTGTCACTGCCTTCCCAGTGTCTTCATTTCATGGCTACAGTTGCCATCTGCAATGATCTTTGAGTCCAGGGATATAAAATCTGACACTGATTTATACAATAACGATAACATCACAAAGACAATTTTGAAAGACTTACCTCTGATAAGTGGTTCTACAATACTGATTTTTTGTGAGAAAAATTTTCCTATTCTTCCACTTGAGTGTATGTATGTATATGTATGTATGTATATATAGGTAAATGTGTATGTGTATGTACATTATATATGTATTTGTATGTGTGTGTGTGCATTTTTCCCTCTTTGAACCAATTCTGATCAAAGTGAGGTTCAAACATTGCCCTCCCCCCATTTCCCCCTACACTGTAAAAGTCCTTTCTTGCATGCCTCTTTTATATGAGAAAACTTTTCCCATTCTGCCTTTCCTTTCCCCTTTCTCTCATCCCTCTTTTTCACTCCATTTTTAAAAATACCATTACAACATTATTGACTCACACCCATGCCCTCTGACTATGTAAACTCCTTTTGATTGTCCTAAAATAATGATAAAGATCTTTGGAGTTACCTGTATCATTTTCCCATATAGGAATGTAAACAATTTAACTTTACTAAATTCCTTGTGATTACTCCTTCATGTTTACCTTTTTATGTTTCTCTTCAGTCTTCTGTTTGAATCTCAAATTTTCTATTCAGCTCATGTCTTTTCATCAGGAATGTTTGGAAGTTCTTTATTTCATTAAATATCCATTTTATTTACTGAAGGATTAAACTTAGTTTTGTGGGTACGTTTTTCTTGGTTGTAATTCTAGTTCCTTTGCCTTCTAGAATATTATATTTAAAGCCCTCTGCTCCTTTAAGCGGCTAAATTTTATGTGATCATGATGTTGGTTCCATGACATTTTAATCGTTTCTTTCTGGCTGGTTGCTATATTTTCACCTTGACTTGGAAACTCTGGAATTTGGCTATAATATTCTTAAGAGTTTTCGTTTTGGGATCTCTTTCAAGAGATAATTAGTGGATACTTTCAATTTCTATTTTATCCTCTGGGTCTAAGATAAAACAAAGCAGTTTTCCTTGATAATTTTTGAAATATGATGTCTAGGCTTGTTTTTTCATGGTGTTCAGGTAGTACAATAATTTTTAAGTTATTTCACCTTGATCTGTTTTCCAGGTCTGTTGTTTTTTGAATGAGATCCTTCACATTTTCTTCTATTTTTTCATTCTTTTGAGTTTGTTTTATTGTTTCTTGATGTCTCATGGAGTCATTAGCTTCTACTAACCTGATTCTAATTTTTAAGGAATTATTTTCTTCAATGAGATTTTGTGCCTCTTTTTCTATTTGGCCAATTCTGCTTTTTAAGGAGTTCTCTTCAGTGGATTTTTGTGGATCTTTTACCATTAGGCCAATTTTGTCTTTTAAGGTGTTATTTTCTTCAGTGTTCAGGCTTTTTTTTTTTATGGAGGAGATGAGGCAGTAAGCATTAAGTGACTTGACCAAGGTCACACAGTTAGTAGGTGTCAAGTATCTGAGGCTAGATTTGAAGTCAGGTCCTCCTGACTCCAGGGCTGTTCCTCTATTTACTGCACCATCGAGCTTCCCCTGTTCAGGTTTGCGTGTGTATGTGCCCATTTATCAAGCTGTTAATTCTTTGTTCATAATTTTCTTACATCACTCTCATTTCTTTCCCCAATTTTTTCCTTTACCATTTTTATCTCTTTAATTTTTCTAAGAATTCTTGCTGGGTTTGGGCCCAACTGGAATTTTTCTTTGAGGCTTTGCTTATACCAGTTTTCACATAGCTGTCTTCTTCTGAGTTTCTGTTTTAGTCTTCCTTGGCATCAAGTTCTTTTTTTGTTGTTTGCTCATTTTCCCAGACTATTTCTTGACTTTGAACTTTATGTTAAAGTTGAGCTCTGCTCGCTTGGGAGTGGGGAGGCACTTTAAGCATTTTTGTACTGCTATTTTTTTTTTTTTGCTTTTTGGTAGGGGGGAGGCAGGGCAATTGGGGTTAAATGACTTGCCCAAGGTCACATAGCTAATGTTAAGTGTCTGAGGCCAGATTTGAACTCAGGTCCTCCTGACTCCAGGGCCAGTGCTTTATTCATGGGCTACCTAGCCATCCCTGCACTCCTATTTTTAAAATTAGTTCTGGGGGTTTGCAAGTTTTTGGTGCTTTCAAGGTGGTGCGATCTAGGGAGAGGTATCTAGACAGTGGTCACTGCTCTCCTGGTTTGTATTCTAATCTTTACACAGGAAGGACTCCTGTTCCTCTGTAGTTACAAGCACTAGTGCTCCTCTCAACCCTGGAACTCTGAGGATCTCTGATCCCTTGTGACCAACCACAAGTGCTCCTCTTCACCCTGGAACTGTGACCCAGGAATTTGCCAATCAGCACCAGCTGTACCCAGTGCCAGCAAAGTATTCCCTGTAATTGCTTTCTGATCAGTTGTCTGAACCCTTTACCATGCCTAGGTGCCCACTCCTGAAGCTGCTGCTGCTGTTGCTGCCACCTCTAAGGCCGTGTGTGTGTGTGTGTGTGTGTGTGTGTGTGTGTGTGTATGGGGAGTGTATGCTCTGGACAGGCCTCTATCCTGATGTCACAGACCTCTCCTGTTGACCTCCTAAGTTTTCTCAGGTCATACAAATACCTCACCTTAACTTTTTATTGATTCTGCTGCTCCAAAATTTGATTTGAGGCATTATTTTTAAGTTGTTTAGAGGCGAATGTCAGGAGAGTTCAGCTGGGTTGTTGTCTCCAATTCTCAATTTTAGCTTTACCATTCTGAAAATTCTTAATACTATTTCCCTTTCCCATCACCCCCAGGTTCCCCTTGCTTGTGTATTCATAGTGTCTGAACCCTATAGAGATCTGGGAATATACTAAAAATTACTAAATCAGGCAAAAATCCCTCACCTCTGCTATAAGACTCTTGTCCTTCCCTAATGAACTTCTTGTCTTCAGACTAATTGGTCTCATCCAGAGGATTTAGATAGTTTACTTTAAAAAAAGTTGTTATTGATATCCTTTTTAAAAAAATATCACCACAGTTTCCCCCAGTATTTATCCCTTTCCTGCCCTTCTCCCAGAGAACTACTCCATATAACAAATAATATTTTTAAACATTAAAAAAGAAGGAAAAAAAATCAGCATAACTTCTTGGTAGATCATAAAGATCTGAAAACATGTGTGAACTGATTTAATCACTCTGGAGAGCAATTTGGAACTATGCCCAAAGAGCTATAAAATCTTGCATACCCTTTGACCCAGAAATACCACTACTAGATCTGTAGCGCAAAGAGATCAAAGACAATGGAAAAGGACCCATCCATACAACAATGTTTATAGCAGCTCTTTTTGTGGTGGCTAAGAACTGGAAATTAAGAGGGTGCTCATCATTTAGGGAATGGCTGAACAGGTTGTTCTATATGACTGTAATGGAATATTGTGCTATCAGAAATGATGAACAGGATGATTTCAGAAAAACCTGGAAAGACTTAAATGAACTGATACAGAGTGAAGTAAGCAGAACCAGGAGAACATTGTACACAATAATAGCAATATTGTATAATCAACAGTTGTGAATGACTTAGCTATTCTAAGCAACATGATGATCCCAGACAATCTCAAAGGATTCATGATGAAAAATGCTACCCTCTTCCAGAGGAAAAAAAATTGATGATATCTCAATATGGACTGAAGCATACTTTCCTTCCTTCTTTCCTTTTTTCTCTTTTTCTTTTTTACCCCGCTCCCTAAAATGATTAATATGTAAATGTTTTACTTGGTTGCACATGTATAACCTACATTAGATTGCTTACCATTTCAGGGAGGGGCAGAGGGGAAGGAGGGAAAAACAAATTTTGGAATTCAAAACTTTAAAAAAAATGAATGTAAAAATTGTTTTTACATGTAATCAGGGGAAAATAAATTTTTTTAAATCTGAAAACTTGTACAATACTTCTGAACCTCTCAGATCTGAAAAAGAGTGGGGTGGGAGTGGTTGTTCATATCTCTTTTGAATCATACTTTTTCTTTATAATTTTGCAACATTTTGGTGGTTGTTCTTTCTGTTTCCATTGTTGTAGTCGCTGTGTTTGCTTTTTCCTTGGCTTTGCTTACTTCACTCTTACTTCACTGCATCAGTTTATGTAGATAGTTCCAGGTTTCTTTGCAGACATCACATGTGTCATTTTTTACTGTATAGTATTGAATTGTCACATACTAACCGTGTCACCTTGGACTACTCACTTAACTTTCTTGTATCTGATCAAGAAGGCTTTAAACAAAAAGAGGGATGGGGAAGAGAAATCTGCTCACATGTATTTGCCAATCTTGATAGCCTAAGCAGGTGCAGGTAAAAATAAATAATAATAATCAGCTTTCATAGGATGTTTTAGGTTTTCCCTACCTTGCTGGCCCCAGGTACAGTTCCCAGGCTTGTCTGTAGGTGGCAGCAACGCTCTAAGATGACTTTTCATTCACAAAGTCTGGGGCACCACCCACCACACAAAGTCGGGATAAACTGGGGGCCGTGCCATGCAGGACATTAAATTTTCTCTTCCCTTTTGCAGACACTAAATCAGTGTGTTTAGGTTTGAGAGGACTGTAATCTCATAGTCGTGGAATATTAAAGCTCTAAAGAACCTTAAAGGTCACCTATTGCAACTTCGTAATTTTACAGATGAGGAAACTGAGGCCCAGAGACATGAAGTGATTTAACTGCAAACCATAAATTCACGGCAAAAGAATCGAGGTCTCCTACCTCCTAGCCAGGACTCTTTCTTTAGAAGAAACTGGGGGCTGCTATGGACATGGTGTTAGGAAGACATGAGTTCAAATTTTGCCTCAGACATATTTACTAGCTATGTGACCCTGGGCAAGCCTCTTAGCTTATCTCAGTCTCAGTTACCTCATCCATAAAATGGGGGATAATATTAGCATGTAATTCACAAGGTTGTTGTGAGGATCAAATGAGGTAAGCTTTAAATGGTTTTGGTCACTCCTTTCTTAAAGGGTATACACACACACACACACACACACACACACACACACACAAGTTAGCTATTATTCTACCCCGTCCTGCCTACACAGCTCTGTGAGGGCAGCTGCTTCTACCTCTCTGGCTTTGCCTGAAATTCTTTATTCTCTTTTCCTCTAACTCACTAAACACTAGTTGACCCCTATGTGCTGCACCTACAGAATTAGCAACCTACAGAAAAAGGACTCCTGCCTCCAGGGATTTCACTGCCCAACTGGAGAGCCAGAAGCACTTCATAGGAACAATGAAATGCTAATTTCTGTGATCCAGGCCCCAGGAAGAGCAAAGTCTTTTTGGAGGGGGAAGGAGGCTGAGAAGGCTCTTCCAGGAAGAGATGAGACTTTGTCTAGGGGCTTGAAGCCAGATTTAGTTGGTCAGAGGGGCACAGAGGAAAGGCTCTCCAGATGGGAACTGCCCAGAGGAGGGGAGCTAGGAGGAGAAGGGACCCGGAGACCATTCAAGAAACAGGGGTTGTTCACTTTTTAAAAGATGTTTTATTGATAGTTTAAGCAAACAAACAAAAGCCATCACTTCCCTTTCTCAATACTTCTAACCAAACCATCTTTTATGAGAATGAAAAACAGGTAAAAGAAACTGATGCCTTGTCTGCCACTGACAGGACAAAGCACAATCTCTTCTGAGAAGACCATAGTCTTTAATCAGAGAACTGGGAGTGTCTAACTTTCTGACAAGAAGACAAAGAAAAGCAGGATGGAAAATGCTGTCCACATTCAGAGAAGGAACCGATTTTTTTCATGTTTTTTTTCCTTTTGATCTGTTTCTTCTTTCACAACATGACTAATATGGAAATATATTTTATGTGATTGCACAAATATAACCTATAATAACTTTATAATAATCAAATTGCTTACCATTTTAGGAAGGTAGAAGGGGAGGAGAAGAGGAGGGAGAAAAATTTGGAATTCAAAATTTAAGAAAAGAATGTTAAAAAATGTCTTTACATATAATTGGAAAAAATAAAACATTATTTAAAATAAATAAAAGAAAAAAGAGATAAGCATGAAGGCTCTGCTTGAGAATTTTGAAGGGCTATCCTGTGGAAAGAATAGATTTGTCTGGGGAGCAACTAGGTGGCACAGTGAATAGAGTACCAGCTCTGAAGTCAGGAGGACCTGAGTTCAAATTTTACGTCATACACTTGGCACTTAACTAGGTGTGTGACTTTGGACAAGTCACTTAACCTCAATTGCATTGGCTTCCCTTCTCCAAAGAAAAGAGAATAGATTTGTCTTATTTGGGCTTAGAGACCAGATTTAGAAGGCAGATTTCAATATGAAGAAGGTGATAGGTAATAGACTTGTGATATTTATATTCTTCAAATTCCTTGTGAGGAAACATGCCCTTTTACTAATGCCCGCCAACACCTTTTCTGTAACTCGAGTCTTTGTTGCCTAGAGCATGAAGGGTTGGCGTGGGCAATCATGAGTTGTGTTTGTCCCTACCTCTCCCTTCAAACAACAAGCGATTCCTGAGTTTATGAAACGGAAACAACTTATTCAAATTGGTGGATATATTCTATCTCTATGGAATGATCTGTTTGCTCTTAGTTACTGTAAACTCTTTGAGTGGATTGCGTGGGTTTTGGGGTGGAAGGAAGTTGGAAGTAAAAAGAGAGGTACAACATGTTACCAACTAACAGCTAATGGGACTGGAGACTCAGTCTTCCTTTAATAATGCCCCAGATCAGAGTCAAGAGGAGCCTGTAGAGAGCCAGGATACTGGTTGAACTGGGGAGGCTTCAGTTAGCCCCTGACTCCAATAACATTAGCTGACACTGTTGTGAACAAGAGAAGTTAGGAAACAGAACTAGGACATTTTGGGTTAACTCTGCCGTCCTGCTCTTCCGATCTGGGAACCAGCTGTGGGCAAGGAGTATACTTTTTCACCCTTCAGAATGTCAAGGTTTCTAGACCTCAGAGAACTCTTTGCTCATTGCTTTACACCTCCTTCCCTGGCTTCTATTTGTTTTTATCTTCCTGCGAACTGCTCCCCCCCCTTTTTTCCCTTAACCAGAGGACATGTCAATATGTTTTTGTTAGAGATTGATTATCTGAATCTTCACGCCCAGAGTGATTCGTTGCATCAGACACTGAATCCCAGCTTGACAGGGCTGCTTAGTATTTGGTGTGAGCTAGTTCCATTGGAGAGGCTTTGAAACCAGGAAGATGAACTCCAATTCTTGCCTCTGTCAGGTACTAGCTGCGTGACCCTGGACAAATTACTTAACTTCTCAGTGCTATTGGCAGTTGTCCAAGATTAGTTGCAGAGAGGGGACAGACCTGCTCTGGCAGAGGGTGTTTTCTAACTGGAGGAGTTCCATATACCAATGAAACCACAGGCCTTGTTCCCATGGTGGTTCTATTCACATCTTGTTCTTGCTCACTAGGAGGCCATGTGCTACTGTGGGAAAAGCCTGGATTTGTAATCAAAAGGCACAGGCTTGGATGCAAGTTCTGCTCATTCCCAGCCATGTGACCTTGGACAAATTGCTTCTCAGGGCTTCAGTTTCCTCACCTATAAACTGAAGGAGCGGAATGAGGCTAATGGTTCTCAGAGAGTGTGCCACACAGAATAGGAATGTGTTCAGCTAGGTTCTCTCAGAATTGTAAGGAACTTACATTTACAATAGAGTGCATTTTCCTGACTCTAGGGTGCTATGATTCTTCATAGAATAAAATGCTCCACCGAGTTAAAAACAACAACACTGGATTAGATACCCAATCCCCAAGGTTCCTTCCAGTTCTAAACCTATGATTCTTACATCATCTTTGCTAGTTTGGAGGTAGAACAGATAGAGTGCTGGGCTTGGAGTTAGAAAGAACTGAGTTTGAATCCTACCTCTGACTTTACTGTGTGCTTCTAGGCATGCTGCCTAACCTAGTTTCATCATCTCTAAGATGGGGATGATAATTGCACATCTCTCTCAGGGTTGTTGCAAAGGCTAACATATTTAAGGCCCTTTGGGAACCTTAAAGTGCTATAGAAATGAGGGCTAGTGTTATTGCATTTGTGCCGCTTTCTCCACATATGTGGCGGTTATCTGTGAGAGAGCGTCCCTCAGATTGTGTGGAGGAGGATGTTTTGTAGCTCCTTTCACAATGCCATTTAGTAAGGTTTTGTTTTTGTCTTTTACTAAGAGTTAAATGAGTTAACCAATATGTGGTTAGTGGGAAATACACTAGTGGAGGAGCGAGTTTCTGGAGCAGACGACAGCAGCGCACACTTGGCCTGAGGTAGTGGCTATCCCGTGGTGCAGGTTTAAGTTGGGGAAATGCCCGTCAGGGAGCACTACATATCCAAAGGCAGTGGTTCTCAACCTGTGGGTTATGTTCAGTTTGTAACAATGAAAATACATCCTGCATATCAGATATTTACATTACAATTCATAACAGTAGCAAAATTATAGTTATGAAGTAGCAATGAAAATAATTTTATGGTTGGGGGTCACCACAACATGAGAAACTGTATTAAAAGGTCGTGGCATTAGGAAGGTTGAGAACCACTGTCCAAAGGTGAAGCCCCCATTAAATGGTGAGCTCCTTGAAATCAGGAACTGACTTTTGCCTTTCTTCATAACCCAGCATTTAGTATAGGCCCTGGCACTTTGTAGGTTCTTAATAAATGCTTGTGGACTTGAAACCCAAAATGCAGGGGAGGCCAATTCATGAGAGGAGAACCCCTGAGTGCTGACATCATTTCCTAGCCTCTAGAGACTCCACATTTCAGTCAGCTTCCAAAAACAATATTGTACCCCTAGACACCCCTGTCATTCTCCTCTCTCACATCCCCCTATACCCTCACTACTCACTTCACCAGCACCTTGGCACAGGGGTGGGTAAAAGAAGCCTGCAACTGACAGTCACAATGAAGGAACACTGACTGATCACATTGCTCTGATCAGCTCGTATGGGTGGGGCAGATGGTCCTTTTGGACTAGTGAAGAAAGCATCATGTCAGGAAATGAGATTTAGCCACAGGCATGTTATAGTGTGAACCCAAGAACACAATCAGCCAATAAGTGTTAAGTACCTACTATGTGCCAGGCACTGTTAATATTTTTTTTTTTAGAGGAAGGAACAGGAAGTTTTATTATCTTCCCCCACAGGAAGAGGGAGGTCCTCTCCATGGTGGGGATCAAGGAGAGGAGGCTTGTTACAAAAGACAGAACAAGAATTTATACCTTAATACAGTCAAGCCTCCTCCCCCTGGCTGTCTCTTTATCTCATTGGCTAGGAGGCGGGCTCTCAGTCTTGGCTCAAAATCTAACCCAGTGGGGGATAACAAAGGAGCCCGCCACTATCTCCTATTGGCAGGGAGGTGGGACAGGAAGCCAAGGTATCATCCATGGCCTCGTTAATAATTTTTGTCATAAAGACAAACATGGAATAGTCCCTGCGCTCAAGGAACTTACATTAGATCAGGGAAGCAAATAGGTACATGTACAAGTACATATGAATAAACAATAGATACAAAGCAGCTTGGGAGGATAATGGGCAGCAGAAGTTGGAGAGGTATGGGTCACGTAGGAGGTAGTACTTGGATAATTAGTATTTCAAAAATCTAGGAAATGAGGATAATTTAGTTTCAGCTTTGTGCATAGGTTTGTTGCAAACGTCAAATCAATTTGGTAATGTATGTAAAAGTTATTTCTAAATGATAAAGTACTGTAATACACAAGCATTATTATTATCATCTAGAACCCCATCACCAAAACATACATTATCTCTATTCCCTGGATCAGAGGTACCAAATACCTGGCCAGCAGCTGCACACAGCAATCCCACTCCCTAGTATCCCTTGACAAGATAAAAATGTAATTGGGAAATACTTAACTAAATAAAAATATAAAAAAACATAGATAATAGCAATATGTGGTTTTCCAAGTCAGTATGTGTCCCGTAAGTTTAGTGCTTGTTTCTATTTAAGTTTGACAACATTGTACTAGACTATTTCCCACTCCTATCTCTATCCCCAACCCCTCCTACTCCCTTTCCTAGCATCTTTTCTTTCCCAAACATACCATTTCTATCCCTCAGCTCCATCTTGATCCTTGTGAAATATACATCACACCTATCTGTAGACTTTCTAATTGCTTTCTTTCTTTTAATTTTAAAAAAAAGTTTGTTGAATTTTTTTTTTAACATTATGGTCATTTTCAGGTATATTCTTCCTAATAGAGTTTTAATTTGAAACAAAGAAAAAGTTAAGGAAAACTGACAGTGACTATTGTGTCAATGTATGTAGTAGTACCTCACCCATAATCTGCCACCTCATGTTTCCTCATCTTTTTTTCAAGGACCAGGAATGGCCATTAAAACTCCAGTGTCCAGCTTCATTTTAGTCTTCCTTTAATTTAAATTGTTATAGTCCTTGTATTTATAAATTCCAGTGTTTTTCTGAATTTCTCATATTCACAATTTCTTAAAGCACAATGATATTTCGCTATAATTTGTTTAATCATTCACTTAAATAAATACCCATTAACCCTCTCCCCCTCCCCCAGTCATCCGCTGTCTTCTCTAGTTCCAACATCCATTTTCATCCATGGGGCTATTTCTTTTCATTCTCTATTTTAAGAATCACCAGTCTTTCACTCCATTTCTATCCCAGAAACCTCAGTTCTAGTACTCCCTTCCCCATCTTTATCTACTGGGCCTATCTCTGTTTTGCAGCTCTATTCCCTAGACCAAATTCCCATCCATTTTTATCTCCTCTGTCAAATTCTTCTTTCATTCTATTTAGACTTTGGGCTTCTCTCTCTCTCCATGCTCAAACTTTTAGGACCTAACTTTGCCCCAGGACCCTATAATCTCTGCCAACCTTCTATTCCTATAAACTTACTTTCCTTTTATAATTTCCATCCCTGGGTCTTCTCCTCTTCCAAGTACCTGGGACCATTTTTATGTCTCCTCCTAGAACTCCCATCAAACTCTGGCTGTAACCTATTTGGATTTTTTATCTTGGACTCCTGAGTTGGACTTCCACATTCAGTCATCTTTTGAAGAAAGCTGGAGATTCTTTGAGGCAGAGGTAAGGTGTGAGAAAATTTCGGACATGGGGGACCACCCATTAAAAGGTTATGGAAACTGAAAACGAAGAGTGCATGAAGATGTAATCAGAAATGAGTAGGAGAGTACTCAGGAGTTAAGATTATGGAGACATTTAAATGCCAGACCACGGGTTTTGTATTTTTTTCTTAGAGGCAACTGGGAGCTACTGAAGATTTTTGAGCGGGGGTCAGATCTTTGTTTTAGGAATATCAGTTTGGCGGCTATGTGGATGATGGATTGGAGAGGGGAGAGATTACAAGGAGCCCAATTAGGACACTAATGGAATAGTCCAAGTGAGATAGAATAAATGTGAACTTGGGTAAAGGTTATGTGAATGAAGAGAAGGGAATGGATATCAGAGATACTGTTGAAGTAGAATAAGATATGAAACATGTTGATATAGAATCCACAAACCTGGCAATTGACTTATTATGAGGGAATAGGGGAGAGGGAAGAGTAAAGGATGACTCCAAAGTTATTTGAAACTTTGCTGTCTAAAAGAATGGTGGTATCCTCAAGGGAAACAAGATGGGAGGGATGGTTTTGGAGAAAAATAGAGATTCTATTTTGGGAATGTTGAGTTTGAGAACTATGAGGCATCCACATGGAGATGTCCAATAGGCAGTCAAGTCATAGCAGTGCCTTACTCAACTTAGTAAGGATTTATTGAGTACCTACTGTTTTCAAGACCTTGTGCTCAATGCTGAATTTCCTAAGCTTAAGCTGTTGTCTTGGTATCTTATTACCAAGAATGGTCTGAAGGACCAAAAAAAGAAAAAAATCCTATTGATATTATATAAAACTAAGTACCATCACATTCATGTTTATAATTATTCAATGAAGAAGGAGAAAGGGTAACGTTATTGAACACCTTATTCAAAACAATACTCTTTAATACATTCAACCATAACAAGATGATTAATGTAGGAATGTAGTATAATAAGTAGCTTAGATAAAAAAAATACACCAATCTAAATTCATAGGAAAACAATTGTGGCACTTGGCAAAATAAGGAAAAGGTAACACAAGCAGTTTTGTGATCAGTTGTTGCTTCCCTGTAAAGACAATCTATTTTAGGCAAGTGTTCTTTATAAACAAATGTAGTAAAAATCACCTGTAACACAAAGGTCTAATAGATGACCAAATTGCCCTAATGCAATTTCAGGACATAGGCTCTGGGTTATTAAGGATACAGAAGACAGAATACTTGAAGCCACCATTCTTTTGAATAGCTGGAAGGGGCAGTAGGATGTTAGAACACAGAATGTCAAGGTTGGGAGGTATCCAACTTCTCATGGACTTGAGCCCACATCTCCTGACTAAACCCAATGTTCCTTCTGCAATAGCTTAGGAGGGAGACTGTAAAAATGTGCCCCTGCTGGGGGAGATATTGATACATTTTGTAGTTTCCAAGTGTACCTAGTGCTTCTATTTCCCTCTTGAATAAAAAACGTGAATCTTACCACTCTTTCTGTTGGCATTTTAATGGTTCTGAATCTTTTTGTGAATGCACGAAACACCAGCTGAGGAACTCACCTAGCTCTCCTGTGCAGCAGAGAAAGAATACCTTACAATAGTGTAAAGATTTTCAGTAAAGAAGGACAGGACCTGGCTGTGCATCTATCTTACAGAGTAACCTTGGGTGAGTCCTTTCCCTTTAGTGTCCTCTTAGTTATTAATACTTTCTATCCCAGCTGCTGCTACAATCTGGTAACATCATATGTAGTAAGTTAAGGGTACTGACCTTGCATTACATACCCTCTGATAGTTTTTGTTTGTTAGTTTTGCTGAACTGTCCTTTCCTCTTCTCTCTTTTCTGTTTTGTTACAACAGATGGCTATTTAAGTAGTGACATGGGGAAGGGATTTATTCAGAAATGAAGAGGATAGCAAGGCAAAAAAAATATTTTTTTTTAAAAGAGTGCTGGTCTTAAGATTCAGAACACTTAGGCTTGAATTCCAATGCTGACATTTACTATGAATCAGAAAACCGTATTGTCTTTGAGTCTGTTTTCTCATCTGTAAAATGGGAATAATACTATCTGAACTATCTTATAGGGTGGCTGTGTAAATCTTAAAGGATTATAGAAATATGAGTTTGTTACATGTTGATAATGGCCACCTTATGGAATATTATCACTGTTTTAAGTTCCCTTAAAGTCATTCATATTTAGTCAAGTACCATAGGGCCATTATTCCCCAAACAGAAAATGTGTGAATTTTTTAAAAATCTAGCTCTTTAGGTGATGATTCTGCTCCCAAGTAACTATTCCTTGCTCCAATTGCTCTGAATATTTAAGAAAGGTCAGTTCTAATCTTTTTCTTCTTGCATTTATATATACAGGGCCCAAGGGAAAGAACTTACCCAGAGACAGAATTCAAAGTCTAAGTTATGATTCAAGAGAGTATAAAGTCTGATGAGTCAAGTCAGCATTCATGGAGATAACTAAATCCCAAGAACCAGGCAAGAAAAGAGATCTGTGGCAGACATCTAGAATGTTTGGAGCAGATAAGCAAATGTTGATTAGAGAGCTATTGGGTCTCAAGCCACTTTTCCCCACCTAGTCTTCCTGGAGAGGCAGCCTCTTGTCCACGTTCCCTCTTTGCTCAGTCATTGGTCTGACCGTGGGCCCAGACACATATACTAGTTTCAGGCATCAGTGTTATGTTTGGTTAATGTACCAACTCAAAAAGCAACTGTGTGTAAGTACTGAATCCTATAGAAAAAATGGTTAGGGGAAAGGGAATGTTAAGAATGAATGATTTTCATTTTAGAAAATAGAAAACTCCAGAACAGGTAGCAAATGGATTACATTAAGGCATTGATATTGTGCAACACATAAAAGCAGAGGTAGATGCACAAAAGATCTATTTTCCTGCTTTGCTGACAAGTGCTTGAGATGCAGTTTTCTGTAGGCATTCATCAGGGAGGCCACTGCTAGTTAGAACTGAATGAGAGCATCTTCTGTCATGCAAGAACCCGTGGTTATGGAGATGATTGATGCTGATAATTTCAGATGGGCAGCATAAGGTAATTGAACAGGCCCTAGTGCCAGAAGACCTGGTCTGAGCTGGTGCTTCTGTCAATTACTAGTTGTATGACCTTGGGCAAGGATCACTTGACCTCATGAAGGTTCATTCTATCTAGACACTAGCACTGTCTAGAATTTTGAGGAAAGTGCTTTTGTAAACTAGAAAAAACTTTGTATATATGAAGTACTATCATTTATTTCATCAAGAACTACAAGTCTTTCCATTCTGGGAGACAATAATGTATAGTTTTGCAGGTAGCACCTCAGTTCAAGTCCCAGATATGAAGCTTGCTTGCTGTGTCACAGGCAAATCACATCCCTTCTGAACTGAGGCACTCTCAAAACTGTAAAATAGGGATACATATTCAAAGCACAGAAGATGATGTTGTAGAGGAATATGATGGGTGGGGGTAGGCTACAATGTGTTAGTAGATCCTAGGTGGACATCTGGCTTCATGGCCAAACAATATTGGAACATTCAAGTGATGACACATTTCTGTGCGTGGAGGTGGTGTTTGGTAAAAGCAGAGTATTTTGTTCTGCACAGCCTCCATTTCCCATTAGGAAGGACCCCACACACTTTGGAAATCCAAACCCATAGTGGTCAATTATGGCACAGAAATGATGTCAAGCCTAAAAGACAGCTCTCTGAACATTCCTATGATGATTTATCATTTTCTGTGCTGAAATGTGCAGCTGCGCTCCCTGTCCATTGATGGGAATCGAATCATTCACAGTGGGCTTGTTAGCATGTGAATATTTTACTCAACAGCAAATGGGTTTTTTAGTATGAAGTATACATACGGTATACAAACAATTCCCAAAGGAAACACAGAAAGTTTAAAAACAACAGCTGTCCCATCTCCCTGAAAGCTCCACTCACACCTAAAAAAACCAGAACTTAAAGCTGCTGAAATATGGAAGCACATATAGTAGAAGTAGTATGGTACAGTGGCTGGGGTGCTGGGCTTGGAGTTTGGCAGGAAGACAGGCTCAAATTCCATTACTTACACTTACTACTTACTTGGATGACTTTAGGTAAGTCATTTAATCTCTAAGTGTCCCAGGCAACTTCTTAGGACTTATCCTATGATTCTACTAAATCATGTACGGGGTGGGATCTGCGTTGGTGGAAGGAACTGCCACAACAGAAGTCCACGAGGCTGGTAAAAACCACTGTCCCGTTGCATGTTCAGTACTTTATGAAAGTGGGTGGGTAGTCCTTCTATCAAAGCTGAAAAACCCTTCTATGTCTTAGTTGTGACTGAGGCTGAGTCGATGGTATTCAGGAAATGAGTTGTAATAGCTGAAAAGTTCTCCACCTGGTAGCCAGTCTTCTGGTGTTAAACAGATACCAGGTCAGATGGCAAGCCTGTGCTGCATGTCTTTCCAGCTTGGCAGAACTGCCCGACCTTTTGTTCTCCCAGCATAGCCTAGGAAGTATAGTTACCTCCACACCAGGAAGTGGCATTGAAGAAAAGCTTTAATGGAGGGTTATCATTTTTATATTGTCTTCATGACATATTGTGGCCTTTTCCCCCTTCCCGAATCTATACCGAAGTGGTGGTCAGTTCCCTGATGAGGAACCCTTCCTTGGTCTTCCAGGTGATTGGCTGGTTGGTTGGTTTCCAGATGACACACATACACACCATTGTCTCTAGCTCTCTGCTTGAGGCCTTTCTGGCTTGGTCAGACCTGTCAGAATTTCTAGAGAACTTGGGGTCATTTCTGTAACACGATAAAAAAATCAGAGGAGTCATGGGATGTAAGAGTGTTGAAAAGAACAAAGTCAGAGGCACAAAATGATGTAGAAAATAACAAAAAACAACCTCCTATAGTCATGGGCTTTAATTCTTCCTTTCCCCCCAATAATCCTGAGGTCCCTTAACATGCAACAATCCTCTGACATTTAGGAGAGAGGATGAGGAGAGGACACAGAGATAACCCTAAGGACAACAGAGTCCTACTGTGTGTGACCAGAGGCTATAAGCATATTATATCCACTTCTGGAATGAACAGATGGCATCACTTATGCTATCTATAAACAACTCCTTAATGATAAGAAGCCAGTCAGCAGGCCTGGGCTTGAATGTTGATTCTGTCTTAGAGTAAGTGGGAGTCAATTAATAAATGGTCAAAGGATATGAACAGGCAATTTTCAGAGGTAGAAATTAAAGATATCTATAAGCATATGAAGAAATGCTCTAAATCACTATTGATTCAAGAAATGCAAATCAAAACAACTTCGAGGTACCACATCTCACCAG
>CM053588.1:104457302-104469898 GCA_028646515.1 Pseudochirops corinnae
CTCCCAAATATTTTATTCATTTTGTAGTTATTTATGTAAATATGTATATATTTTTGAATTTATATATACATATATATTTTTGTTTAATCTTCACAATAATTATGTCAGGTAAGAGCTTTATAATTCCCATTTTACAGATGGGGAAACTGACAGACAGGAAACTGACCTGTCTAGGCTCACTAGCTAGTAACTTCTGAGATAGGATTCCAACTCTGGTCTTCCTCACTCTATTTAAAAAAAAATATTATTTAGTTATTTTTAGAAGTCTTTCTTTTTAAATTTTGAGTTCTAAATTCTCTTCCTCCCTTCTATCCTCTCCCTACCCACTGAGAAAGCAAGCAATGTAATAATTATACCTGTGAAATCACGTAAAACATATTTCCAAAATTAGCCACATTTTTTAAAAAAGTAAGAAAATTGTACTTCACTTTGCACTTAGTTCATCAATTCTCTCTGGATATGGTTAGCATTTTTCATCATGAGTCTTTTGGAACTGTCTTAGATTGATCAGAGTAGCCAAGTCTTTTATAGTTGATTATCATGACAACATTGCTGATACTGTGCACAATGATCTCCTGGTTCTTTTCACTTCACTTTCGATCAGTTTATATGGGTTTTGTCCTATTTTTCTGAAGCCATCCCCTTGTCATTTCTTATATCACACAACAGTACGTCATCACAATTATATGCCATAACTTATTCAGTCATTCCCAAATTGAGGAGCATCCCCTCAATTTCTAATTCTTTGCTACCACAAAAAGAACTGAAATAAGGCAGAAAAATAGGGGTAATTGTACAGTGACCAGTATCAAATGTATAATGTCTGTATTTCTCCCATAGCTGAGTGACTTGTGATCTCTGTTCCAAGTATAGGCTGATGTCCCACCCAGAGAAGAAAGTGAGGGGTCTTGAAGAATACCTCTCCAATATTCCAGGGTATTAAGAACAATGAAGAGTTCTTAAAAGGACTAACTTTAAGACTTCAAAGATTTTAAAAGGAAAAAAAAGGAATCTGGAACGGAGAGGAGACTTGACCTTTGCAAGAATGATGTCCCAAAAGGTAAGGAAAAGAACAGTTGTACAAAATTAGAAGACTGAAGGCACCCAAGGACCAAGGAGGCCACATGCGGCCTTGAGGTTGCAGGTTCCCTACCTCTGGCCTAGAATATCATACTGAATCTAATTAGGAAATATTCAATAGGGCTAAATGTAAAATCTTACGCTTTTAAAAAAAAATTAACCTCTAGGAATAGACACTGTATACTGCCTGTGCTGGACCCTGTTTAGAGTACTGTATTCATTTCTAGGCACTACAGTTTAAGAACATGGATATGTTGATGAGTGTCTAGAAAAGGGTAACCATGATGGTAAAAGATCTTGAATCCATGATTTCTTAGGAAAATCTGAAGGATTTGGGGCATGTAAAGCTTGGACAAAAGAAGACTCCTGGGGGATGGTAGCTATCAAGCATTTGGAGACCTGTCATGTGGAGATCTGTTCTGGTCAGTCTCAAAGGATATAACGAAGAGCAGTGAGCACAAGTTGCAAAGAGCCGAGTTCAGCTGGGCATCTGGACACACTTCCTAATGATTCTGGAGGCCTAAAAGTAGAGAGAGGCTTCCTTTGGAGGTGGGGAGCTCCTCTTTCTTGGAAGTCTGTAAGTAGAGGTAGGAGAACCACATGTTGTGTGTGTCAGAGTGGGGGTTTCTTTGGTATGTGGCTCCTGAGTTTCCTTCCAACTCTCCAATTCTGTGATTCAAAGTGATCTGAGGCCAGGAAGAACACTTTTGCTTCAGGGAGCAGGGAAGGTAAATGGAGGAAACGGTATGTAAACTGGGCCTTGAAGGAAAGATTAAATGGGCAGAGATATGGAGATAATTTCAGGCCTGGGGATGATCTATGAAAAGTGCACAGAGCCAGTAAAGGCAGGGTGAGATCATGGAACAGTTAAAGAGTCTGATTGTGGTGAGACTGTAGAAGTGAATTACTGTGAAGTAAGATTCAAACGGAAGATTGCAGCCAGTTTGTGGAAGGCTTCTTCTTCTAGGGTAAGGAGTTTGCATTTTATCTCACAGGTAACAGAACTACTGAACACTACAGTTGGGACGGGACCCTGGAGGCCACTTATACACTTTACAATGTCCTCAACAAGTAGTTATTTAGTCTCCATGTGAAAGTGGCTAGTAAAAGAGAACTCACCACTTCCCATTTCACTTTTGGACATCTCAAGTTGGGAGGAAGCTTTTCCTTAGCCTGCATGTAAATCTGTTTTTTTTAAAAAATCTTTCATATATTGCTATTATTTTTGCCCTTTGGCATGAAGCAGAATAAGTTATTACTTAGAACAAAGAATGACAGTGTTGAAAGGGGCCTTAGAAGACATCTAGGCCAACTTATCAATTTTGCAGATAAGGAAATTCAGCATCAAGGCCTTAGTCACACAGCTAGCAGAGGTGGGACTTGAATCTAGAACCCCTTCAGAATTCCTGACCTTGAATGGTCAGATCAGGTCATTAACGATTTGACATCAACTTGAAAGTAAATCTCTAGTGGAGTCCTTCAGAGATCCGTGCATGGCTTTGTTTAACGTTTTTAAAAAATCAGTGACCTGGATAAAGTCACAAGGGGCATGTGTATCAAATTTTTACATGACACAAAGCTGAGAGAGAGAAAACAGACTAAATGACAGCCAGAATCCAAAAAAAAAATCTTGACAGGTGAGTTGTATTGAATAAAATTTGATTCAATAAACTCAATTCAGTAGCATTTTCTGAGCCTCTACTATGTGCCAGGCACTGTGCTAAGGACCGAGGATAAAAAAAGAGGCAAAAGACAGTCCCTGCCCTCAAGGAGCTTACATTCTAATGGGGGGAGAGGGAGAATAATATGCAAACAAATATATACAAAGCAAGCTATATAAAGGATAAATGGGAAAGATCAAAGTTAGTAGTGTTATCAGCAAACGTGGGCCTCCTCCAAGTCTTTGCCCTGGGTCCTGTTCTTTTCTTTCTGTGACTTGGATTAAGGCACAGATAGTATATTTATCACATCTGCAGAGGGCACAAAGCTGGCAAAGCACAACTAAGACACGAGATGACAGATTTGAGATCTTCACAGACTAGAGCATCATTACTTCCTCCCTTAACGGTCTCATCAGTTTCCATAGCTTCAACTCAACGACTCCTAAATCCATACGTTAAATTCTAATCTCTCAAATGAATGGTAGTTCTGCTTAAGCAACTGTTGCTACCATCAAAATAGTACTGCTAGGTAATGCTGTAAAGAGAGCACTAGGTTTAGAGTCTGGAAGACCTAAGTTAAAATCCTGCTTCAGATATGAGGTGGGTGACTCTGGGTAAGTCACTTTACCTCTCTTAGCCTCCGTTTCCCCATCTTTCAAATGAGGAGGTTGGATTTGATGACCCATGAAACCCATGATTCATACCCATCGTGATTTATGATTCCCTGGTCCCTTCTTTCCACTCAGACCTTAGTTTATTACCCTCTTAGTCCAGGTCCTCCTCTCATCTAGATTATTGTAACAGTTCCTAATTGGTCTCCCTGCCAGTCCAGTCCACTCTACAACTGCTGCCAAAGTGATCTTCCTTAAGTGCAAGTCTGACCATCTTACTCCCCTACTCCATTAATTCTAGTGGCTTCCCTATTATCTCTAGGATTAGCTAGAAACCCCTCCATTTAGCTTTTAAAGCCCCTAGACAGCCTGGCCCCACCTGTCTTTCTAGTCTAATTGGACTTGGCTCCCTCCCTGATACAGCCACACTAGCTTCCTTTCTCTCCTGCACATACTACTCACGGGCCCATCTCTGCGCTGGTGCACTGGCCATTACTGCCCCCTTCCTTTCACCTCACACCTCCTCCTTTAAGACGTCATTCAAGGAGCACTTTCTGCATGAAGCCTTTCTTGATCCCCCTGAACTCTCCCTCCCAAAAGGCCTTGTATACAATGACTTTGCATGCATTTGTTCTTATTCACTTTATATTTATGAAGTACGTTGTCTTACTTGTTTTGTGTCCCCCCCCTCCAGCCCACCCCGTTGTGAAGACTGCTTCATTCTTCATACTTTTATCTCTTGTACTGACCACCACCATGCCCAGAACATAGTAGATACTGAATACTTGCAGACTGCTTGCTGAAAACTTCCAAGTGCATGCCCCACAGGCATCTCAAACCCGATGCATATGAAACAGAATTCCCTATACTGCTCCCAAATCTCCTCCTCCTAACCTCCCCATTTCTGTTGTGGTTGCCACCATCTTTCTAGACACCTAAGGTCACAACACTGGAGGCATCCTCAAATCCATCCCTCCTTCTCTCAGCTGTGGAACCTTGCTGATTCTACCCCCACCTGCTTCCCTTCACTCACACAGCTCTGCCCTCCTGCAGGCCATCATTACTTCTTGCCTAGACTATGTCAATAAACTCCTTAACTGGATCCCCTGCTTACAGTCTCTCTTTTCTCCAGTTTCATAAACTGATATCTGCAAAACACAGATCTGACTTTGTCATTACCTTAGTCAAAAATCTTTAAGTGCTTGCTAACGCCTTTAGGATGCAATGCCAGCTCCTCGGGCAGGCATCTAAAGCTTTGCACAATGTGCCTCACACCTATCTTTGCAGTCTTATTCTCTATTATTCCCTTTCATGCACCATCTATTCCAAATTGGCTTTCCAGGTGTTCTTCCTATCTGACAATTCATCTCCTGCTGTCTCTGTTGTGCCTTGAAACATTGCAGAACATGTGCCGATGCCTGGAACTTCCCTCTGTCTTCGGGAATCACTTGGTTTCTTCAAGTCTTAGCTGCAGAGCCACCTCCTCTAGGAAGCCTCCCCTCCCCAGCTGACAATACTCTCTCCCTATTTCGATTACTCCGTATCATACCTTGTATTTACTGTATTTTGTGGGTAATGTAACTTCATTGAGGTCAGGGGCTGTTCTCAGCTTTTGTTTTTGTATCCCCAGTGCCTTGGCTACTTATAAAATGTCTGTTGTTGAATAATTGTAATATCTTTAAAAAATCAACTTCATAAGTTGATGGGAGAGATTCTGAACTGAATATTTTGAATATTAAAAATTTTGTTGAAATAATGTTGAAAAGAGAATACAAGGTCAATATAAATCAACAGTGTGATATGGGAACTGCGAAAGCTAATGCCATCTTGGGCTGCATTAAGAGAAGTATGTTATCTAATTCTAGAGAGGTGATAGACAACTAAGTGGCACAATGGATGGAGCACTGGGCTTGGAGTCAGGAACACTCAATTTCATGAGTTCAAATTCAGCCTCAGACACTGCTGTGTGACCCTGGGCAAGTCGCTTCACACTGCTTGCCTCAGTTTCCTCATCTGTCAAATGAACTGGATAAGGAAATGGCAAACCAGTCCAGTATCTCTGCCAAGAAAACCCCAAATGGGGTCAGGAAGTCAGACGGGACTGAAACAACAACAAGGGAGAGGAGATAGTTCAATTGTATTCTGTCTGTCCGTCAGACTACATGTGGAATGATACTATGTTTCACACAGGCAAGAAAGACGTCTGTAAGTTGGAAAGAGTTTAGAGCAAGTCAATCAAGACGGTAAAGAGCCCTAAATTCATGTTAAATGAAGAGAGAAAGAAAGTGAAAGGAAAGAACCAGAGATATTTAGAGATTTAGGCAAGATCTGGTAACTTTCATCAAGTATTTAAAAGGCTATCACCCCGAAGAAAGATTAAATTTATTCTGCTTGGCCCCAGGGGGCAAAGGGGCGAATTTAGGCTTGATTTCAGAAGAACCTTCTTAACCAAAGTGGAATGCACTGCCTCAGGAGGTGGTGAGTTTCCCCTCACCACAGGTCTTGGAGTAGAGGTTGGATGACAATTTATTGGATATGATAGGAAGGGAATTCTTTCTCAGGTATGATTTGGACTAGATGTCTGCTAAGGCCCCTTTCATCTTTAAGATTACATGATTTTGGGGAATGGGAAATAAAATTTTCTAACAACAAAAATGTGCATTTATAAAAACCTGTATTAAAAAGTTGTTTTCATTTGCACCACACTGTGTGTTGCATCCCTTTTTAAGTATAAAACTTTTGTTTTTATGACTAAAAGTTAGAGGTGTACAGTTTGTGTGTGTGTATGTGTGTGTATGTATCTATAAGCTACTAGACTTGGAGTTCCTTGAGAATAGGAACCATATATATTCTTTCAATCTAATTTAACAAGTACATATTAAGTGTCTAAAATGGAGGAGGCCCTGTGGTTGGTATAGGAGCTAGAAAGACAGTTATGACAGATTTTGCTCTCAAAGATTTCAAATCTAATGGGAAAAAGTACAAATACACCAACAGCTATAACATAGGTGAGGTGAATCTTGGTAGGTTTAACCAAAGGGACACAAGAAATTTGAGAAGGAGAGATCACTTTCAGTTGTGGCGGAGTGCAAGGAATGGTTAGGGAAGGCTTTATGGAGGCACATCCCTGAAGGAAGGGAAGGGGAAGGAAGAGTCCATTCCAGGAATAATGGAGAGCACTGAGTAAAGGAATATAAAAAGAAAGCTGGATGAGAACAGGGGAAGAGAGGTACAGGAAAACAGTATGAGATAAGTTACCTCCATCTTCACATTCCACATAGAACATCAGGGTCTCATGCATATTAGGCATTCAAATATTTGTTGAATGAATAGCTTGTCTATGTATAAAATCCTCAGATTTCAGAGAGTAAAGTGCCATTTCAAGATTAAAAGTACAAATCGGACACTTGTGTAAAATACTGTCTAAATATTTGATGGTATGGTAGGAAATGTGATGGAAATCAGGAAAACATTCTATTTAAGGAGTGGGGACCCTGTGGCCTCTAGGGCTACCCTTTGATTGAATGTTTGTTCTGTGAAGTTTGGATTGAGTCAAAGGGTCTCACTTGAGGATCCAGAGGGCCACGTGTAGCCTTGAAGCTACAGGTTCCCCACCCCTGTATTATCCTTCTCTGAGAGCTCAGAGTTTATAGGGTCTCATGAAGGGGAAGGTTCTAGGGACACATCTCAGGATGTTTGCTGTCAAGTCATGACCTTTGTACACCAGTGTTTTCAGAGATGTGAAAAATGACTCTCAAGGTGTGAGACTCTGAACATCTTTTCCTCAGATGCTGTATGTCTGGGGTGGGAAAGAATAGATTTTCTATTTTTTTTTCCCAAGTTGTTCCAATAATATCTTTAGATTGGGAAAAAAAAGAAACAGAGTCTAGGACACTGTACACAAACTCAGACACAGTCAAGAGTCATAGGATAACTGGACTGGAAGACCCTAAAGATCACAGTGCAAGTCCCTGAGAGGCAGCAGGGTAGAACAGAGAGACAAATGGACGGCAAGTCAGAAGACCTAAGTTTATGTTCCAACTCTGTCACTATTTAGACGTGTGACCTTGGGCAGGTCACTTTAGTTTTTTCATCTGTAAAATGGAGAGAGTAATTCTTTTAATCCCTACATTCCCTGGTGGTTATTATTATAAACCAAAAAGAACTACAGAAATGAGAGCTACTGCTATTATCTGGTAGGGAGAGAACTGAGACCAGCCCAGGAGAAGAGAAGAATTTTGGCCAGGGTCATACTGAGACAGAAGCAGAATTAGAACAAGAAGCTACATCTTCTCATTTCTTAGTCAGTGCTCTTTCTTTGAAAAAACTTTTTAAAAATGTTATTGACATATTTACATAATATGTAACAAAGAATATTTTTAAAGAAAAAAAGTAGGCAAAAATCTACAAATCCAATCAATACATGGAAAAGATCTGAAAACACGAGCTATTATGATGAAGAAAACAGCACCTACTGTGTAAGCACCTACTCTGTGCCAGACACAGTGCTAAGCACTTTACAAACATTCTCTCATTTGATTCTCACAACAACCCGGGGAGGTAAGCACTATTATTATCCCCATTTCACAGCTGAGGAAACTGAGGAAGACAGCAGGTGAGTGCCCAAGGTTGCACAACTAGTAAACGAGGCTGGATTTGAGTCCAAGTCTTCCTGACTCTAGGTGAGGCCCTCTATCCACTGAATCACCTAGCTACCTACAGTCCTGTAAAGCTGGAAGGCAGAATGCAGAAAGTTAAGAATGGTGAGAGGAAAGGTATTGGAAACCCCAACTACAGATGACTTCTCAAGGAGTTTTGTCACAAAAGTTAGGAGAGATATAGGATGACAGTTATCAGCAATGAAGGGATCAAAAGAGTGGTTTTTGTATATGGGGGAGACACAGCATGTTTGTAGGTGCTAGGGAAGCAGCCTGTGGGCAGGAAGAGACTGAAGATAAGTGGGAGTAGAGGAAGTAGAAGGGAAAATCTGCTGGAGAAGATAAGATGGGATGAGATCCCTTTGCAGGTAAAGAGGTTTTCCTTGGTGCGAAGGGCCACCTCTTCATGTTAGACAGGAGTGAAGGAGGGGATGAAGGGGGAAGGCATTTGTGCAATGTGAGATGAGGAGAGAAGACAAGCACTCAGCTCTTACAATTCACCATTATCCCTTTTCAATGGTTTGTCAGTTGTCATTTCCAGCCTTTTTCTATTATACCAAGCTGGAAATCCATAGCAGGTTTACACAATTAGTATGCTAAAATGTGTCACTTTTCCAAGGATTTTAGAAGATTTGGAAAAAATACATAAAAAGTCATTGGCTCCTTAAAAATTCCCTCCCTTCTCTTTTCAAAGCCTTTAGAATTCCAAGCCTTGGCAGTCAACCTACTGAACTCCACTGGGAGCGGAGTCTTGAAGAAAGCCAGGGAAGCCAAGAGGCAGAGGTGAGAGAGAACACAGTGGGCATGGGAGAGACCAGAGAAACATCGGTGCCTTCCCTCTGTGACAGCCTCTTATTTACCTTGTACATATCTTGTATGGACGGAGTTGTTTGCTTAGGGTCTTTCCCATTAGAACACGAGCTCTCTGAGGGCAGAACTATTTTTGTCTTTCATCTCCACCACTTAGCCCAGTGCCTTGCACACATTAAGTGCTATTTAATAATGCTTGCTGACTTGACTTGAGATGGAGTGTCATGTGTGAAGAACAGCAAGTAAGCCAGTGCTACTGGACCATCAAGTATCCGAAAGGTAGGAAAGTGTAAGAAGACTAGAGGGAGGAAGAGGCCAGCTTATAAAAGGCTTTAAAGGCCAAACAAAGGACTTTATATTGGATCTTTGAGGTGATTGGAAGCTGCTGGAGTTTACTGAATTGTGAAGTGTCATGGTCAGACCTGCACTCTAGGAATCTCTCTTCAGCATCCGAATGAAGAAGGGTGCCAGAAAGTTCTGAAAAGATACTGGAGGTACAGTTGGTAAGACCTGGGTTCAAGCCAGCTCTGCCTCTCATTAGCTGTGGGCCTGTGAGCAAGTCACTGTCCTTTCTGAGACTCAGACCTCATCTGTAAAAGAAAGGTCCTTTTCTAGCTATATCACTTAATATTCCAAGCCCCTCAAGCCTCAATATCCTGTGTCCTAAGGCTGCTAGTGGGCAGAGAACCATAGCAGGTGCATTTGTTAAACAAATACCCCCTCCTTTTTTTTAGCCCTGCTGGAGGCCTCAAGAACAATTCATGATGTTTACTGTTGAATTAAAAAAGAAAAATTGTTAAAGAGCAGTCTCGTATATAAGGTTATATGCAATTGCCACACTTCAGTCTACCCAGCAATGTAGTACTGATGATGCAAGACTCACCATGTAACAATATAAATAGACCGCAGTACTAGAGTGAAAACCAATAGTCCATACATGACCTGGAGGAGAAAGAGAAAATATAATGTTAGTACAACCTTTAACAGATTTTTAAAAAGGGAACTTTTTCCATCTACCAAGAAAAAATTCACACTGAATTTGAACTTTGTTTTACCTCCTCTGCCATTAAAAATAAAACAAGTTTTTCCTTCCACAGAATCCTAAAAACCAGATATTTATTCCCCCATTGATCCATTAGTCAGTCAATAAACATTTACAAGTGCCTCTTATATGCTAGATACTGTGATTAAGCACCAGAAATTACATTAGGAGACTTATAGGAAGAACTAATATTAGAAGTCGTATGTCAGTTTGATGACATTCAAGGACAATTTAAAGTGCTTGGACTTCATTCAATATTTGCTTAAATGAGAAAGAGGCTACAAGTTTGTGTATTGAGACATTGACTGGGAGTCAGGAGTCCTGGGCTCTAGGTTGGCCTGCCACTTACTCTCTGTGACCCTGTATAAATCCCTCCTGGTCTGTAAAGTGTCGTTGGTGTGCCATGTCCCCTCCCACCAGCGTCTATTCTAGCTCTAAGATTCTGTAATTTGGAGTTCGTCATAATCTTCACTCCATTGGGTACCTGATGCTGGGAAACAGGCACTGGGAGGTGAAAAAGTCTGATTCAATTCTACACTTCCAAGTGCACCTCCAGCGGTATGAGATACGGAATGAAGGGAGTATTGAAAAAAAAACTGAAGAAAGCTGGAGCTGGAAGGGACTTAAAGTGCATTTAGTCCAACTTCTTCATTCTATAAAGTAGGAAACTGGCCCTGGGAGGAAAAGTGATTATCCAGGGTCACAGAGCAATTCACTGGTGCCTGCTGGACCAGGACCCAGGGCTCCTGGGGTCATTCCAGGACTCCTCCTATGATGCCATGCCACCTCCCATAGAGATCACAAACAGGCCGGTCTGCAAGAGGATCCTGTGAGATGATGGCTATTAAAGTGCTCTGAAATGTACAAAAAGCAACTGTCATTACTGTGGAATTTCACCTATGTCTAAAGGAATACAATGCAATACTGGGTTCATCTTTTGATAGGACCTTACACTTTACAAAGCACTTTCCATACAAGGATCTACTGGGACCATACACAATCATCCCTTAGTGTCTGTTTTCTAAATAGGTTTTGATATACTGACTTTTTCTTAAATGGATATCTACTGGTTATCTCTCATTTTTCATCCCAGACCAGCCTATCTTCTGTTTTCACTAATATGTTTCTTTCTTTGACAGAGGTACAGTTGTTAAATAGTTTACAACCTAATGGGTAAAGAGTAGGAATGAACATACAACTACAATACAAAATCAAGTGTGGCAAGTATAGAGGATAGAGCTCTAAGTTCTATGAATCAGAGGACAGAGATCAGTTTCAATTCAAGGGGAAGGAGTCAGGGACATTTTCATAGAAAAGGCAGTATCTGAGTTGGGTTTTGATGGAAGGAATGCTCAGAAAGAGATAAGAAGCATTTATTCCAGGCATAGTAGATACATAAGAAAAGGTCAGAAAGAGCAGAACAAGAATAGGGGATTGGAAAGAGAAGTGTGAAAGATGGAGCTTGAAGGAGTGGAGTCAAGATGGTGGTGTAGAAACAGGAGAACTCAGTGAGCTCCCCCCATAACCACCTCAAATACCTATAAAATATGACTTTAAACAAATTTCAGAGCTCCAGAACCCACAAAAAAGACAGAGAAACAAAGCTCCTGCTGAAGGCACCCTGGCAGGTGGACGGGAAGGGGTTCACTGCAGTGCGCTGGGAGCCCAGACCAGCCCCATGTGGTTTTAGCCCCAGGGCGGCCAGGACAAGCTGTGGCTGGAGCTTTCAGGAGAGTGGATCACCAGCAACTGTGGCAGTTTCCAGAATTATCAACTCATAAGAGCCAAGGACAAAGGGAAATGGTCAGTGGAACTCAGCTAAATTTTGGGGAGAGGGTCTGGCCAACTGCCTCCAGAACTAGAAGCAGTCTGAAGTGGCGGCCCTGCAGCCACCTCCATGTGGCTGCTTCAGAGCTCCCAGCCTGCAGATTGCAGGGGGGCCAAGTCATCATTCAGAGGCTAAGTGCTCTTGCCTTAACCCGCCTGGATCAGAATTGTGGTCTTGGGTGGTGATCCTGAGGTGCGTGACCAGTGAGGCAAAGCTGATGGCCTCCTAATAGCTCTGGCAGCTGTGAAAACCCCAGTGATTTGGGCCAGAACTCTCCCCTCTGAAAGCAGAGTTGAACAGAGCCAAAAAGTCAAGTAATTGACTGGCAACAAAAGCAGGCAAAGGAAGCAAAGCAAGCTCAGCAATCCAACTTTAGATTTCTTTTTTGGGGACAAAAAGGATCAAAGCACGTAACGGGAGGAAGATAACACAGTCAGAACTCCCGCATCAAAAGCTTCCAAGAAAAATGTAAACTGCTTACAGGCCATAGAGGAGCTTAAGGAGGATTTTGAAAACCAAATAAGAGAAGTAGAGGAAAAACTGGGAAGAGAAATAAGAATGATGCAAGAAAATCATGAAAAGAAAGTCAACAACCTGACTGAAGAAAAGAACACCATAAAAAACAGATTAACTCAAATGGCGAAAGAGGCCCAAAAAGCTAATGAGTAGAAGAATGCCTTAAAAAGCCAAATTTGCCAGATGGAAAAAGAATCTCAAAAGCTCACTGAAGAGAATAATTCCTTCAGAATTAGACTGGAGCAAATGGAAGCAAATGACTTTATGAGAAATCAAGATACTATTAAACAGATCCAAACAAATGAAAAAATAGAAGGCAAGGTGAAATATCTCCTTGAAAAAACCACTGACCTGTAAAACAGATCCAGGAGAGACAATTTAAAAATTATT
>CM053588.1:104470398-104487301 GCA_028646515.1 Pseudochirops corinnae
CAGTGTAACTACACATGTATAGCCTGTATTGAATTGCTTGTCTTTCCAGTGGGGGTAGGTGATAAGGGAGGAAGGGAAAGAATCTAGAATTTAAAGTTCTAAAATTGAATGTTAAAATATATATAATTACTTATATGCAACTGGGAAATAAGATATACAGGCACTGGGGTAGGGAGATCCATCTTGCCCTACCAGAAAGTCAGAGGGGTGATGGGGGAGGATAGAGGAGACAGCAGATTGGGGGAGAGGGTATACAGTGAGACCTCTGTTTAAGGGTAGTGAGTAAGGGCAAAGACAGGGAGAAAATTTGTAACTCAAAATCTTGTGGAAGTGAATGATGTAAACTAAAAATAAACAAAAACTAAAAAAAAAGAAAAGAAAGACAGAGCTTGGAAAAAAAAAGACTAGGGGGCAGAATGGAGTAGAAATAGTCCAGTTTGACGGGACTTTAGAGTATATGAAGAGGAATAGTATGAAATAAGGCTGGTCAGAAAGATTGGAGACAGACTTTGGAAGGCCCGAGTCAGGTATTTGCTTATAGTGAGTTAGGAGACAGTGGGGAGTCATAAAAGCCTTTAATACAGGAGTAACATTATGATAGGGATGGACATTATGAAGATTATAGAACAATGGATTCTCAGAATTGGGAGGGGTCTCTGAGATGATCTAATTCAATCAGGAGTCTAATTTTAAAGTATTTGAACAATTGATGTGAAGAATGTATTAGAGAAAATAAACTAGAAGCAAGGTGACTAGTAAGGAGGTCATAATTATAATAGGCTACAAGCAAAACGACTAGGATCTAAATATGCATGGTTGTAAAGGAACTGGAGAGGAAGGGCATGATGCATGAAATGTTGCAGAAATAGAAATGACAGCTGGGGAGCTCTGAACATACCCACTCAGAATCTTGACCAGGGAATAAAGAAATTCTTCTCATAAGCAAGTCCCCAAAGCAAAATTGCAACTGAGAGTATACATATACTTCTCAGAGCCAGAAGGTATTACAACCCTCCTGACTCAGTGCCTAATTAAGAAATTAGTAAAAGGTGTAAAAGCCTTCCAACAAGCAAGCCTCCACTAAACAAGCTTCCCTTAAAGGGCGCCACAGGAGGCCTGTCAATAGGCAGGAAGATCGTACTTCCCATTAACATTACCGTGGGAAGGCAGAAAATAAACCCTTATTTGGTTGGCACCAAAAAGAAAAATCAACCCAAAACCAAAACCAAAACCAAACTCCAAACAAAGCCAAATGGAGTATGCAAACAATAGTCCTTCACATTTACACAGATTTTTAGATTACAAAGAATTTTCCTATTCTTTATCTTATAATAGATGAGGCAGTATCATGGAGTAGAAGGAATATTTTTCTGGGAGTGTGAGGAAGAAAGGAAGGAAACAATTGTTTATTAAGCACCTACTGTGGGTTAAGTGCTTTACAAATATTATCTTTATTTGAGCCTCACAACAACTCTGGGAGGTGGGTGCTACTATTATTTCCATTTTATTGTTGAGGAAACTTGGACAAATAGCAGTTAAGTAACCTGCCCCAGGTTACCCAGCTAGGATATGTCTGATGTCTTGCGTGAATTTAAGTTTTCCTGACTCCAGGCCCAGTGCCCTGTGAACCGTGGTGCCACCTAGTGGCTCAGTCAGAGAACACAGGTTCAAGTCCTGACTGCCACTCTCTGACCTTGCCCAAGTCTTTTCCCTCTAGGGACCTGTTTCCTCATCTATAAAAACAGAGGATTGGTCTAGACGGCTTCAAAGGACCCCTACAATCCTAACCTTTTGTCATCAAAGAGTTTTTCCCATTTGCCCATTCTCAGAGCCCAAGTCAGCTTTGTGTTCTAAAGGCCTTTTCCACTCTGACGTGTGTAACTGATTCTATACCATACCCGATATTTCTGGATTTCAGGGATAATTTTAGCTTTTTAACAACAGAGGACTCTGTAGGACTACGTGCTTATATCATGAAGGCAAGATTACTTGGAATAATTTTAATTTGGGGACTGGTGAGTAATCAGGATTTCCAAAGTAATTCCACATTGTTGTCAAACTTTAAAACTTATTAGCATGACATAGAATGATGCCCTTAGGAGAATTCATGTCTACTCATAGTGGGCAAGAAGACTTGATACCCCTCTGCCTACTTATGTCTTGACTCAATCTAGCCTTCTTATCTGTACATCCCTTTGTAAGGATGACAAAGGGCTTTCACGTGCACTGAATTTATAGATGAGGAAACTGAGCTTTGTCAGGGAAGTGACTCACCTCCCTAAAGTCAACAAACACATTCACTGAAGAACCAGGCCTAATTTTTGAGGCCCTCTCCATTGGACTGTGCTGGTTCACTTAAGGGAATGTAGAGAAACTTAAAGGAAGAATGAGAAGGCATCTCCAAAGGGAACTTGGAGAGCTCTTGGTTGGCTGTTTATTCCCCTCTAATTACAGGAAAGTCATTTTTTTTTTCTTCAAGAGATTCAAAGAAAACAGCATGAAATAGAAATGGAAAGATTCTTTCCAAATGGGCCAAAATGAAACAATTGCCCTGCCACCCTGCGGTTGCTACCTGTGGAGATGATTGGATCCTGTTAGTTCTGAGCCTTCTTTCTCGAAGCTGGGGAACAGGAGACTTCTAGAAGTCTCTGCCACTGAGAATACACATGGTGGGGACATAACCATGACCTAGTCCATGAGCTTTCATGCAAAAACAACATCATTTGGTGCCTAGGACTTTGCCCAAGAAATTCATTTCAGTTCAACTGTTAAGAGTCATGGAACTGCAGAGCTGGAAGTTACTTCAGAGAGCATCTAGCTCAAGTGGAAGCTAAGAAGAAATCTCTTCCAGAATATTCTTTCCAAAAGGATTAATTCAGCCTTATTTTGAAGATTTCCAGTGATAGGGTGAGAGTTGGAGGCACATTTTAGGGTAGAGTTGGGGATGGGGGCAGAGGCATTTAGGGTTAGAGTTAAGGCAAGGCTCAATGCATTCCATTTTTGGACTTGCCAAAAGGATGTTTTAGCAATAATAAAGGTCTACTATGCTCTATGCTGGGCACTGAAATGAACAGGTCATGGTCCCTGGCTTAATGGAACCTAAAATCTAATATAGGATTAACACCAGGACATAAATAATTACAATATAAATTAGACACAAAGTAATTGGTGCCTCACAGTGTCCTTTATATGTAGATCTAGCTCCAGCCATACTTCACTTACTCATCAATCATCCTCTTACCGGTACCATTGCCCACAGGACCAGAAATCATGCTTTAGCAGACTTCCCCCTTTTTCCCCCAAACTTCTATTCTGGGGCCGTGCTGATGAGTGATGGCTGCCTCACAATAACCATTAAATCTAGGTCTGCCTCTGACCATATTTTATTTAATTCCCTCAATATCTTCTTGCTTGGACACATGTACCCCCTCCTCCCCTCCAGTTGTGGAACCATTATCACTTCAACTTTGTCTTTGCTCCTGGAAAGAACAAAAAGGGCTAATTATGAGAATTATGAGTTGATTCCCAAGAAAAAGTAGGGAAACAGAAAGAGAACACCTAGCTTGCCTTATTCAGGACACTTGGTCCAGATGAATCCTGAGTACAGAGAGAGCTGGAAGATGTGATTTGAGTTCCTATCAATGATCTTTGAAATGTCATGAGAAACTTGATAGGTACCATAGGATTAGAGCAGGGCAAGTGTTCTGATTAAAAAAAAAAATACATACAGCTAATACATTATGTTAGAGGATCAACATGCAGAAAAAGTCTTGATAGGTTAGAACTCTGGAACAAATGTAGTAAGATAACATTTAATAGAGAAAAATAAAGTCTTTTGCAAAATTTTACACTTGGGTTAAAAAAGTTCAATTTGGAAAATATACGATGGGGGAGGTACCTATGGCTAGAAAGTCATGTGGGAAAGATCTGGAGGTTTGAGTTCTCAAAGCGCAATATGAATCAGATTCATTACATGTCAGTCAAAAATCTTTAAATCATAAGCTGCATTAACAGCACCAATGTACTGAAGGTGAGGCAGAAAGAGTCAGTCCACAGAGCACCCAGAGGAGGGAGGGATAGTCAAGAGCTCCAAGATGTGAAGATACAAGTGGAAAGAGCACTAGGTTCAAAGTTAGGAAGACTTGGGTTCAAATCCTGCCTTTGACAGTAACTAGCTATGTGAACACAGATAAGTCACTTAACCTTATAGAATCTTAGTCGCCTCATCTGTAAAATAGAGATGGTATCACCTTACAGGGTTGTGGCAGTGGATGGCACAGTGGAAAGAAAGCTAGACCAGGAGTCTTGAAGATCCGAGTTCAAATTTGGCCTTCAGATACTGACCAGCTGTGTGGCTCTGGCCAAGTCTGTTTCAGCTGTAAAATGGAGGTAAGAACAGCACCTCCCTCCCAGGGTTGTGGTAAGGATCAAATGAGTTAATCTTTGTAAACTTAACAGGCACTGACTAAATGCTTGTTTCTTCTTCCTCTTTGGGAGGATCAAGTGAGGTATATAAAGCAGTGTTTTGTGAACTTTAAAGCACCAGATAAACTTCATGTATTATTTATTTTGTTGTTATTTAAAGCACCTGCAGATGTTAGGTATGCAGAAACGAAGACTTACGGAGGACATCTGAAGGGATTCGATTTATTCTCCTTGGCCTCACAGGACAGAACTAGAAGCACGGGGCAGAAGTTGACGGGGAAAATTTAGATCTGGTATCAGGAAAAGTTTCCTTAACTAGAGCCACCTGAAGGTAAAATGGTCTGCCTTGGGAAGTAGGGAGTTTTCTCTCTAGATTTCTTTAAAAAAAAAAAGCCCCTTATTGAATATTACTTTTTGCCCAAGGGTTTCTTCCTCCAGTTTAGTTGGTCTGGTGAGATAGTCTCTGAGGCCTTTTCCAATTCCGAATCTAAGACACTGTGATCCTGACCTGGGGCGAGTCATCCAACTTCCTTCCCTTTGGCTAAGTTTCCTTATCTGTAAAGTTAGAGGGCTGCACTACCTTAGCTCTGAGGTCCCTTACAGTTCTATGATTTCATGGAAGAGATATTTATAAGTGAGGAAACATATATATTTAGGTCATATAAAAGTATGACGAACAACTGCAAGCTCCATTTTGGTGATGTGATTTCCTACTGTCAAGAAACAGTATCATTTTCGTACAGTCTGTATCCTAAATGAGAACAAACAGGTCTTTTTTGTAGACGGGTGAGCTTATTCTTCAACATCGTTCTGGCTAAAAGTATCCTTTCCCAATAGTTACTCATTTCCAGTCCTTCTGATTACTCCTTCATGCCAATCACAGCAAGTAAACCACTTGAGAAAAGAGAATTAAAGCTCCATCAGTTCCACCTGATGTACATTTGACAATAGCCAAATATAGGTAGTTTATCACATTTATGTTGGACAATGGTGTTAAGGCTTCATTTCCATAACCACAGAGAAAACTTACATAAAATTTACAGATATAAATCACTTTGCACATTATTTTATTTGATTTACACACTATCTCTGCAAGGGTGGTAGGGTGGGCAATATAATTTCCATTTTATAGATGATAAAACAGTCTCAGAGAGGTAAAACGGATGCCCCTGCGGCCACATGACTAGTGAGAAAGCCAGAAGGTGTTCAACCTCTTCAGTTTACAGAGGAAGAAAATGAGGCCCTGAGAGGTGATATATGACTTAGGACTATTGTACTAGGGACTAAACCAGAAGTCCTGTTCCCTAGTGCTAGTTTCTTCTCCCGTAAAATGAGGCGGCTGGCCTCTTTTTTATCCTTTTACTCTATGAACTGCTGTGATGCTTAAGAAAGCACAGGGGTTCTTGACAGGGAGAAGACAATTCAGAGGAGAGGGGAGAAAGCCATGATTGGCTATGTTCCACAAAAATGCCTTTGAGGAAAATGCCATCATTTTATCCTTTTGTAGGCAGGGTCGTATCTATAAAATTCTGATCAGTCACCTAACTCCACCGGGAAGGTTCTTCTCTGGCAGTCCATCTTACTAGTTAATGAAACCTTACAGATGTCACTTCTCTTGTATCCAAATATCAAATCAGTCACCAAGGCCTAGCAAGTCTTCCCTTCAAGTGTCTTTCTTACCTTTCTATTTCCTCCATCGTCAATCCACACAATTGCCCAACTGGGGATCCTGCCCCCAGGGTCTCCCCTCTTTCCTCTCCAATCCAGTCAGGACACATGCCAGATTTAAGATCACAGATTTAGAGCTACAAGGGACCAGTGAGATGTAACCCCTTATCATAGAGATTAGAAAATGGAGACCTACAGTGGTTAAGTGATTTGCCAAAATTCACATAGGCAGTATATAGCAGAGCTGGGATTTAAACAGTGGTTCTCTGACTAGGTCTGATCATATCAACCCTCTTCTCCTGCAATAAATTCCAGTGGCTTTCTATTGCCTCCAGATCCAATATAAAATGCTTCATTTACTATTCAAAGCCCTTCATAACCTAGCTTTCCTCAGTTAATTATTTCCCATTTATCCTGCATATAGCTTGCTTTGTATACATTTGTTGGCATGTTATCTCCCTCACAAGACTGTAAGTTACTGGAGGTACTGCCTCTTGATTCTTTTTGTTCCTCAGCACTTAGGGCAATGCCTGGCAGGCACATAGGAGGGGCTTAATTAATATTTAATGACTGATTGAGATATGGGGTTTGGAGGGCTTGCTTATCAATATTCAACCCTCTCCATCTACTATAAGAAAGGAAAGCTGTAATTTGCTGGTTTCTTTGTTCATCTGTGATGTATTTTCGTATGGCTAATGCTATTTAATCATTAATTTAAGCTGTACCAGTCAGGATGACTGAAAAAGTACAGGAAACAAGAAGTCACTTATTATACTCAAAAGATTAAAGAATTTGATGGGATAAAGTATAAGAATTCTTTAAGAGCTCTTCAGAATTCATCTGAAAATCAGTTTCTTTATAATAGTAATGTTATTTCTGGTGATATTTATCTCTAAAATTTTCACACTTTGGCTCCAGGGAAGATAGTTGTGTTTCAGTCCTATCATACTTGGAGCTAACTGGCAGGTTTTTGTTTTTCTTCTCTATAGAAGCATAGGAATAAGAACTGGAAAATTCTTAGAGATAATTTAGTCTGACCCCTCTTCTCTTCTTCTGGTTAAACATACCTATTTCTTTCAAATGACTTTTATATGACAGTTTTGACTCTTCTTACTACTTTAGCCTCCTAGGACAACAGACAGTCATGGTAACTCATACAAAACTGCATTTCAAAACTGAATTGCCTCCTATATCCAAAATGGGCGAGTAATGGGCTTTGAAGCTATAAGTCTAGAAATACAGCTCCTGCTACTTGCCAGAAATATTTATACTTGTCAGGAAAGTTAAGGATTGATCAATGTTTGCTTTGGCCCAATTCTAAGAATGTAGGAAGTCTAAATCAAATAAGCAGTGTTAAAATTTGTCATCCTTCAATAAACATTTTACACAATGGAGAATGCTACTTTGCCAACACTTTGATTGAATTCGCCAAGAAAAACTTTCAGACAGTTTTCTATTTAGCTGTGGCATCATTACATCTTCCAGTTTCATTTATATGGAGAGTATCAAAATGAATGTGGTTCAGGGCCTCTGGCAGCTGTCCCCCTGTATATAGAGGACAAAGCTCTCCTACTAACTACAGTAACAGTTTACTTTTAATGAATGGCTTAAAATTATGTCTTGGTGCTCCTGGGGCTCTTGGTGCCCCTTTCTGCCACTCTGTCTCCTCTGTGGCAGAAGAAAGGGATCACATGGGACTAAAGACCACTTTGTACTTTTGAATATGTTTCATGAATTGCTAGGATCAAAAACTTTTATAACCTGATAACAATCTTTCTGGTAACGAGCTTTGATGTACTTAGTGAGGCTAGTCCTCGTATGACAAATGACAACCATACCACCACCCTGAACTGACTTGAAGCCTTTCAGGCTTGTTAGAGCTTCACTGGCATATGTTCCAAAAACTCAAGGCATGGAAGGAAGATTTTAGTGGGTAAAAGGATGCATACTGCACACTGAGTACATAAGAAAGATCGAAAGATGATATGATTACAATACTTCCGAGTCAATTAACATGTGTATGGTTAGCAAAAGTGAAGGTATACCTAACACATTACAGTTTTTTCTTTTTGTAAAAACAAAACAAAACAAAACAACCCAATATATGCAGTGCTATTTGTTACAGGATTTTTATGACATCTGTTTCTTATGAGATAAGAAGGCACAATGGTCAGTCAGGTTGTTCGTTCCAGACACTAACAGCTGTGGTTCTCTTCTAATTACTGGCCCAGTGGTTCCCAAATGGAGACCTATTGAGGATTCTGAAAGACAGAAATGAAGAGGGAGTATATTCCATTTGAGCACAGGGCACAGGTACCACGTATGAGAACCAACAAGAGGTCAATGTGCCGGAATTCAAGTGTATCTTGAGAGGAGCAATGTGCAGTCAGGAAAGAAAGATAGGGTGGTGCCGGGTTTTGAATACCAGAGGAATTTATATTTGGTCCTTAAGATAATAGGGAACCATTGGAATCTGTTGAGTAGGGGAGTGATGTGGTCAGATTTCTGTGTTAGGAAAGCGTATTTTGTAGCTGTGTGAAGGATGAACTGGAGATTTGACCTGGGAAGATAAACTAAAAAGCAATTGCAATAGTCTAGGCAAAAAGTGATGAGTGTTTGAAAAAAGGTGGTACCTGTGAATGGAGAGGAGACCGATTCAAGAGATGTTGGGAGGTAGAACTATTAAGATATGGCTTTGGCGGGGGTCAGTCAGAAGGAGGTATGAAGGATGACACTGAGGCTGCAAATCTGGAGTACTGGGAAGATGGGGACACACACAACAGAAATAGTGAATTTCAGAGGACTGGTGGGAAGAAAGGATAATGAATTTGGTTTTGGACATGCTAAGTTTGAGATTTCTAAGACATCCAATTTGATTTGGAACTGAAGTTCAGAACAAAGAGTGGGGCTGGAATTATGGACCTGAGAATCATTAGAAGAAAGGTGATAATTAAACCCATGTGAGTTCAAATCACTGAGAGTATACAGAAAGAAGAGGCCCCAAAACAGATCTTTGGGGAACATCAATAAGGCTACTCCAGGGCCCACATACTGTGTTGCTCCAGCAATGAGGAAGTGAATACTGAGTAATGCTGTGGAACTAATTTTCCCAGGTATATGATCTTGGGCTTATTTTTTTTACTATTTTCTCTCCCCTTCACCTCTCATATTCAACCAGTTGCCAAGACCTATTGATTATACCTCCATAATGTCTGTGATATTTGTACCCTCACCTTTGTTTCCATTACTACCACATCAACAAAGAAGGAGAATGTGGTGTAAGAGTATGAGTATTGGTCTTAGAATCATAAAAGACCGGAGTTGAATGCCATCTCTAAATTCCTACTGGTTGTCATTTAATCTTTCTGAACCTATTTTACCATCTTCAAAATGAGAATAATAATAGTTGTATCAGCTGCCTTACAGGACTGTTGTTGTGAGGATCAAAGGAGAAAACGTACATAAGCACTATTCACACATTAAAATGCTATATAAAGTGAGTTATCACCATCTTCATCATCATCTTCATATCATCATCATCATCTGCTGAAAACATATTGATGATCTCCTAACAACTTCTCTCTTCCTCCTCTAATCCAACCTTCCAACCACCAACAGGATATTGTCATTCTACTCCTCTGCCTAACAATCTTCAGTACCTTTCTCCTTGCTGCAAAATTCAGAACATTTATTTAGTGCCAATTACCACCAGGCACTGTGTTAGGGCCTAGGTATACCAATACAAGGACCAAACAGTTCCTGTCCTCAAGAGACTTATCTTCTCCTGGCAGGTTATGGCTCTTCTACTCTTCACTCTCTGTCATCCTCACATAACCAATCTCTTCCCAAGTCCTTTCCAATCTACATTCACCACATTCCTTCTAACAGCCCTTTTCTCTTCAGTGACACTGCTATTACTCCTGTGAAAACCTTTGTCACTTGACATTTAGACTACTGTAATTGCCTGATAGTTGGTGTCCCTGCCTCAAGTCTCTCCCCATTTGAATTCCACTTCCACTCAGTTAACAAAGTAATTTTCCTATAAGTATGACCGAGTCATTCCCCCACTCAATAAACTACAGTGGCTCCCTATTACCTGCATATAAATAAATATAAAGTCCTCTGACTTTTAAATAAAAACAGCATAATCCTGTTTTTCACTATTTTTTTGTTTTTTTCTTTTCATCTGTTCTTTCACAATATAATTAATATGGAAATGTTTTACATGACTGAACATATGTAACCTATTATCAAGTTACTTACCATTGTAAGAGGGGGGAGATGGGAGAGAAGGGAAAAATTTGGAACTCATAATTTAAAAAAATTGAATGTTAAAAATTGTCTTTAAATATAATTGGGAAAAAAATAAAACAGCATTCAAAAAAATTAAGCCCTTCATCATCTGTCTCTTTTCTACCATTTCAGCCTTCTTAGGCCTTACTCCCCATATGTACTAAATGATCCAGTGACATTGACCTCAGTGGTGCTCCTCACATAAGGCACCCCAATTTCTGACTTTTTTACTTTTTCGCTGGCTGCCCCCAATGTCAAGAACACTTTCTTTCCTCATCTCTACTTCCTTGCTTCCTTGCTGACTTTAAGACTTAGCTAAAATCTTATCTTTTGCAAGAAGCCTTTCCTTATTCCTCAGTGCTAGCAACTTCTCTCTGAGATTACCTCCAGCTTTCATTGTATTTATTTTGCACATACATTGTCTGCTTTCCATTGGAATGTGGGCTCCCTGCCAGCAAAGACAAGTTTTTGTCATTTATTTTCTATTTCTATTGGTTAGCACAGTTCCTGGCACAAAGCAGTCACTTAATGAATACCTGCTGATCAGACTTGGCCACATACCAAGATAAGCTCCAAATGGATACAGGAGTTAGAGATACAAGGTCACAATATAAACAAATTAGAGGAGCAAAGAAGAAATTACTTTTTATATACATGGATAGGAAAGAGTTCATGACCAAATAAGAGAATGGATCACAGAAAATAAAATGAATAATTTTGATTACCTAAAATTAAAAAGTTTTTGCACAAACAAAACAAATACAGTTAAAATTAGAAGGGCAACAGTTAACTGAGATAAAAAATCTTTGCAGCAAATTTTTCTGATAAGCATCTAATTTCTAAGATATATAAGAAATATATTCAAATTTAAAAGAATAAGAGCCATTCCCTGATGGTCAAAGGACACAATTTTCTTTTTCTTTTTCTCTTTTTTTTGCTTTTTGGAGGGGCGAAGGCAGAGCAATTGGGGTTAAATGACTTGCCCAAGGTCACAGTGAGTGCTAAGTGTCTGAGGCTGGATTTGAACTCAACTCCTCCTGAATTCAAGGCCAGCGCTCTATTCACTGTACCACCTAGCCACCCCAAGGACACAGTTTTCAAATGAAGAAATCTAAGCTACCAATAGTCATATAAAGTGCTCTAAATCATTAATAACTGGAGAAATTTAAGTTAATGGAACTCTGAGGTTCTCATACTTATCAGATTGGCAAAGTTGACAAAACAGGAAAATGATAAAAGTTGGCAGGGTTGTGGGAAAATAGGCACATTAATGCACTGTTGGTGGAGTTGTGAATCAGTCTAGTTATTCTAAAAAGCAATTTGGAATGATGCCTTAAAAATTATTAACTAGGCCTTACATCCCCTAAGAGAACAAAGAAAGAAGAAAATATCCTTTATGCACAAAAATATATTGTAGCTCTTTTTCATGGTGACAAAGAACTGGAAGCAACTGGGAAATAGGTGAAAAACATGTAATATGTTAATGTAAAGGAATACTATTACAAAGTTTCAGAGAAACCCAGAAGACTTGCATGAACTGATGCAAAATGAAGTGAGCAGAAGTAGGAGAACAACTTATGCAATACCAATAACAGTATAAAGATAAGCAACTTTGAAATGTTTAAGAACTCTGCTCAATGCAATTCTAACCATGACTTCAAGGGACAGATGACTAAAAAATAAATAAGGAACACAAAACATCAGAACTAGACCTTATAGATCACCTAATTTTGTTTAAGGTTATATAAGTTATAATAGCTTCTATTCCTAAAGTGCTCTAATGTTCTATCCTATCCTCTCATAATAACTCTTGGACTTGGTAGTCAAAGTGTTTCCATTTTAGAGATAAAGAAATTAAAGATTTGAAATCTAGTGACTTGTTCCTCGGCCACAGAAATAGTAGTGAATGTTGGATGTGGAATTCAAACCCAGGCTTCCCAACTCTAAGACTAGATCACATTCACTGTGAAAAGCAGGCCATCCGAGCTACAACAGGTAAACAAGGGTGATATTATTTGGTTATGTTACCTTATTTCATGTAACTAATTTCAGATGTCCCATGGGGTGGTCATCAGTGATTTGTGTTTGAAGTTTACATTGAAAAAATACACAGATTATGTAGAATTTAAAGTTAGGAGCTTAGAAAGCATCTAGTGACTAGATTCTAGTTCAGTCCCTTGTTTTACAGATGAAGCCCAGAGAGAGGAAGTTAACTTAAGTAAAGTCAGAGAGGCAGTATGCATCAGACCTAGGACTCAAACTCTGGTCTTCTGATTCCAAATCCAAGATTCTTTCCATTATTACCACTACCACTACTACTACTACACACACACACACTCTCTCTCTCCCCGCTCCTACTCCTTTGTTCTAATATTTTGAACTCTAATGTTCCTTCCAGCACTAATTTAGTGTTGCACAAACTAATATTCTATGTGCTAAAATCTCTTCCTGTTTTCATATTCTCTGTGCTAAGGTTTCTATTAGCTAAATCATTCTAGGTTTCAGCATCCTATCTAGCTAAGGAAATCTTTAAACCTAAAAAGTTTATACTTACACTGAGTTATTCCTTACGTTGTCTTTAATTACTTTACACTAGCCTGGCCTCCAGATGGCACAGCGAATATAATGCTGGGCTTGGACTGATTTCAAATCCAGATACTTAATAACTCTGTGACCCTTGGCAAGTCATTTAACCTCTGTTTGCCACAGTTTCCTCAACTGTAAAATGGAAATAATAAAAGCACCTAATTGCCCACCTGTATGCTGTTGTGAGAATCAAATGAGATATTTGTACAGCATTTAGCAATGTCTGGCACATAGTGAGCCCTTGGTAAACACTTGTTCTTTACATCTTACCACTTCACATTCATATTTTTCTTTTTTTTTTAATTTATTTTTTAAAATTCATTTGTTTGTTTATTTTTAATTTACAAGATTCAGTTCCACAACCCCTTGAGTTTCAAAATTTTCTTCCCCTCTCTCTCATAATGGTGGCATGCAATCAAGTACAGGATCTGCAAATGCTTTCACATTGGACATTAGTCTGGTTGTGAAGAAGGGTTGTAACTGATGGAATGAACAATGAGAAAGAGGAAACAAAATCAAACATCACATTCATATTTTTGACTCTGGAGAAAAAAAAGACACTATAGTAAATGGAAAGGGTAAGGGACCTGGAGTTACAGTGGGAGGATCCTGAATTTACATTGTGGCTCTTCAATTTAATACTTGCATGAGCCTAAACAAGTTATTTCCTTGTCTTCTGCTTTAGTCTGCAGAATGCCAGGATTGAATTAGATGATCTCTAAGACCTTGTCAGCTCTAAAATCTATGGATCTTATGATTCTATGCATCTTAAATAGATTCTAACAGTATAGAAATGAGGCTAAAGAAAACTCACAAGCCCCGTCAACATTTTCATGGATTAAATGATAGACTTATCAAAGCTGGAAGGAGACCTAAGTGGGCATCTAGTCTAGATATCTCATGCCATCCCCATCCAACCCCATCTAATAATAATCTCTATACTTGAAGGATCACATAGTTTTTTTAGTCTGTCTCTGAAGCATGAATCCCCTCTATCAAAGGACAGTAGTAATCTAATCTCTGCTTGAAAATCTCTTATTCTACTTTCAGACATCTCTCTAATTGTTACAATACTATTTTTAGTAGAGCAAAAAGAAAAGCAAATTTGGAGTCAAAAGACTTAAGGAATTCTGGTTCTATCAGTGTGACTTTGTGAAAGTCACCTAAACTCAATGTGCTTATCTGTAAAATGGATATAACATTTGTCCTACCTCATAGGGTTCTTGTGAGGAAAGTATTTTGCAAACTATAAAGGGCCAAAGAAACAAAAACTATTATTCATTATAATAAGCCAGCATCTGCTTTCTTGAAACATCTTCTCCATCAATCCCAATTCTGTCCTTGGGAGCCACAAAGAACACGTCTAAATCTCTCTTTTCCATGAAGCTCTGATTCTTAAATATTATCTTGGAAGGTAATTGTGCTACATAATATTGTGCTGAAGCAGAATGAAGGAGCAAATTCCAAAGGCTTTTTTGATGGCACAGCCTCCTGCTTTTATTTCCTTCTCTGTTAATCAATAACTCACCCAAATGCTTGAACTGGGTAAAACCAGTTTTAAAGGCATTAAAATGAACTGTTTTCAGATCTTTCTCTTTCAGATCATACTACTGTGTAGGGATGCTATACAGATTTCGAATTGCAGACCACATCTTCTGAAACGAGAAAATCCAAAATCCTGGCTCTGCCACTTACTCTATAATAGAACCACAAGGAAATCATTTCACTACTCTGGCTCTCCTATAATGAAAGGGTTGGATTAAATGGCTTTGAAGATCCTTCCTAACTTTAATATTCTGTGATTCTGTGAGGTGCTTAAAACAAATATTTTAGTATTTTCTTGACCTAATATGTTCTGCTGCTATATAATCCAGGAAAACTGGTTTCTTTTACATTAGAATCAGAATCTGAGCTGATCCTCTTCTCTAATTTACTCTCACCCACTCCCAATACAAATGGCTAACTAGTTTAAAAAGGGGAGCATCCAGTTTCTGTTTGAAAGCATCTTATGATGGGGAACCCATTAACTCTTTAGGCAGTCAGTTATATTACTGGAAGGGAAGCTTTTTCTGCAGCTATCTCAGTAACTTACCCCTGGATGCTTGTAGTATTTACTCCAAGGTTGAGAAAATCAAATGTCTTTCCCCAAAAGAGTTCTTCAAACACTTGTGATTTTTGTTGGTCATGATCTCCTAAGTCTTTTCTTAAGAGTAAACATTTCCTAATCCTTCCACTGATCTTATTGTGGCACAAGTTTAAGACCTAGTCATACTCCAGTTTGTCAACATCCTTCAAAACATGTGGCACTGAGACCTAAGCACAAACTAGCTATGGTCTCATCTGGGTAAAGGGCAAGAGAACCATATCATATATGGGAACTCAGCTATAACCAAGTCAGTAAACAGGTCAGCACACATAAGTACAGAGGAAATTTAGGCAGCTCAACATTACTCCACAGGAAATGGATTTTCCCTCCAAGGCATCTGTGTTTCAAAGTATTTCCTACTTTGTTCTGTCAATAAATAGCACTTTAAATTAGTTGAGATGTAATGGAAAGTACCCTGAGAATCGGAATTGGGTTCTAGTTCTGCCTTTGTCCCTGCTCCTAACTCATTTTGGGACTTTTGATAAAGTCACTCCCCTCTAATTTTTTGCATCTATAAAATCACCTTCCCCCCACTAGGGAAACTAGGACTCAGTTTCTTCATCTGCAAAATGAGTGGGGAAGATCTCTTAGGTTCCTCCCAGTTCTAAGATCCATAATGCTACAAGACTGAAGTTTGGCAGTATCTATAAACCTTCCCATGTAACATCCCTACCATATGGCTTATAAAAAGTAAAATTCAGACCATTGTGATATGGTATTTGACACTTAGTAAACAATAGATGTTTTCTGGGGAGTGCTTAACTTGGAAGCAGAGTTCATGGAGATCTGGAAGTCAATGGAACTTTCCTAGAAATAGCACTCCATGGTGCAGTTAACATTCATTTCTAGTACATAGCACCTTTTCTGGTTTAAAAAACAGAAGACTGGAACTATACAGAAACGTTGAGTTTAGGCAACAAATTACCTCATCTTTCTGATGCTCATTTGTAGGGTCAGGAAGTTGAACTAAGAGAATTTCTATGGTCCCTTCCATTCTTCCAAGAAAAGACTCTGCCCCTTTTCTGATTTCTGGCTCTTGCTAATAGGATCTTGAGTACGAGCTAAAAGAGCACTGGACTAGAAAGCAGAAGACCTGAGTTCAAGCTTCAGTTTAGACATGAACCACATCCTTGAGCAAGGCACATAACCTCATGCACCTCAGTTTCTTCATCTGTAAAATAACACTTGCACTGTCTATTTCCTAGGTTTGATGTTAGGAAAGAACTGTGTAAATAATAAAGCCTATAGAAGTGAGAATAATCATGTCGGTTTTCATCTGTAAGATGGAGGCCATAATACCTGTCCTGCCTATTTTACAAATAAAATAGCATGTGACAAACAAAACAAATGTAAGGTACAGAGAGGAAAAGTGTTGGAATAATAATGTTAACATTAATGTAGCACTTTACAGTTTGCAAAGTAATGTGTATGTTTTATTTCATTTGACCCTTATAACAACCTTAGCAGGGAGGTGCTGCATTTATCCCAATTTTACAGATGGGCAAACTGAGTCCACAAGATGTTAAGTAGCTTGCCTTCCTGTGAGATTTTACAAAGGTCACTTAACCTCTTGGGGCCTCAGTTTCTTCATCTATACAATGACAGGGTTGGACTAGATGGCCTTGAAGGTTCCTTCCCACTCTAGGGCTATATTCTTTTTCTTTTTTTTTTTTTAAATTTTATTATAGTTTGCATCATTCATTTCCACAAGATATTGAGTTACATATTTTCTCCCCTTCTTTCCCCTACCCACCACCCCAAAACAGCCATCCCAGTGTGTCCCCC
>CM053588.1:104496760-104519035 GCA_028646515.1 Pseudochirops corinnae
ATTTCTTTTCATTAATTCCCTTGATATTCTGGACCTTTTATTATTCCAGATGAATTCTGTTATTATCTTTTCTATCTCTATAAAATAACTTTTTGGCATTAAATAGGTAAATTAATTTAGGTGAAATTGTCATTTTTTATTATAGTAGCTCAGCCTAACTACAAGTAATTGACGTACTTTAAATTATTTAGATCTGACTTTATTTGTGTGAAAAGTGTTTTGTAATTGTATTCATATAGTTCCTGGGTTTGTTTTGGCAGGTAGACTCCCAAATATTTTATAATGTCTACAGTAACTTTAAATGGAATTTCTCTATTTCTTGCTGTTGGTCTTCATTAGAAATATAGAGAAGTACCAAGGCTTATGTGGGTTTATTTTATATCCTGCAACTTTGCTGAAGTTACTTATTATTTCAAGAAGGTTTTACTTGATTCTCTAGGTCTCTAAGTATAGCATCATATCATCTCCCAAGAGTGATAGTTTAGTCTCTTCTTTGGGATCTCTTTCAGGAGGTGAATGGTAGATTCTTTTGATGACTGTTTTGCCATCTGGTTCTAGGACCTCAGAGCAGTTTCCTTGATTATTTCTTGGAAAATACTGTCTAGGCTCTTTTTTTCATCATGGCTTTCCAGTAGACCAATAATTCTTAGATTGTCTCTCCTGGATCTATTTTCCAGGTTAATTGTTTTTCCAATGAAATATTTTACATTTTCTTCTATTTTTTTATTTTTTAGATTTTGTTTGATTCTTGATGTCTCCTAGAGGCATTTGCTTCAACTTGTCTAACTTTTAAAGAATTGTTTTCTCAGCTTTTGAACCTCCTGCTCCATTTGGTCAGATTTTACTTTCAAGGATTTATTTTCTTTCATTAGGTTATGAACCTCCTTCTCCATTTGGGTAATTGTATTCTTTAAGGAGTTATTCTCTTTAGTGAAATTTTTTTTTCCATTTTGTCAATTGTATTTTTAAAATAATTGGTTACTTTTTCTTCTACCTCTTTAATTTGGCTTTTAAAATCTTTTTTGAGTTCTTCCAAGAATGCTTTTTGGGCTTGAGACCAATTCATATTCCCCTTTGAGGCTTCAGATGTGGGTATAGTGTCAATGCTGACTTCTTCTGAATGTGAATCTTGCTCTTCCCTTTTGCCATAATAGGATTCTAAAGTTTTTGTTTTTTGCCCTTTATAATTGTCTATTTCCTGGCTTTTAAAGTGGCTCCCTGCTTCTGGGACCCAGAGGGCTCTGACCCATGGATCTTATGCTGGGAGTTAGGGGTCTGGTTATTGGCTTTGTGTGCTATGGCCGCTGAGTGCCTAAACTGAGGTCAAGGCAAACTTTTGACATTTCTCCAAGGTTACACTTAAGCTCACAGTGTGAGGTATGAGGGAGGGGTGGTCTGGCCCCTTCAGGATTCCACCTCCACACCCCTGGGTTAGAGCTCAGGCAGGCTCAGCCACTGGTGGGCCAGGCTGTGCTAGTATCTGACAATTCCTCTGGTTGTGTGAAGGCATACCTGGGGTTCTGGTGTTAGTGCTTGCTGGCTCCAACCCCTAGGGTTCAGGATCTCCTGCTGGTAGGCTGAGATAGGGTTTGTTGGGGCATCTCTCATCCTGTACTTTAGCCTCAGCGCAGTCACAGCCACGCTGTTCCTCTAGGACTCCCAAGGCTCCAAGTTGGTTCCACTATTTCAGGATTTTACACTGCAGCAATATTCTCTGGGTTTTCAGGGTCAGCGGGGAGATGAGAGCAGCTAAGGTTTATTCCACCATCTGGGCTCCCAGAAGTTCAAGTAGGTGATTTTTAAACATTTTTAAATATCCAGACTGTGGGCTGATAGCCTCAGGAGTAGCTGCTGCCACTGCCATAGGCCCTGCACTTATCTCTTACCAGAGGTCTGGGAATTGCCCCTCAGAAAGGTAAGTCAGTTCACCTGGTCTCTCTCTGGCTCCGCTATGGTCAGGTGCAGTGCCCCCTCCACCTAGCACAACAAATCCTATCAGTTGCTTTTCCACACTTTCCTGAGTTGGAAATCTGCTACACTCCATCTCCCAATGGATTCTGCCACTCTAAAATCTGTTTAGATTCATTTTTTAGGGGTAACTGAAAGAATATATGGGCAAGCTTAGGTGAGTCATTGCTTTTTTGTCACCATCTTGGCTCTACCCTATATCAGACTTTTATCAGAGATATTTAATGTAAATATTTTTTCCTGCTCTACCATTTCTAATTCTAACTCATTTATGGAAAAGTTTTTTACTTTTTATGAAATCAAAATTTTCTTTATCTTTTATGATCCCCTCTCCAGTTGTTAACAACTGTATGATTTTTTTTTTGGCAACTTTGGTGACTTTGCTTTTCTGAGCCTTAGTTTTCCCCTCTGTTAAATGTGGGGGCCGAATTTGAGTTCTAAGATTCCTTCCAGTTTTAAATCCTATCATGCTGATAGGGTTTCCACTTGGTATTTGAACCTAAGTCCTTTGACTCCAAATCCAATGCTCTATCCCCTACTGAACAAAATTTAAGATGATTGTTTTTCTTGCTACCAAAGATTTTTCACCCTCCCTTAATTAAAAAAAAAATTAAGTGTTTTTATATTTCATCTAAAGCAAGAACTGAAACATGCACATAAAATAACTTTTCTGGCTGTAATCTCTCCAAGCTAGGTCTCTATCTTTGATCAAAGAGATATGTTCTGTTGACCTAGTATGAGTCAAAACTTGGGAGATGACAATGTGCCAACCCTAAATGGCAAGAAAATTACTCATCCATAGCTCTGTAGGACACAAAAAAAGGACTTACTGTGGTTACTATTAAGCTGAATAGCATTAATATAAAAATCAGGTGGTAATTGACTGTGTTCTTGGCCTTGAAACTTTCAAACCTAAAACAGAAAAGAGACATATTTCAAAAAGCAGAATCATCATTACAAAAAGAATGCTGTTTTTTCTCATAATATATACTATACTACATACTACATTATTTGGGGTGATTAAAGAATATCTCTATGGAAAATTACTTTATAGCTTTCATATAAATTAGGGTTGATAACCTATGATAAGATACAATGAACATACTGGGTTAGCAGACAACCAGAAAGACAGGTAATTGAACTTTGGGGGCAGACAGTATTTGTTGGCTCTATAAGGACAAAACACTTTCTGCAAGCTCTGGAAATAGGAAAGAAAAAAGGAAGCCCTCAACTCCAAGAATATGTGCCATCAATGAGCCCTGACAATGTATGTGACCACAGAGCTAAGTGTGTTAGTAAGAGGGTGTGCAGGAGAGCCAGGGGAGACCCCTTTGTGGAAGAGTCCTTTATGTAGCTGTAAAGGGTCTTATTACTGGATTGTCTGCATGTTTTCTCCTGTGTTATATATGTCCTTGGAGCTGTGTTGTAAAGCTGCATGACCTGTTGGGGACGGAGAACATCAAAGGATTCAGCAGAGATGACCATGTCATGAGGTCAATGAGAATTCTTAGCTCAAATGCCACCCACTACAGGAGGTCTGTACTGGCACACACTCCCTGGCTCCTGATGCCTTTCTCTCTCAGGCTACTTCTGTCTACTTTGTGTATTATCTAGTAGGTCCCTTCACTGTTTGCATGTTTTCTCCCCCATTAGTTTGTGAGGTCTTTGGAGACAGGGATTATGGTTCTGTCTTTCTGTGTATTCCCAGTATTTACCACAGCATCTTGTACACAGTAAGCACTTAATAAAATACTTTTTGATTTAACTTGCTGCCTTATTGAGTAAGCCTGTGTCAGATGTCACAGGACACTGACTAAATAGACTTAGAGTTGAGATCAAAAGACCAGAGCTCTACTTTCCAGCTTTGTCACTGACCACAAGGAAATTCTTAGGGACTCAGTTTATTGTGTTGCCAAACGAAGTTATTGGATGACAAGGGCTCTCAGTTTCCTAAACCCTAAAACTTCTTCACTATCCCTCTACAAGGATCGGTGGTTTCAACAAGATGAGTATTTCTTCCAGGAACGGATGACTCAAATCCTCTACACTTTAGTAGACTGTCTTTGTGAGCTGCTGTGGCCCCAAACTTCCTTGCTCTGTGTTCTGCAATTGAGAGATGACTATCTTCAGACTTCACTAAGCTGGTCCTGTGATGAAAGAACACAGCCTCTATCATTAGGCCTATGCCAAAGCTATTCCAGCCTAACAGGAGCTGTCATAGCTTGTACTCTGCTAGCATAGATCTTAAGACTTCAGGGTCATCTCCAAGGCGGCCTGAGAGGAAGGCATTCAGAAAGCCCTAACATTTCTATGATAGCTTACATCACCATAGTAAGTAGACTGCCAGATGTGGAGTCAGGAAGACTTAAGTTCAAATCCTGTGTGATCATGGGCAATTCATTTAATCTCTCAGACTCAGTTTCCTTTTCTGTATGTAGTACCTACCATATATGGTTGCTTTGAGCCTCAAATGAGATTACACACACACACACACACACACACACACACACACACACACACTATATAGTATTTTGCAAACTTCAAAGCACGAAGTACATGTAAGTTATATTTATTACTGTATATATTAATTCATTTATTCCTCACATAGTTATTGGGAGGCATAAAGTGAATGTATGACTGTCACCACTGTACAGATGAGTAAGTTGAGAAGCTGGAGATCAGGAGATCAGGGAAGTTGGGTGATTTGCCAAGGTCACCTAGCTAATAAAAGGTAGAAGCAGGGCCTGATTCTAGCTCTTTTCATTATGCCAAGATGTCTTATCAGTGATCTCTCCACTACAAGAGATAAGGTAAAGGACCTCCGTGTTACCACAAGTAGATCTATGTATAGAATAAGACTGTCCTGTAAATGGTTAGAAGCACTGTTTTTCATTGTTTGTATCTGGGGTGCCCCTTACCTAATTTATATAACAAGCCTGAACTTATGGAGATGGCAAGGAACCTGTAGCTTCACCTTGGGCAATTGTAGGAGGTGGCTGTTTGGCCCTTCAACAGGGTGAATGGAGTTTAATTGGATTTGGAATCAGAAGAGCTGTATTTGGCTCTGTTATTAAACTACAGCAGGCCAGGGAACCTCTCTAACCCTGTTTCTGTCTCCACAGTGTTCCAAAGAGGAGGTGTAATATCCCCATGCTCACAGACCACAGAGAGGGAGACCTGGAAGTCAAACCGAAGTCTCCTCATTCCATGACAGGCTGTTATGTTTACTTAATGAAGGATTAACAGGCAGACATCACAAGGACAACACCATGAGATATTAAATGGTCTAGGGGAAGGTTTCTAGAATATGAGATAAACCTTTTTAGAGGACTGCTAGAAAGACATGAACAAGAGTCACCCAGGAGACAATGTGGGAATTGACTACGTTTTTGCTAGCCCTGGGGTGCTCATATGTATGAAAGAGATAATGGATCCATTACAGTATTCTACACTATAGCTTTTGTATAGGCACTGTAGATTTTGAATGCTGAGACTACTATACTACTTCTACTATTTATCCTATGAAAGCAGGTACTTTATTTCTTAAGAACAATCAATAAACATTTATTAAGCTTCTACTTCATGCCAGGCACTGTGCTAAGTGCTAGGGGTACAAAAATAGGCAAAAGACAGTACCTTCCCTCAAGGAGCTTCCAATCTAATGGTGGAAACAACAAGTAAACAAGGATGAAAAGTATTATTATTTCCATTTTATAGGTAATTGTATGGAGGAAACTGAGGCTGAGAGATGTTAATTATCTTGCTCAGGGTCATACAGGTAATAAATGCATTCATCTCTTCTCCATTCACACTTGTCACCTGGACTACTGCAATAGCTTTCTAACTGGCCTCTCTGGATTAAGTCTCTCTGTATTTTGTCCATTCTCAACATAAAAAGTAATTTTTCAAAAGCACAGGTGTGTCTATGATACTCCCTTATTTAAAGAACTCCAATGGCTCCTACTGTGGCTAGGGGCAAATGAAAAAATCTATCTGGTTTTTAAAGTCCTTCACAAGTGGCTACTAACCTACCTATCTAGCCTCAGTATAGAAATGTTCTCCCAGTGCTTCCTGTACTCAACAATCCAGCCAAACTGGACTTCTTATTCCTTATACATGACAGTCCATTTCCCCTTTCTTTCCCTTTGTTTTGGACATCCCTTATGCTTGGAATGCTGGGAACACTTTATCTTCTCTCTTCTGACTCTGAATCCCTATTTCCTTCAAAATTCAGCTCAAGCACCACCTTCTATGTCTTTCGTAAATGCCCTCTCTGATAAAATTACCTTGTATTTATTTTATAGGAAAGTTCATCTGATTTGCAAACACACTAGAAAACTGACTAGTTACAGTCTAAAACAAAAAAAAATTTTGCTATTTTTTTTCTCTGTAATTCTAGGGAAATCAAAGAGAGTCCTGCATGGAGGATCTCAAGCTCTTAAAGGAGAGGGACTGTCGAGTTTTTTGTATTTCCAGAGCCTAGCAGAGTGCCTGGAAAAGAGAAGGTAATTAATAAATGCTTATTAATTGAAATTGAAGCACTGCTGGGCACTCTGTACACTATGCCATCCTATTCTCTGACATATACTAAGTGCGTAACTATGGGCAAGATCATAATTACTAAAGTTGAGATCTCTTACAGAAAGACAGTAGATAGTGTTTCCATATCAACAAATGATAAATGTTTGCTATATTACAGTAAAAGGGAAAGACAGAGTGGTGGGAAAAGTATGTCGTCACTGCTGCCATTACTGATGGATGAACTAGTGGGAATTCAAGATTTAGTTGCAGCCTGGAGCATAATTCTCCTTTTTCTCCATTATTCCCACACCTTGAGGCATGGTAACAACATCTGAAAAGGTATACAACATGCTTAAGAATTCTTACTTTTTGGGGAAAAAATTTTTTTTTCACACTTCTTAAAGGTAGCACCACTGGACTTGAAGTCAGGAGATCTTTTTTTTTTTTCATTTTATTTATTTGTTTTTAGTTTTCAACATTCACTTCTATAAGATTTTAATTTGTAAATTTCCTCCCCTCCCTCCCCCCCTCCCCAAGATAGCATGCAATTTTATATAGGCTACATATGTACAATAATTGCCATCAAACATATTTCCACATTAGTCATGCTGTAGAAAAGAATTAGGACCAACACGGAAAAAAAAACACACAAGAAACAAACAAACAAAAAAACCAGTAGGCTTCAATCTGCATTCAGACTCCATAGTTCTTCCTCTGGATGGGATTAGCACTTTCCATCATGAGTCTTTTGGAATTGTCTTAGATTCTTATATTGCTGAGAAGAACTAAGTCTATCAAAGTTGGTCATCACACAATGTTGTTGTTATTGTGCACAATGTTCTCCTGGTTCTGCTCAATTCACTTTGCATTAATTCATATATGTCTTTCCAGGTTTTTCTGAAATCAGCCTGCTCATCACTTTTGATAGCACAAGAGTATTGCATTACAATCATATACCATGAGTTGTTCAGCCATTCTCCAATTGACGGGCATCTCCTCAATTTCCAATTCTTGGCCACAATAAGAGCCGCTATAAATATTTTTATAGATGTGGACCTTTACCTATTTTTTTTGGCTTTCTGGAGGGGGGAAGGCAGGGCAATTGGGGTTAAATGACTTGCCCAAGGTCATATGGCTAGCAACTGTTAAGTGTCTGAGGTCGGATTTGAACTCAGGTCCTCCTGACTTCAGGGCCGGTGCTCTATTCCTTGCGCCACCTACTTGCCTCTCTTTACCCATTTTTATGATCTCTTTGGGACACAGACCTAGAAGTGGTATTTCTGGGTCAAAGGTATGCACAGTTTTATAGCCCTTTGGGCATAGTTCCAAATTGGTCTCCAGAATGGTTGGATCAGTTCACAATTCTACCAACAATGCATTAGTATTCCAATTTTCCCACATCTTTTCCAACATTTATCACTTTCCTGTTTTGTCATGTTAGCCAATATGACAGGTGTGATATGGTTGTTGTTTTAGACCTCAGAGTTGTTTTAGTTTACATTTCTCTAATTAATAGGGATTTAGACCATTTTTTTCATCTGACCATAGATGGCTTCAATTTCTTCATTTGAAAATTGCCTGTTCATATCCTTTGACCATTTATCAACTGGGGAATGGAAGTCAGGATATCTTAACTCAAATTCTAGTTCCAGGGCACTTAATGATTGTATGAGAATGGGAAAGTCACTTAATTTCTCAAAATTTCAATTTTCTCACCAGTAAAAAAGGGGATAATAAGGCCTATACAACACACTTCAAAGGGCTGTTGTGGCCAAAGTACTCCCTTCCCCCAAAAGTGACTGTAAAATTTAGAAGCTTCCCCTAAACAAATCTTTGTATGGCACGGTGTCAAACACCTCCCTCTCAAGCAATCTTTTGGTCACTCTCCTCCCTCCTCATGTTCCATCCTAAAATAGTGTCCACAAGCATACAGCAATGAGGTCAGCACAATGGCTCTGTAGATTTTCAGTTTCATACTCAGTCTAACAACTCTTCTCTCCCACACTTTCCTTTGGAACATCTCAAACACCGGGCTAGTTCTGGCAATATGTGTCAGCCTCATCACCTATGTGTATATCCCTAGAAAGTATACTATCAAGATTAGTGAACTTATTGATATTTGTGAGTGTTCTGACCCAGAGGAGGAAATGTGTTGTTGTATACCAAATCTCTGAAAGCTGCTGATTCCTTTTCTGCTCCACTGCTGCTAACCATGAGTTAGTTCAGCTTTCCCTCCAAATTAGTAACAAACTGTTCACACCAGAAGTGCTCTATTATGCTGACATTAAGTCTTCTTGTAGTCATCTTGCCTTGGGGCCCACTTCTGTCGAATGTGAATGTTTAATTTGGAGAGGATAAGTCTAAGATTGGTCCAGCACTCTGCACACACATCACCTTTATCATTCACACACCTTGTCCCTTCTTACAATAACAGTCTATTAAATGCCAATGTTTGTTGTCTATTATATTCATATACAACAACTTGTTTAGTCATTCTCCAACTGATAGGCATTCCCTCAATTTCCAATTCTTTGCCACCACAAAAAGAGTTGCTGTAAATATTTTTGTACATGTGGGTCCTTTTCCATTTTTTAATGATCTCTTTGGTAGGACTACATTTTGTAGTCCCTGACTCATGCCAGTAGGTGAGCAGTATCATCCTTAAAAAGGACACCCAGGGACTGCAAAAATCTCACTGCTATTTCAGTCCAGTGAGAAAATGATCCCATGGTTTGAGTGTGTGCAGGGTTGTGACTACAGTTCCCAGTGTATATGCATCTGCTGCTTTGTCACTTGCCTGTTGTCAGAGGACTCTGAGGTAGGTGCAAATGGTAAAATGGTATGGATGATATCTTTTAACTTGTACATAGACTGGGTTTAAGTGAGGCAAAGCTGCTTGAAGTTGTAGGCCTCACTCTCTATTCCAGTCATTGAAGTTCAGTGGCAAGACAGAAGTTAAGACAACTGGTCATGATGGGTCAGGATGCAATAGATGATGTTGGCCTTTTTGATATCTAACCAAGTTCTAAGCGCTTCACAGCACTTTCTTTAGTCACCTTCATGGCTGTTGAAACAAACTGTTTTCATCCTTCCATTCTGTTGGGGGAAGTCTTCACACGCTTGGGGTAGACAGCTCCCCCAACTCACCAACATGTTTGAGACATCTTGGTTATCCTCAACATGGTTTAGTCCATATGCTGAAACAGTTCACCAGGGAGTGGTCACTGATCATGCTACAGTTCCTTGGAGCCACAAGTAAAGAGTTGTGTGGCAAGCAGATACGCAAGGTGGAAAGAAGCCCTAAAGAGGGCAGCCCTTACACCAGAGGTACTAGTCTTTTCTGAATACCCATATACTCCCAGAGCAGAATGATAACCTGAAAAAGTACTTAAACGGAGGAGCTGGAGGTCTCAATGAGGGAGGAAGAATAGGTTTAAGAGGGGTGATATGTACAGAGAGACAAATGGGTTAAAAATATGGTGAAATTTTGAGGAGCAATGCCTTTAAAGCAAAGAAGAGAGGCAAGACAGCTTAGTAAGTAAAATGTTAGATATTGTAAATATCACAGATGCAACATTTTAAAGCAGTAAGAGAAGAGTAAAATGTGTGTGATCAGGCACTCTGGTACAAAGAGACAATGACTCTGAGGTCAATCAATTTTAAACCAACTATGTCAGCTCCTTTCTAAATGGGAACTACAGTTTTGAGATAATATAAATTTATATCCTACATGAGTAATACTTTTGCCAATAAAGTTCTCCTTCAGTTCCTCATCATTATGTGGAGGTAAACCTGGGCTCTTAAAGGATATATGAAGGGAGGACCAATCCAGCTGAAAAGCCTTAAGTCTGGGCATAGAGATTGAATGTGTGTCTAAATGCCTACGGTAAGAGACACTCATCACTAAGAGGTTAGACATCAGGTGATGCATTTTTGAGCCACATAAACTATGTTATAAACACTACAGAAGATAAAGTGTTCATTCAGGTGTAGAGGTAATGAAATCTATATTAGTAGCACGAACAAGGACATCAGTGAAATCATGGAGTATACATAACACTTATATTTTTCTGTTTAAAGTTATGCAACTTTATCTGATATAAATAAACTATTATTTATTCATAAACCGCCCAAAGAATGGACTGGAGGCAAGTCACACAGAGTTTTCTCATATGTAACATCTGGATGATAATTCTTGCACTCCTGACCTCAAAAGGGAAATGCTTTAGAATATCTTACTATAAATTAAACTGCTGGTTCATCTCTCTTCTGAATTGCAAGTACTTACATGCAGTAGACAAATATACAACAGCTGTAGATCATGGGTAGTTCATCCAATAGCTACAAAAGGAAAAGACACAAAATTTGAAACCGCAAAATTTTAATAATAGCTCATGTCAAAATGAACATGATAATAAAAATACAGAAAAACTATCCCAAGATGACGTGTGTGTGTAGGTGTAATAAATAATAGATAGAAGATAACTTTGGGGGGAGATGGCATATATGCCTGTTGAATTGAACATAGCAATCATTTCACTTTCCACTGAGTGTACTTTAAAAAAAAAAAAGGTTAGGCTAAGGCTTTAAAAACCCTTTAACAGTTCAGCAAATAAAAATTAAGTAGCTATTACATACAGAACTCTGTGCTGGGTGTTAAGATAAATCACCACTCTCAAAGAATTACAATTTACAAGGGAGACATATGATACATAATAAAGTCAAATACCAAATGGAACATGAGGACATGAGACAAAAAAAGTGCTATGCAAAGTCTGAGATAGAAAAGAATTTTTTACTAGGAAAATCAGGAAACACTTCATGGATGATGTTCCATTTGAGGGTCTTGAAGAAAGCTTAAGATCTGAATCAGTGGAGAGGGGGATAGAGGGAAAAAAGCTGGAGGAAAAGTATAGAGTTAGGAGCACATGAGGCATATATAGGGGGAAGAAAAGTAGACCATTTTTCCTGGAACTTCAAGCACATGGAGAGGAACAGTTTATGATAAGACTAGAAAGGCAGGATGGTGCTTGACTGTCAAAGGCTTTAGAACTGGAAGGGAAATTATAGATCCATCTAGAGCAGAAGTGTCTAAACATGCTGTGCACAATACTCCTGAGTGCAGAATCAAATTAACATGTAACTGGGAAATATTTAACAAAACAAATAAAAATTTAATGGAACACAGATATTATTAATGTGTTTTTCCAAGTCAATATACAGCTGGAATATGTTCCCCATTTTTATTTGAGTTTGACACCATTCATCTAGAGTCTAAATTCTAGAGGGGGTTCTCAATGTGCCCTGCCTTAAGACTATTGGTGGAGGTGGGGGCTCAAAACTATTTTCATAGCAAGGAATAATAACGGGATTTGAGCCCAAGTATTCTGACTTTAAATTTAGTGCTCTATTCATTATACCATGCTGTAGAGAGCCTGGGATATGCCAGGAGAGGGAATGAGACCTTAATTCTTTTTTTTTTTTTTTGCTTTTTTTTTTGGAGGGCAATTGGGGTTAAGTGACTTGCCCAAGGTCACACAGCTAGTAAGCATTAAGAGTCAGAGGCCAGTTTTGAACTCAGGTCCTCCTGACTTCAGGGCTGGTGCTCTATTCACTGCGCCACCTAGCCACCCCGAGACCTTAATTCAATAAGCAAAAAGGAACTACTGAAGTGTTTTGAGCTATGCACGAGGAAGATTAGTCATTAGACATTATGTATAGATGGGAATAGTGAGAAAATGGAAGCAGGCAGATCTGTTAAAAGGCTACAGCAATACAATCATAATAGAGTTGAAAGGGACCTTAGAAATCAACTGTAGCCCAGAGAGAATAGTTAGGTGGGTGGTAATGAGAGGCAACACTAGGATGATGGCTATAGATCAGAAAGGGAGTGATTATAGCAGTATTAGTTTCATGGACCTGGAAAAAGAACTGGATAAAGGGAAATAGGGCAATCCTTGGGGGAAAAACCAGTGTACTTTACATCAGAGGTGACAAACACACAGCTAGCCCCATAATATTCCTGATTATGTCAGAACCAGAGCAAAACACAACTGCAAAATATCTAACAAAATAAAAACACAGAGAAAGCTAATTTGTGGTTTTCTAAGTCAAAACGAGGCCAGTTTAGTGGCTGCTGGTTCTGAATTTGACAATCACTGCTCTATAATACCCTGTTAACTATGTAAGTAAAGAGAAATTAAAACAATTAAACATAAAGAACAACTTTTAAAATAATACAGTTTAGATATCACCTAAATGACATTTATGTAGACAAAACCTCTCAAAGCTTCTTTATTTAATTGTTAAAATAAAGGAAAAATGAAGAGATAATCTAGGAAGTCAGTAGAATAAAAATACCAGAACCTTTGCCAAATGAAAAGCTCTAATATAACAAAAAAAAAAATAAACTCACAATTTATTCTTTCCTTATCTTGCTCTTAATTTGGTAGAAAACTGTTTATGAAAGTCAAATTAAAGATTTTATAATGAGTTGCTTAGAAGTTACAATAAAAATTGAATAAAATTTTTGTTCCATGGAAGAAAAAGATAATTTTCTTAAGTTTGATAGCAATATTAATATGCATGTTTTAACAAGAAGGGTATTAAATAAAAGCACCTTGGAGTAGTACCTCTCAATAAAGACCAACAAAAGTGCATTTAAAATAGCATTCTAAATACAATTTCCCTTTCTCTTTATTTTGTCCTCCAAGGATTTATATAGAGTATCCCAAATAACTGGAAAATGCAGTAAGACTTATGAGATAACCCTGCAATTGTGGCCCAAGAGTGAGACTTAAAATTAAGATAAGATCTTTTCCTTTTATTAAAAGAAATTCTCTTTCATTATGAACTTAATAATTAACAGCAAACATGAACACTTCAGCATACCAATGTAACACCTCAGCTGTCCTCTGATAGAAGTGCAGAGGTCACATTATTGGCCTTAACTCTGCCTTGACTCTCCCCAGAACTGGCAAGTTTAGGTTTTAAAGGCCACCAGAATGTAGCTAATCTTTGGCCAGCCAACAGAAGGCTGCTCTTCCAATTCTACCACAGAAATTTCTTCCCATTTTCTAAAATTACAAAAATAAGAAGACACTTGTGTAACACATAAAAAATGTGGTTTTTTTTTTGTTTTGTTTTTTGTTACAGCAACTCAAAAATCCATCTACAAAGGTTTAATAATGCTATTGAAAATCTCATCATGGGTTATTCTGAAACAGTTATTTATGTGTGTTTCTCTAAAATGCTATTCCCAGGTGACAGGCAGAGATCCAGTGTCTTCTTAGATAACCTCACTGACAGGTGCAGAATCTTCCAAGTAAAACCTAGTGTGATCTTAGTCATTAGGACCTATGACATTAAAAAGGCCATCCTGGGTGGTAGAGAAAACAACATAGGTCATAGAATGAATCAATCTGGGTCTGCCTGATTTTGAGCATCATATGGGCCTTTTATCTCACTCCGTACCACCAATATAGAAATAGGAGGAGGCCACATAAAGGATTACAGGCTAGTTTATATTTTTCTTCGTTTCATGGGTTGACTAGGAAAAATGATTCATCATCTAGTGACCAACCTGCTGGTAAAGTTCCTCTTTATACTCAGCTAGCGTAGTCCTCACAGGCTCAAACAATTTGTTCTAAGGACCATATTCAAAGTCCTTCCAGACTGGTAGAATCTGCCATAGCTTGTGTTCCACTCATAAAGCCTTCAAGACTCCAGAGTCACCTTCACATCATAATCATGCTTTGAGATAAGACTTTGACAGGGAAATTCTACAAAAAACTTGATGAGATCTTCCTAATCAAATCAACACATGACTTAATATTTGTCAATAACTTCAGTATAAAATTGGGCACTGGGGAGAATGGCAAACGATATGTTTGAAAATGTGACTCATAATTAAGAAACAGAAAATGCCAAAAGTTTACAACTACTCAGAAACCTCAAACCTAAGCGCCATTATTATTTTCTTCAAGAGTCAGAAAATGCCAGACATAGTGATCACTGAATAACCTAAAAAAGCAAAATGGACTATATGACAGACAAGAAACAGATGGTTATTATGGAGGGAATTACTTCTGAATCAGTTGTCTGGGTGCTGGAAGGCCATAAGCTTATTAGAATAAAGGTCAAAAGCAGCATCAGATTAGAAGAGACAGAGAAGAAAATATGAGATATACAATTACAACAGGTTGAATTCTAGAAAAAGGAGTTGTTATTCAGTCATGTCCAACTCTTCATGATCCTACATGGGGTTTTCTTGGCAAACATACTACCAGTGGTTTGCCATCTCCTTCTCTAGCTCATTTTACAAATGAGGAAACTGAGGGTTAATAGGGTTAAATGAATTGTCCAGGGTCACAAAGCTAAAGAGTGTCTTGAGGCCAGATTTGAACTCAGGTCTTCCTGACTCTAGGCCTAGCACTCTATCTACTATACCACCTAGCTGCTTTAGAAAAAGGAGAGATAAATGTTAAGATATCAGTTTGGCCTACTATAATTTCTTATGAGATTTAAATTGTTAGCCATTGACACAACGATGAATATAAAGAGTCTATAAACTTCCTTGGTGTGCAAACACTCTCTTAGTCAAGAACATGGAAGCCAATGGTAAGTGCTGGTTTAGAATATAAAATAATTTTCACAATTTAATACAGAAAGATGGCAGAAGATTACAAGTAATGTGACCTAAAAAACTCCTGGCAAATGGTGATGAAGTGAAAAACAGAGTCTACAGAAGTCTTGGTATGAGACCAAGTTATGCCAGATCATTCCCAGAGCACTAGAAGATGACACTGGGTAAAGGGCAACAGATATGAAACAGAATAATATATTAGTATTTATATAACAAACTTTTTTCATCATTGATGGTAGTAGAACCACCACATTTGAACTCTAAAAGTATCTCTGATGTGCTGCATGAGAAAACTGAAACGGAATAAAAGATGGGAGAGATGGGAAGACGGACCAGGCAAAAATACTCAAGAAATCTCCATTCAAAAATGTGAAAGCACTGAAGGACTGACTTTCAAGATTATCTGATTGAGGGCTTAATACTGAAATATTGGAAAAATATGGATAACATTGTTACTGCAACAGGCATTAGAGAACATAAATAACTACTAACTCTCACACCTGTTATATTCTATAAAATTATTATGAGAACAATCTCTATATATAATGATGGAAATATGAGAAGGGAATAGGCATGAACAACTTCTTTTCTGTCACATGAAGGATTGGAAAGATGCAAAGAATATATTATTGTGCTTATAGTTTGTTGGCTTAAAAAAACACCCCACCTCATTTTGACCTGATATAGCCTTAAAGGCTTTTAAACAAAATGCTTCTACCATCCATATTAAGATGATATAAGATTCTTTGACAAGAAGGAAAATTATGTTTGATGGGCTTATGATTACTATATCAAATGAGGCATAGAATAGTGAAAAGTATTCTGGTAAAGTGTCTGCCACTGTTGTGGATGATGTCCAGCAAGAACTGCAAATGGAAGAGGAATATTCCTTGTAGAAGGTGAGGTCCTCCAGATCCTCCTATTTGTGAATGACATTCTAGTCAAGTCTCTTAAGACTATAAGTTGTGGAGAACGTGCTGACCTACACGGGCAGAAGTTTCCATCCCTAGGGTTTCCTATACCAGTGTCAAATTCATCAAACCAAAGAACATTGTAGAGATTCTTTAATGAGATCTGTAACTACCTGAAGCATTTAGTTTATCTTCACAGGAAAAGCAAATAAGGGAAGTATGCCTATTGTCCACATTCTAATAACAAACATTCATTAAGCATCTACTATATTATCATGGTCCTCTTCGAGAATGAAGGACAAACTACAACCTGTGAGTAGCCCCAGATGTCTGAATGGGGACCCACATGTCCAGTTCCATTTGGGCAACTCTGCCTGTCCTGTCCTATCCTCTCTTCTCCCCTTACCTGAGGGTGTTCTGCCCAAAGGAAGGTAAATTTCGAAGGCCGAAAACTACCTTGTTAACTTGGGGTTTACTGGCTAGATTTCTTTCTTAAAGACCAAGCCTTATACCCAATTCACCCTGGATCTTATGGATTGGATGATAACAGGTCTTGGTTATTTTGGGGCCCTCCTGGCTCAGAGTGAATGTAAATAGTAACTGTTTCTCTTTTGGCTAGCAAGTCTACAGGTCTTCCCCACCCAGTTTTTTTTTTTTTAATTATTCACCGAATAGGCATTGCCTCACTTAAAGAGAACCTGAGAAGATCTTAGCTTAAAAGGGCCAAGTTCTCCCACTGCATCCTGGGCCATTTCCACTGTCCTGATCAAGATCTGGCCACTGGACCCAGATTGGCTGAGGAGGAGAAAGTGAGGTTGGTGCCTTTGCACTGCCCTCCCTTCCCTCACTCAAATCATCATGTCATCATCTCCCCAATATCATGGTCCTCTTCGAGAATGAAGGATAAATCACAACTACATACCAGGCACTGTGCTAAGAGGTAGAGATACAAAGATAACAGAACTTTTCCTGCCCTTAAGGAGCTGACGTTCTAACAGAGGAAACAACATGAATATATGTAGATCTAGACAAGATAGAGCATGAATAAGACACAAAGTAAGCTTAAAGAGCAGACACTAGAGGCTGGAGGGATCAGGCAAGGTCTCTTACAGAAGGTGGTATTTGAGATTACTCTTGAAGGAAATCAGATATGCAATTAGATGGACAACTACATGAGTCAGTTCACCAACACACATATTTGGACAGAAAATGCAGGGAGATAAATAATAAACCAAGGCTTGAACAGGAGAGCAGGTAAAACTGTTTGGAACCCTGTGTATAACACTTTAATGATCCCGAGCCTCTCTCTGAAACAAAAATAAGCTTTTTGGGGGGCACCAATCTTTTTTGCATATAGTATAAGGCTACAAGTTAAGGAACACCGCTCTCTCTAAGAACCAAAATTGTGGGTAACCCAAAGTACAACAGAGAGACCTGAGTGGGTGTAAACTGGCTGCAACAGATTATTAGTGTTGACTTTTGCACCAAAAACGTGTCAGGTCAAGTATGATTAGAAAAGGAGTGAGATCTGTCATTTAGTAAGATCAAGGGGTAACAGAGAGATAGATAAATCTTCCAGTGAATGGGGCAGATTCTTTGTTGGATTTTAGGGAGGATATGTGCAAGAGTCTCATAGTATAAAAGGGTATAGATGGGTTGCAATCAGAATAACAGGAGAAAGTACCTGGATTGATTAGATCATGGATTCACTGAATGAAGTATACCCTTCCAAAGTAATTTTAAAGTCACATGGCTTGTCCCATCAAGTCTTAGCCATATCAATGAGGTCAAATTTGCCTTATCCTTAGTCCTATACCGTCCCTTTCTGCTACACAGTGACAGAAGCAAACTGGTAGAAAAGGAAGAAAATATGATTTGTAGACTATTCATAAACTTAAATGACTGTATGTTAAATGTGAGATTCTTGTTCAGTGACTGATAAGTGGACATGCTTCTTAGAGGAGCTGAATCTTAGGAATTCTGACATTCATTCTATAAATAAAAATGGGACAAAGAAGAAAGTGACAGCTAAATGCTTTGGAAGGGTTACAGGTACCTTTTGGAGAGGCATACAAAGTTAGCAGATTTTTTCCCATATATTCAAAGGCAACAAAGAAACATTATTTCATCGGATTTCTGGTAATACTGTGATGCAGCACTGATGATAAGAAATTACACAGTGACATGAAAATAATTAATGTATAACTACCAACATCAGTTGCTGTACACAGAGAAGGAGAAAAATTCTGTGAAGAACTTGGTAATACTCTCAAATTAAACATATACTCTGATGCTCAGCGACTTCAATGTGGTGGGAAAAGGTGAGGATGGTGAGAAGCATATAGAAAAGAAGAAAAAAGAAGAGATGTTAAAGACTTGCAGGTTACAAAGAAACCCCAAACTTTTAAATCATTAACACTTTGGTTTTTTGAGAAAAGAGGTGATGACCATTCAAAATGGTGAGCACCAAATAACATCACAAAAAATAAAATGGACATTTTAACTGACAGGAAAAGATCTGTTATTTATATAGGTACTTTTCCTGAATCAGCTGTGTATAATTTAGAAAAATAACTTTTCAGGGCAAATGTTAGAAATAAAAAAAAGCAAGAAGAAAGAATAACAACAAAAGATATGGCACATAATTGAAACAACTCAATCCTGGATTACTTAGACAATAATCAATAATAAGAAATGTGAAATGGTCTCCAAAATTTACAATGCTACCAGTTTTTTACCAAAAAAAAAAAACCCCAACAACCCTTTTTACTAAAGTTAAATGGTATAAATATAATGCCACAACAAAAGTGAAAGGGTCAGAAAGGAAGGAAGGAAAAAGCATTTATATAGGGCCTACTATGTGCCAGGCATCGTGCTAGCTGCTTTACAAACATTATCTCATTTGATTCTCATAACAACCCTGGGAAGTAAACGTTATTATCATTTCCATTTTACAATCAAGAGGTTAAGTGACTTGGCCAGGGGTCACACAGCTAGGAAGTTTCTGAGGAGAGATTTGAAATCAGGTCTTCCTGACTACAGGCTTAGATCTTTATTCACTGCACTGCGGTTCTGTCCACTAAGTGCTTTAGTCAGAGAACATCTGACTTGCTTGCCAAGCAGGGAGAGAGAGCAGCCAAAGGCAAAGCAGGTTTAAAATAAATTTGTAAAATTTTAAAATGAAGGATGATTGATGATTATGGGCAGTACTGTTTCAAAAAGAAGAGTAAAGCAATGGAGGATAAACTCAGTTTAAAGGAAGTTTTGCAAGTAATCCAACTAGAGCACAGAAGGATGAAAACTGAAGAAAGTCAGCAAATAGAAAAAAACAGAAAAGATCTGCAAAGATTACTATAACAAACTAATTTCATCAGTAAAGGACAGTAGAACCACCATACTTGAATCCCAATATTACAGTCTGATTGTGTCTCAGGGGAGGTAGAAATAATACCCCCCCCCAAAAAAAAAAGACAACAGAAATCGCAGCTAGATTAGACTCGATGTATATTGAGAAGAATCATGCTGGACAAGATGCAATTGTGCTACATTTTCCATATGAGAATGTAAACAATGGCCCCTTTATATTTTTATGCTTTTCTTGATTTCCTGTATTTTTGTGTCAAATTTTCTATGCAGCTTTGGTCCTTCCATCAGGAATACTTGAGAGTCCTCTACTTAATTAAAGATGCATTTTTTTCCTCAGCTAGATTATACTCAAATTTTCTGGGTGGTTTATTCTTTGTTGTAAGCATACATTCTTTGCCTTCTGGACTATCATATTCCAAGTTCTCTGCTGTTTGATCCTAGTGACTGCTAAATCTTGTGTCATCCTGACTGAAGTGCCATAGTACTTAAAATCTTTCTTTCTGGCTGCTTGCAGTATTTTTTCCTTGAACCAGGATCTTTGAATTTTGGCTATAATATTCTTGAGAATCTTCATTTTGGAATTTCCTTCATGAAGTAACTGGTGGATTCTTTCAATTTCTACTTTGCCTTTTGGTTCTAAGAGAGCTAGAGAGTTTTCTGCTTTTTTTTTTTTTTAATATGATGTTTGGGCTCTTTTTTGGGTCATGGCTTTCAAGGCAGTCTAATGATTCTTAAATAATCACTTCTTGATCTCTTTTTTGGGTCAGTTGTTTTTCCCATGAGATATTTCCCATTTTCTTCTACTTTTTTTAGTCCTCTGACTTTGTTTTATTATTCCTTGATGTCTTATGGAGCTGTTACTTTCTTCAGTAAGATTTTCAACTTCTTGTTCCAAGATGTTAATTCTCTTTTCATATCTTTTCCCATAGCTCTCTTATCTTTTCCTTTTTTCTCCCCTAATGCTCTCATTTGCTTACAGATCTTTTTGAGTTATTTTCTTCTTCTGGGTTTGTGTCTTGAGCTTTCCTGTTGTCATGATAGCTCTTTATGATGGGATTTTTTTTTTTCTCATTCTTTTAACTTACTTCTTGACTTTGAACTTTACGTTAGTGCTGGATTCTACGTAATTCAGGAGTGATTGAGGTGGGAAGGGAAATGTCTAGCTTGAGCTTCTGCCCTCTTATAAACCACTGTTTTCACAGCTCAGGTTGGGAGTCTGCAAGCTTTCAGTGTTACCAAAGTGATGTGATCTGGGGTGAGGTCTATTTGGACCCTTTGGATCTGACCTCTGCAAGTTCCTGACTTGGCTTGGGGTCTATTGGTTTAATCCTGGTTAGGAAACTCAGCAGATGACTAATGGACTAAGCCACTACTAGCTAACCGTGAGGCTCTTCAGGTTCAGAGTGACTGAACTGCAGGCTCTCCTTTAATCTGGGACTCCTATTCTGGCTATTCCATTGTAGGTTTCAACATTGAATTCAACTTCAATGGTGAATTCCTATTCTACTCCAGGCATCAGAGCCACACTTGCAAATGTTTGCTTCTGAGATTTATTTGTTGCTCAGTACACAGTAGAGCCCATGCTCTCCCTTGAGATCATCTCCACTCAGAATCTGGGACCCAGCACTCACCGTGTAGTGAGTGAGCGACTGACCTGCCAGATGGCACCTGTTCCTGTCCTTGCTCATGGATCTCTTTCTGGCTTCCTGCCCCGGTGCCAAGTCTTAGCCCTCTTTTAGTTCCTGGGTGTTGGAATGCTCTGTGAGCAGTGTGCTCCTGACAAATCTTGTCCTGTGTTCACAGGCCTCTCTTTTTGTTTCCCTAAGCCTCCCTGGGCCAGAAGTTACTCACTGACATTTTTTTGGTTTCCTTCATCAGAATTAAGGTCTAGTACACTTTCTAGCTCTTTGTGGAAGAGACTTAATGTGGAGGTATGCTAGATTGCTACTAATACTCTATCATCTTGACTCTGCCTCCAGAGAATAAACATGAAAATGTTTTAGGATCAATATGCAAGGAATTAAGGGAAGAAGATACTAAAAAAAACTTTGGACCATATTAATACCAAAAAAGACAAAACTGAGAAGATCAGCAACTATGTAACTACACACACACACACACACACACACACACACACACACACTCTCACTCTCTCAACTATATAACATTTTTATATGAGTCATCTATATACAACTAAGAGAATCCTTGTTGGAGTATTAACGGGGCACAAGGTGCCTTTCAAAGTGATATTCATCAATGGACCACTTCTTTACCAGATAAATTCTTTGTTCTTTGTCTCTTCAGCACCTAGTATGGTATCTAGCACATAGTAGGCTCTAAATAAATACCTGTTAATTGCCTGAAAGATGTTGAGAATGTAAAACCACGTTTGATTATGAAAAATGTACTTGATTTAGTAAGCAAAAAATGCTGCTTTAAATAAGGCTATTTTCTAATAATGGACCTCCCATCCACCTACTTCAAAAAATCATTTGATTTCCTGAAAAACATAGCAACTTTTTTCAATGACCCTCTGATATTTTTTATTTTTTTTATTTTTTTAAATTTTTTTTTTTATTTACTCATTTACTTTTAATTTACAAGATTCAGTTCCACAATCACTTGAGTTTCAGATTTTCTCCCCTCCCTTCCCCCCCCCCCCATGGTGGCGTGCAATCATGTATACGATCTGCAAATACTTTCACATTGTACAACAGTTTGGTCATATAGAAGGGCTGTAACCAATGAGTGATCACTGGGAAAAGAAAAAAAAAAAAAAGCAAAACCAGACATGAAAGAGAACAATAACGAGTTTTGCTTCAGTCTCCATTTAAACTATAGTCTTTCTATATCTTTCTCTGAGTT